>JAFEMH010004778.1:67500-82500 GCA_022495995.1 Adenophora triphylla var. japonica
TTCCGATATGTGTTGGATCGGTGAGTTGATTCGTCGAGATCCCGATTCAAGAGAGAGAAAGCAATGGACGAGGAAACGGGAAGTTGATGATGAGAAAAGGGATTGAATTTTTTTTTTTTTGATTTTTGTAAGTTCAAAAGAGACAAGCGCGTGAATGTTGGTGATACACTCCGGTATAGGAGAGAGAGTATATAAATGAAATAGTTTCACTTGCCGAAATTTTCATTTTGCCCTCACTAAATTGTTCCTTTCCCATTTTGCCCTTAAAAAAATAATAATTTTTTTTAAATTAAAAAAACATGTCGAGGACACGGGCTTAATTAAAAAAAAAAAAAACCGTGTCCTCGGACACGGGCTTATTCTAGTCTATAATATAAATGAGGGAAGGGTGCTACGATTACGTTTCTATGAATAATGCCAAGTATCAAAATTTTCATTTTATTTTTACTAAGTTATTCCTTTTTCATTTTGTCTTTAAAAAAAAAAAATTTAATTAAAAAAAAAAAAAAACCCGTGTCCTTGGACACGGGCATGTACTAGTAGGTATAAAAGGCCCAAGCCATATATACTCCCTCCGTCCCACCGATCTTAAGAAAAGTTTCTATTTTGGGCGTCTCGCTAATCTTAAGAAATCCCAAAATAGAAAGTTTTTATTATTTTTATACTCTTTCTACCCCACTCATTTTCTCTCCTACTTTACTTTTACACTCACAACATTCTCTCTCCTAACTATTCATCCCACTCATTCTCTCTCCTATTTAATTTTTCACACTCACAACACTTCTTCCACTCATTCTCTCTCCTAATACTATAATAATATTCCTTAATTCCCGTGCCATTTCAAAATTTCCAAAGATCACTGGGACGGAGGGAGTATGTACTAGTACATGCCCGTGTCTAAGGACACGGTTTTTTTTTTAAGGGCAAAATGAGAAAGGGACAAATGTATGAGGGCAAAATGGAAAATTCGCCGCTTGAAACGGTTCATTCAACTGTTCATAGTGGGGGATATATATATATATATATATATATACTAGTACATATGCCCGTGTCTAGAGGACACGGTATTTTTTTTTTTATTTATTACTCCCTCCGTCCCGGTCGAAGTGTCCCAAGTTTCTATTTTGGGCGTTTCATTTAAAATGTCTCATACCCAAAAAAGGAAATTTTTTTCACTATTCCACCCACTCATTCTCTCTCCTACTTTACTTTTACACTCACAACATTCTCTCTCCTAACTATTCCTCCCACTCATTCTCTCTCCTATTTAATTTTTCATACTCACAACATTTAAACTTTTCTCTTTCTTACATCACTTTTCTTAATTCTCGTGCAATTGTCCTTTTCGGACAATTCGGCCGGGACGGAGGGAGTATTTTTTAATTAAGCCCGTGTTTGAGGATACATTTTTTTTTTAATTTAAAAAAAAAAAATCTGGTCCGGACTCATCAAGAGCTATTTTTAAGACTCTTATACTCAACTATAGATACTGCCCTCACACACCGAAAAAACAGATAATTAATATTATTTAAAAAAATGTGTTTTTGTATTTCAAATTATAACCTTGCTTTTTATTAAATAAAAAACAACCAAATAATGAAATTACAATAATAAATGTATCCCAATCAGAGGACTCTACGTGGAAGCTTAAAACCAAGCCTTCTTGTTGCGTTCCCTCGCAGCCTTGTCGTGTTAAAATTCCCACTCACCCCTCCCAATACAGTAGTAGTATTTCAACGAATTCAGACTTCTTTTCTTATTCTTCTCCAATTGCCTTCGCCGAGTCCAAAACTCACTCGAACTCAGACGCTAACTCGCTCTCTCTTCCGAAGACGCCATGGATCCAACTCGAGCTTTCGTTAAGAACGTCAAGCGTGTAGTCGTCAAGGTATGTTAATTTATTTATTTCTTAATTTTACGAACAATTTTCTCACATTTTATTAATTAATCTTTATTTCGCGGGAGCTTTCTCCTTCTTCAAAACTCGAGATCGATCCACGAGCGAATTATGCCTTTCTACTCCGCAGAGAGCGAGAAGAACGCGGCTAACGGCGACGCGTGGAGAGATTCCGATCTGTATGAACTGTTTGCTCGATTTCTACTAAATAATTTTTTTTAAAGGGCAAAATGGGAAAGGAAGTGAATAGTGAGGGCAAAATGGTCATTTTCGCGAACGGCACTATTCATACTACTTCCCCTTCTTCTCAGATTTTCACTTCCAAAATCCTCTTGTTACTCACTCTCATCCCTTTAACCCTTGCCGTCTTTGCCTTCGTTCTCCAATGGCGTGGCGGCGGCCTCATCAATGACCCCACTGCCGTTGGTCCTCCGATCGCTCCCGATTCCACAGTATGTCCTCCTCCCCACGACCACTGACCGACCCACTTCACTTCGCTCCTCCTCCGATTGTGCTCAACATCTCGCTCGGACTCGTACCCCTTCCTTTCCCTATTATCGCGATTGGAAATTTTCTTACGCCTCCGATCCGAAACCTAAGGTTATTTCTTTTTTCATTTCTTTGTTTATTGATTTTCCGGGTTTCTCCCTGTTTTCAAATGGGTTTTTCAACTCTCTTTTTAAAAGGGCAAAATGGGAAAGGAAGTGAATAGTGAGGGCAAAATGGTCATTTTCGCGAACGGCACTATTCATACTCTTGAGAAGATATCGGTTGCATTTATACTATAGATATATATATACATATATATATACATATATATATGTATGTATATACATATATATATGTATGTATATATATATATACATATATATATATATATGTATGTATATATATATATATATATGTATGTATGTATATATATATATATATATATATATATATGAACATACCAAAAATGTCGAGTTAGGCCGAACCCGAGTAAAGTCCAATTATAGAACCTTGGTCCCCACATTCTTAATAAGGTGGCCCAATCGGACAAGGCCCAGAGCCCGTCTCGAAATAGCGATCGACTAAGCCCCGTGGTCCGACCTACTAGGTCCCGACCTAACTTAGTCCGACCTTGTGATCCATGTTACAATTCGGGTACGAACCGTGCTCTGCCGACAGTCGGGTCGATCATATTACAAGTGGCGACCTCGACTAACACCTACAAGTAGCGACGTGACACTTCTTTGGCTTATTTAGTTGAACCATTCACGTAACCACATCCCTACAAATCGGGGACGAGTTACTAACACGTTCACATAGTTGAATAACCGTTGCTATAATCTCGGAGGACATGTCTCCTCACCAAATATACATCACTCTTGCCTATAAATACTTCGTCACTACCAACGGTGCAAAGGTAACTGCCATTTTGTTATCAGAATTCATTATTCTATACATTTTGAGCTTTATACAACTGCGATCTTACTCTCGCGCCAGGCGTCTTCGCAGGAGACACATCCGGCTAGTCGTGGGTTACATTTTCGGGTCGAGGAGCCGGGTGATCGGTCTGCCACGTGGAGGAAGATTGATAAGCACAATTCTGCGGCATCGGTTTGGTTCCATTGCGGGAATCGTGCTTCAAACTTGACCTTAAAATTTTTAACAACCTACTACAATGGTGACTTCAGACGGACACGTATCTGAGGCTTCACTTGGGCATGAAGAAGTGAACAACAACAACAACACTAATGCAAATGCAAATGCTGAAAACTTGAATTTGCCTCCTCCCCACCAAACCGTCCTCATGGTAGAGCCACGCGCTCTACCGGTGTCGATTGATGGCGGGGTTTGCACGACACGAGGAGAGGCAAAAGGCACGTGGATGTGCAAGGAGCTCCACCCCTAAGCGTCCCCCGCTCGGGTGAACGTTGGAAACGGGGCGGGTCCCTCCACCAACGACCACATGAGCAAGAAGGAGATGATGTTAGAAAGAGCCCGGATTTTGGGCGACTTAATAGCTATGGAAGAGGCGGAAGCGGGCCGATGTACGCTACGAAAGAATGGATCGTACTCGGGTCTCTAATGGACATGACAGGCTAGGAGTATGAGGCCAAATGAAGGTGTGGGACGAGAATGGGGACAACGGGATAGTTCGAGAGAGCCCTACTATCGTGCGTGTGCCGAGTAACGACCTAAGGGCCGGCCTCGATAGAACGAGAGAGCGGGAGGCTCAATCGGTTGAGGACTCGGCTAACGGCCAACGAAGCGAGGCATGTTTCTCCGGCCCGAACGCAAAGATCGGGATCTCAAAGAGACGGGGAATGGGCGCAGTCGCCTATGAGAGAGGAGAGGCGCAGTCGCCACTTGGATATGACGGGCGCAGTCGCCGTGCATTCTGAGAGGCGCGGGTCGCCTCAAAGAAGTAACGAGGCATAGATCCCCGGTCGGATCGAGAGAGGGCCGATTCCCATAGAGAGACGGGAGGAGTAGGCGGGTGACTCCTCCCGGGAGTGAAGGCCGAGAGATCGAATCTTTGTTCCCCCTCCCGGGAGACGAAAGACCCGATGCAAGGGAATGGGTGTTGATGAAAAAGAAGTTCGAGCAATGGGAGGAGGAGAAGAAAAAGGAGATTGGAAAGGTTGAAGCGAATTGACTTTACTCTTCGACCCTTCTCCAAAGAAATCGAGAGATAGTCGACCTCCTCCTACCTTGAGTGCCTCTTACGGAGAAATATTCGGGATCCACCAATGCAAAGAGTCACATCTGACATCTGGAGGCCACTATGTGCTTTGTCGCCAATGAAGATGATAACATGTGCAAAGCTCTCCTAAGCACACACTTCTTGGTGCGGCTTTAACTTGGTTGATGGTTTGGGCTGCGATAGCATCACCACTTGGACGGGCTTCGGGACAAAGTTCTTAGATCGCTTCTCATTGCGGGAGCTCGGAAGACGCATCACGAGACTTGAATAACTTGGTGCGGGCGAAGAATGAAAGCTCGATGAGCTACTTCACCAAGTTCAAAGAAATGGTGGATAAGATAGAGGAAGACATCAACGATAGGGAGGTCATCAAGCTGCTTCAGAAACGGTATTTCTTCGGCGAGGCATGGACTACGAGCTCACGGTCCGGACGGTGACAACTCGACGGGAGTTGTTCGAAAAGGTGTATAATGTCGCCCTAGGCGAGGAAAGGAAGGAGAAGAAGAGTGGTAAGAGCCCCAGGTGGAAGCCACCTGATGACAAGAAGGACTCCCGAAACAAGAATGGAGGGAACAATAAGAACGGAAAGAAACGAACTAGGGCAACGAGAAAGTGCCCGAAGCTTTCACTCCTCACGGTGAGTCGAGCGAGATTACGAATGCTTTGTCGAGTGGCTCCTCCGAGTCCCAATGAATCCGAGGCAACAAGTTTAGGAGGGACAACGGCAAATCTTGCGACTACCACAAAGACCGGTCATCTCACGAGAGGATTGCTTGGGATTAAAGCGTATCATCCGAGAGGATGGTCGACCGGGGAGACTCGAGGCTTATGTGAAGAGACCTCAAGTGGGGGAGGTGAGCGGCCGGCGGGTGGACAACAAGGACCTAGGCGGCCTAGGCGGAACACAGGGGTCATCCGAACAAGCGAGCAACACGGCCATCAAGCACAAGATATTCCCGGCTTAATAAGGCCCAGCATGTGCCTCCAAGGAGAGAAATAAGGGATGAGGCAATTAGCTTCTACCCCCACGAATTGGCAACAAATATGGCGGCTAGGGAGCAGGTTCTCGTCATCCCAGGCCTCATTGATGGATGTACGACGAGCAGACTCTTAGTAGACACGGGGGCCTGCAAGGATATCTTGTTTTACAAAACTTTCAAGGAGATGGGTCTTAATGATGAACGGTTGGAGAGATATGATGGCGAGGTTGGAGGGCTTCACCAACCAGAGTTGATGCTAAAGGCCGAGATAATACTCGACGTCGACCTAGGCCGGCACCCCTCGGGATTGTCTCGAAGGTACAATTTATCGTAATTGATGTAAATAGTGACTATGCCGCCATACTTGGAATTCTGGACGGTCGCTCTTGGAATGGTAGCATCAATTCCTCACCAGCGAGTAAAGTTCCCACACCTTTCTTTGGAGTGGGTTGCGTCTGAGGCACGGCTCGCGCATATACGGATCATGTTACGAGAGAAAGAAAGAAAAGGGAGTTAGAAATTGAGACTCTGATGGCTATTTGAAGTTGTCCCGATCGGTCACCAAGACTACTCGACTATCAACAATCAGGAGGTCGTGGAAGAGTCGACCTATCGCTCAAATGACGAGGTCATGCTTGAGTCGACATGTCACTCTAACACTGCGAGGTCGATTCGGATGTAGTTATGGTCGATCAAGTCCTCATAGGCAACCTATGCCTCCGGATCGACAATAACTCGGGGCCGCCACCGGTGAGGTTGCGAGACAAGCTCGATGATATGATAGCGAGAGGAAGCTCCGCATTTGGGAGGCGAAGAAAGACAAAGGTTAGGGAAATCATAGTAGAAACTCTGCGGTTCGAGAGATGGACTGAGTTAGAAGGCTGTAGATGAGTGAGTCAATCATCACCAACTCTTCCTACCCCGACCAAAAAATTCAAATTGGAAAGCGGTTATCGGTTGAGGAGCGAGCGAAATCATCAAGCTACTCGAAAGCGTGATGTCTTCGCATGGAGAGTAGAAGACATGAGGGGAATCAAGGAGGAGGTCGGCTGTTCATCGACTCGAAGTCGGCCCGACCATTAAGCCTAGGCCCCGAAATTGAGAAGCTTTGCTCGCGACAAGGAAGAAGCTATAAAGGCGAGGTACAAAAACTTTTGAGTGCGGGTATAATCAAAGAGGCCGTTCATACAACTGGGCGACGACGTGGTCATGGTGAAGAAGTCGAAACGGCAAATGGCGGATGTGTGTCGACTTCACCACTTTGAACCTTGCATGCCCGAAAGACGGTTATCCCCTTCCCGAGGATCGACAATTTGGTGGATTCTATTCTTTGGGCACTCCACCCTCGGTTTCCTCGACGCTTACTCGGGATACCACCGAGATTAAGATGCACGAGGATGATATAGTCAAGACGGCATTTCAAGCGGTGGAGGCATCTCTTTGCTACAATATGATGCCTTTCGGATTGAAGAATGCGGGAGCCGCTATCGGCGTATGGTGAGCAAAGTCTTTGCCTCACAAATTGGTCGAAATATGGAGGCTTACGTTGACGACATGGTCATTAAAACCAAGGCAGGGAGTCACGTAGTCGACCTAAAGGAGACATTCGCCAATTTACGAGCAAACGACATGAAGCTTCAATCCTAGCAAATGTGTATTCGGAGTTGCGGTGGCAAGTTCTTGGGATTTATGGTATCTCGAGAGGGGCATAGAGGCTAATCAGGAGAAGATCGAGGCTGCAGTCGACATGAAGGCTCCCACCGCTATCAAAGAGATGCGGCGACTTAATGGAAGGGTAGCGGCTCTTGGCGTTTCATATCAAAGTCGGCGAGAGAGGTCTCTCCCTTTCTTGAGCATTAAGGGGACGAAAAGCTTTGAATGGACGGCCGAATGTCATTCGTCGTTCAGCCAATTGAAAGATTATCTCGCTACTCCACCTCTCTTGAGTAGCCCGAGCAAGCTGGTGAGACATTGTTTGTTTATCTATCTGCGGGAGACAAGTACGTGGCATTTGTCTTGATTAGAGAGGATGAAGGGCTTGAAAGCCGAGTGTACTACATCGGTAAAGCTTTGTCGGATGTGGAGAGCGAGTACTACAACGCGAGAGAAGGTAGCTTATGCTCTAGTCGTGGCTTCAAGAAAGTTACGAGCTTATTTTTCTCGCTCATCCAATCGTGGTGCTTACCAATGCTCCTTTAAGAAAGATATTGCACAAGCACGAGAGTTCGGGTCGACTCCTCGGTGGTCAATTGCCCTCACCGAATTTGACATTGAATATCGACCTCGAAAGGCGTTGAAAGCTCAAGCTACGGGCGACTTCTTGGTCGAGCTTACGTTCACCAGAGGATGACGAGCGGCGAGCTCCCAAAAGAAAAGGGCAAAGGGAAAGAGCCGAGTCACAAGTCGCTATTAACCTACGACGATTGTTGGAAGGTATATTCGAGATGGGTCGGCAACAAAAAATGTCGGTGGAGGCTGGAATTGTCTTGGTCGAGCCGGAGTGCAGGAGCTGTTTACGAGGAATCACTAAGGTTCAAATTCGACGCTTCCAACAACCAAGCTGAATATGAAGCCTTGATTGCGGCTATTGAGTACGCCAAGTGTTTTGGAGCGACTAAGATCATGGCTTCTTGTGATTCGCGGTTGGTAGTCAACCGAGGTCGGGCGAGTACGAGGTGCTCGGTGCCACATTGATCAAATCTTTGCGACACTGGTAAAGGAATTGATAAAAGATTTGGAGTTACAGGAGATTCGGAGGATTGGTCGAGAAGACAACGAGCTAGCCGAGCCTCCTCTCGAAACTAGCTACTTCGGATGAGCCACATGATGAGCCCATTTCCTTTCTCGAAAATCCGGCTTATGAAAGAGTGAAAATTCAATGCATAGATGATCCCACAAGAAATTGGACTCGGGGAAGTGTTGGATCGAGGAAATGAAGGCATACATTGGAAGTGGCGAGCGCCGGATGACGAAAAGAAGGCTCGAGCTATCAAAAGAAAGCTCAGAGGTATGTGATTCGGGAGGCGAGCTATTCGGAAGATCCTATACTCGACCATTGCTAAAGTGTGTCCATCCTCGAGGTCGCCCTACTAATACACGAAGTGCATAGTGGAATTTGTGGTGGACACCGGGGGCCGGGACTCTAGGCGACAAATTAATCACTTTGGGATACTGCGGCCGCACATGAGGGCGTACTCATAATTTTGTTCAACGGTGCGATCAATGCCAAAGGTTTGCCAACTTACCTCATATGCCTACAACCAAGCGGACTCCGGTAATTGCGGCTGGCCATTCGACATGTGGGGTGTCGACTTGATTGGACCCTTCCCTCCCGCAGGAAATTGCAAATATGTGATCGTTGCTATAGATTACTTCACTAAATGGGTTGAGGCTAAACCATTAGCTCGTATCACGGAGGAAAATGCTATCAATTTCATTCATGATTTCATTTGGTGTCGATTTGGTTTTCCTCGAGCCATAGTATCGAGACAACGGTTTGCAATTCTCGAGCTTTCGAAGCGAGAGATGAGCGAGTGGGAATCAAGCATTGGCAATCTTACGTCGCCTACCCTCGAGGAAACGGGCAAGGCGAAGGCGAATAAGCTTGTCCTATCGGCACTCGAGACGGGACTCGTAGGTCGGCGCAACAAGCTGGTTGGACGAACTCCCACTTGCTCTTTGGGCGGTTCGCACAACCACTCGGGGGCCTACGGAAACCCCTTTCGCTCTCACATATGGATCGAGAGGCCATGGCACCTTGAGCTCGAGATTCCCCACGGCTAGAGTAACTTTCTTCAATCAAGAGCAAAATGACACCAACAGATTGATCGACTGGATCGATCGACGAGAAGCGAGAAACGGCCTACCTCAGAATGGTCGGCTACAAACGGCGAACTAAAAGTTACCATGACAAGAGGGTCAAAGCAAGGTCGTTCCAAGTTGGGGATTACGTATTGAGAAAGATTGAAGCAACGGGCGAAGGACCCGGCGGAATAAACTATCTCCCTAGCTGGGAAGGTCCTATGTGGTCACTCGAGTTGTCGAGGAAGGAACCTACATGATAGCTCATCACGAGGTGACGAGTTGAAACATCCTTGGCATGCTACTCACCTCATCAAATACTATTTCTAGTTTTCGGTTTCAAAGTTCGAGCTTGTATTAAGTTCTAGTTTCAAGTTGATGTAAGCATATTACCCAATTCAATAAAAACCCCAGTTTGTTCGATCAAAGTTTCGTGTTACACCAATCCCAACGAGCTCGACTCATAGTCAGCTTCGTCCTAACAAGCTCGATTCTTAATCAGCTTTGTTCATTTAACAAGTCCGACTCTTAGTCGACTTCGATTTAACAAACTCGACCCTTAGTCAGTTTGATCTAACAAGCTCGATTCTTAATCAGCTTTGTTCATTTAACAAGTCCGACTCTTAGTCGACTTCGATTTAACAAACTCGACCCTTAGTCAGTTTGATCTGCTTAGCTCGATTCTTAATCAGCTTTGTTCATTTAACAAGTCCGACTCTTAGTCGACTTCGATTTAACAAACTCGACCCTTAGTCAGTTTGATCTGCTTAGCTCGATTCTTAATCAGCTTTGTTCATTTAACAAGTCCGACTCTTAGTCGACTTCGATTTAACAAACTCGACCCTTAGTCAGTTTGATCTAACAAGCTCGATTCTTAATCAGCTTTGTTCATTTAACAAGTCCGACTCTTAGTCGACTTCGATTTAACAAACTCGACCCTTAGTCGGTTTGATGCAGCAGCTCGATTCTTAATCGGCTTTGTTCATTTAACAAGTCCGACTCTTAGTCGACTTCGATTTAACAAACTCGACCCTTAGTCGGGTTTGATTCTTAATCGGCTTTGTTCATTTAACAAGTCAGGCTCTTTTCGATTTAACAAACTCGACCCTTAGTCGGTTTGTTCTAACTTCGACCCTTAGTCGGTTTGTTCTAATCGGCTCGACCACAGGTCGGCTTGACAATGTAGCGAGGTTTGACTCATAGTCAATCATGTTCCTGAAAGTTAACCTAGTTTAAGGTCGACTAAGTCAATAAAGATCAAGTCACCTTTGAACTTAAATTGACTCATTTACCTTATCTACATCTAGCTCGACATACACTATGGAATGAAAAATATATAACATACAGAGATCAAAGATCGGCTAAGATTAGATATCACAAGCCTCCCAAAAGCGGGCTAAGACTTGGGCAAAACTAAAACTACAAAAGTATCATGCCTCCCAAAATTTGGGCCAAGGCACTCATACACACTAAACAAAAATAAATATTGTTTGGTACTTGTTTGTTACATAAATTTTATAACATTCACAGGAAAATCATGTAGAGGGATCGGCTTCAGTTTGGCCGTCCATAGTAGCTCGATCTCCTCCAGTAGAAGCATCCTTTGACACGTCACCACCTGAGGCAGGTTCCTCTGGATTCTCAAGTTCCTTCAACATCGTGTTAAAATTAACAGGTTCAATAGGAAGGGGATCCCAAGGCTCCAACCCCATGTCGGCATCTTCCTGAGCTAGGGCGGCCAAATCATTATCATTATATGGGACTTGGGGATGTCCTTGGCGGGCTTCCATGTCGTACTGTTCCTGAGACGCCCATTTTACTAGTTGGTCGAGAGAAATATTGGCAGAGGGGTCGACCAAGATACGTCGGGCCATATGACGTCGGCCAACATCATAAAATTTGAAGGCTTGAGCCTGAACCTCATCAAAGCACTCGTCACTAATTTTATAAGCTTCCACGGCGGCTTTGGCTTGAGCGGCAGCATCCTCCTTCCACTTAGCGCAGGACGCAGCATGATCTTCTTGCAGCTTTTTCAGAGAATCTTCCTTATCTTGAAGCTTCTCCTTGATCGTATCAAGCTCAGCCTTGGTCGCCTCGTTCTTCAACCTGAAGCCAGTGTTCTCCTCCCTCAGCATGGTTACTTCCGCGTTGGCCACACCCAAGTGGGCGAGATTCATCCCTCTCCTTCACGGTGTCATTGTGAACCAGCTTCAGGGCATCATACTCTGAGTTGGCATCGACCAGCTCCTCTCTTATCTTAGTCACCTCCTGGCATTTGCGAGTGTATTGGATCTTGGCCAATTTCTCTTGTTCCAGAGCAGCCTTCCAACTACTTTTAGCTTGCTCGTTGATAGTAAGAGACTGCACAAAAAACAAAAATACAGTTTCAGATTTACAAGAAGATTGGAAGCCAAGAAAATCATAAACAAACGAAAGCAGAGGGGGTACCTCACTATGAATAAGACCAGATCGTTGAATATATTCTTCGGGAGTGAATCCTCGCTCCGTTAGTTGTGCTTGCAAGTTGGGATCCACAGCTCGCCTCACTACTACCTGCCCAAATTCTAGCCCGGACAGGCTGCGACTTGTACAATCTATGGGGGCAAGGGGAGGAACCTCACTCAATCTGCATACCTCTGACTGGATGAATTCCCATTTAGAGGGAGTAGGAGGAGAAGGGTGAGTAAAGCTCGAGGATTTTTGCGACTTTCCACCTCCAAGTTCTTGGTCGTCGTTCGCCCTCTTCCTTGACCTGGTTTTTGGTGGTATGGTGGTTTCATCCTCTAAATCGATGAGGTCGACATCGACATTCTCAGGAAGAGCATTCTCTATTGATCCTCGTGCAGACTCAGGACCCAGTGGTTTATCAGATGAGACATCAACCTCAGGAGGGTCCACCTCGTTTGTTTGGTCTTTGGGAGGATCAGACTTTGCTACATCTTCAGTCTCCATTTCTTCTAGAGGAATCATCCCAATCCCTTCTTTGGGTAACAGTTCGTTTCTCTTCACCGCCTCTTTCTCTCTCTCATCTCGAGCATTGGTCGCTCCATGACCTTTGGCAGTTTTCCTTCGTTGGCTGGTGCTCACAATGCGAACCATATTTGCTTGCTGTTCGGGGGTCAAAACTGCGAAAAATCCAAAAGTGAGAATGCTAGTTCGACAGATCAAAGTTCTATGTATAAACTAAAAGTTTGGCATACGAGCAAGTTATCTACGAGCTAACAGTTATATGTTCAAAATAAAGTTCTATGTACGAGTTAAAAATTCTACATACGAGCAATACACCTACGAGCAAGAAGTCCTACTATCCAACACAGGTTAAAATCCTACGAGCTAATGACCTATCTACTTGACCCTAGAGAGACAATGAAGGGATACTTACCACCAAAGTGATCACCATTTTCCTTACAGTAGTTGAGAGTCTTGCTACACAAACTACACTTATCGAAAATTTCCCGTAGGCGTGGGTCACCCAATTGGGGTGCATGGGATTCCTCACAATCAATGCCAAGGGAGCTACCTCCTCATCTCCCAACAGCATCCTGCTTGAATAAAATTATTTTTGTTTGCACCCGAGGAGGCCCCGGCTAATCGGCCCTTCGGCGGCAATCATGCGTAGTCTATCGAAAGAGCCTTGCACCAATCGGGGGCCCGGTAATCCTCCTCTTTCGGTTCGGCGAGACTCCTCGTTGGGAGAGGAAATTCCCAGCCAAGTCGACTTTCGACGAGGACCATGTGAGAATTCCAGCCTGTCACCTTGTCGGGGAGATTAATGAACAACTTGGGGGCCTTAGACTTAGCGGGGGTACTATAACCCTTGGTCCTCTTATCAAAAGCCACGCTGAAGAACTCCTGAACACCTTCATACATGGTTCATACCACTAAGAAGCGGCAAACCATGGCAAAGCAAACTAACACCCGAGCAAGAATTGGCTCCGTCTGCATTGGGACGGCGTTCATACACTCCAAAAATTCGCAAACAAAGGGATCTAATGGAAGTCTCAATCACGCTTCGAATTGGCCGTAAAGAAGGCCACCCTAGTGGAATCCCAAGCCCAATGTTGCCAACTTTGTGTTTTCTTCTCCTTGGGGTTGACATGGGTGATTTGGTAATTCTCTCTATCCACCTCATAGAAATTGTAGAGCAGCTCTACCCGGGACTCAGCTCCTTTATTTCCAAGCTCTGGTTTAGGAGCCTCGTATCCCCTTTCATTGCGACTGGAACGGTCTTTGAGCGAACGCATCCACAATCCGACCGAGAGGAGGAGCTCGGCCTTTGGCCGCCGACATATCGAGGAAGAAGAAACGGGGGAATCGAGTCCTAAGTCTGAGACTCCGCTGACCTATCTAAGGGCGACCTAGATTCCCACAGGAAGCCTTTGCTATTCCTAACAAAACAAGGTTTTGGGATCCCCTAATATAGTGCATCACCAAATGGTCTAACAGTTCATGGAATAGATGGAAACCTATTATTCTAGGATCATCAACAAGCAAATCATCTAGTTCATCACCTACAGGAAGTTCAAGCCCGGTGAAGCGCAAACCCCACCTAGTCAGAATGGTGGAACATTCATCAAGGGTATCTCCTTCCACTTTCCGCCTAGACATTTGTATACCCTACGATTGGCGGAGCAATGGCCATACCAAGCCCCAGGTTCACTACTAAAAGTTCTAGCCATGGCGGAATCAAAATGAGCAACAAAAAATTGAAGCCCTAAAGAAGACAAGAGGGATACCTTGATCAGGCGTGAAAGACGAAATTGTTGAGGAAGACCGAAGTTCCAATAAATCCTATTGCTATTAGATAAATCCGCCACAAAGATACGAATGCAAAAGTTCTAAATGGAAGAGGATTACGGGTTTTATATCTTACTAATTTGAAAAGGAGAAGGAGATTCAAAAAATCATTGTTCCAATTAAATGAGGGAAACGGTTCCCAGGCGGTTTCCCAGCGTCGTAATAATAATCATTGCGGAATACGGCGCTCCTTCATCTCCGACCGTTCATCCTCAACGTCTTGGATTGTGCCACGTCATCTTAATCGACTCAACCTCAGAGCGAGTATCGACCTGCGAGTAACAACAAATTTCCAAGCAAGATTTCCTTAACTTCCCAGTCGACAAAGTCAACTCGAAAGTTGGGGGCCACTGAACATACCAAAAATGTCGAGTTGGGCCAAACCAGTAAAGTCCAATTATAGACAGCCTTGGTCCCCACATTCTTAATAAGGCTGGCCCAATCAGGACGAGGCCCGAGCCCGTCTCAAATAGCGGTCGACTAAGCCCGTGGTCCGACCTACTAGGTCCCGAGCCTAACTTAGTCCGACCTTGTGATCCATGTTACAATTCGGAGTACGAACCATGCTCTGCAGACGGTCAGGTCGATCATATTACAAGTGGCGACCTCGACCTAACCTACAAGTAGCGACGTGACACTTGCTGGCTTATTTAGTTGAACCATTCACGTAACCACATCCCTACAAATCAGGGACAGTTACTAACACGTTCACATGACTGAATAACCGTTGCTATAATCTCGGAGGACATGTCTCCTCACCAAATATACATCACTCTTGCCTATAAATACTTCGTCACTACCAACGGTGCAAAGGTAACTGCCATTTTGTTATCAGA
>JAFEMH010004778.1:85000-192717 GCA_022495995.1 Adenophora triphylla var. japonica
TTAAAAAAGAAGAATTTTTTTTCTCTTTCAATAGAGACTTCTTTCATTTGATTTGGATAGAGAAAAAAATTTCTCTTTTTTTAATTTTAATTTATTAATTATCTTTTGTTAATTTTTGATTTTTTTTTCAATATCTTTTTAGTAAAAATTAAATAAGTCTGAAGTATTAATTTCTAATTATAAATGATAATAATAATAATAATATTTTTACTGATCAAATTTTTTTTATTTTTTTTCACCAAAATTCATAATTTTTTTTCTCTTTAAATAGAGACTTCTTTCATTTTATTTGGACAAAGAAAAATATTCCTCTTTTTTTAATTTAACTTTGTTAATTACACCAAAATTAATAAAAAAAAATTTCTCTTTAAATAGAGACTTATTTCATTTGATTTGAAAATATGAAAATATTCCTATTTTTTAAATATAAATTTATTAATTATCCTTTACTAATTTTTTAATTTCTTTTTAGTTAAATTAGTTAAAGGATAATTAACAAATTTATATTTAAAAAAGAGGAATTTTTTTTCTCTTTCAATAGAGACTTCTTTCATTTGATTTGGATAGAGAAAAAATTCCTCTTTTTTAAATTTAAATTTCTTAATTATCTTTTGTTAATTTTCGGTTTTTTTTTTCAATATCTTTTTAGTAAAAATTAAATAAGTCTGAAGTATTAATTTCTAATTATAAATGATAATAATAATAATAATAATAATAATATTTTTACTGAGCATAAAAATGAACAATATAAAATAAAATAAAAGTGATGGGATATAGGATGATGAGTTGGAATGGTGTTGAATTTTTATAAACAAAACAATTGTGTATTTATAAAGTATACTCCCTCCGTCCCAATAATAAGTTCACCATTTTAAAACCCGACACGCAAATTAAAGGTGGTGAAAATGTTGTGAGTGTAATAGTAAATTAGGAGATAGAATGAGTGGAGAGAATAGTAAATTTGAAAAGTGTTGTGAGTGTAATAGTGAAATATGAGAGATAAAGAGTGGAGAAAATATTACAGATTATTTGCCAATAAAAGAAAGGTGAAGCTTCTAACGGGACGCCATTTAGGGTAATTGGTGAAGTTATTAATGGGAGGAGGGAGTATATGGTTATTTAATATAATAATAATTTATATCTATATATATGGGGGATTGTGATGAATGTGGGTTTTGATTTCTATTTAATAAGTGAGATGGGGTAATATGGTTATTGTGTTTATTTGTTTGATATATCAAACAATTTATTTAATTTTGTTTTTAAAAAAAAATCTTTGAACCATAGTAAATATATACTCCCTCCGTCCCATTACAAACCACAAACTTTCCTTTTTGGTCGTCCCATTACAAACCACAAACTTCCTAAAATGGAAAGGAATCTTTACTATTCCCTCCACTCATTCTCTCTCCTACATTATTTTAATACTCACAACACCATTATAATTCACTATTCCCTCCACTATAATTCACTTTTCCTTAATTCCCGTGTCTACAGTAAATTTCCCATTACTAATGGGACGGAGGGAGTATATATGTATATATATATAGGGCGGAGTGTGATAAATGTGGGTTTTAGTTTCTATTTAATAAGTGGAATGGGGTCGGGTTTGATGAGTGAGTGTAGTGTTTGGGGAAACTTTTTTCATTTAATTCTCTTTATCCACTATTTATCTTTTTTTACTGATTTCAATAACTTATTTCGTATGTAATAAAACATGTTTGTGTTTTCTATGTTATTTTTATCAAAAATAAATACTTCAGAATTGTACGATAATCTATTTTCCATTTGATGTTTTCTTTATTTCTATTTGATTTTTTTCTTCTTCTTATAATTTTATTCTCTTATTTTTTTCAATTCAAGATATTTGCATTATTGTTTTCCTTTTATGCTATGACGATTAATAAAAGTCAAAGGTCAATATTTATTCATTATTGGCCTCCTTTTATATCTATACTGTGTCATTTGACGTTGTCAATTATATTTCGCATTAACGAGCGTTCACAATCCCGATGGTCCGAATATATTGATATGTAATGATGCTCTTCCTTTCTCTTTCGACAAGATCTTGGCACCGATAATGTTGTCTTTTAAAGATGTGTTTCACAATCTATTTAATTTTTTATTTAATAAGTTGGATGGGGTAATATGGTTATTGTGTTTATTTTAGTTCGGTATATCAGACAATTTATTTAATTTTTTTAAAAAAAATTAGCATAGTAAATAAAGTATTAATAAAATTTTCAATGTTCCAATTCTTCTAAAAAATTATGTATTTATAAAGACGAATATTGGGAAAGATGGCCATCATTTTTAAAATTTTGATTGAAGTGTATGTCAATATTATAAGAAATAAAGATAGTGTAAATTGGTATTTTAATTATATATTTTCGTCTGAAAAGTGGCGCGTGTCATACACGCGCGTACGTGCGCGTCTATGAAGGTGATTTTTTTTTATTTAAATGGGACACTTTGTGTCCGTTCATTGGGCGATTGGATTTTCGATTTTTTTATCTGATTTCTTTAACATTTAAAAATAATAATACTAATTAATCCAAATTCAATTAAAATAAAAAATCTGAAAATTAAAAATTAAGAAGTAAGAATTAATAATTACAAATTTAAAATTAAAATTAAAATTTAAAAATTAAAATTAAAAAAATTAAAATTAACATTTAAAAACAAAAGCGTTTTTTTTGTGATATTCAGGGAGTTTTGTTGTAACAATCAGCTTCTTTGGGTTGTTTTTTCCCTCTTTAATATCCATCTTTTAAAAGTTCTTTTTGGTAAATGGCCTTAAGATTTATACAATTTTTACATTCAAAATACTGTTTATTTCTTTGTTTAATGACTAATTTTTTATATTATATTTACATCTGATTAATGTCTCATTAATTCCTGTCAAAAAATATATTTTAAATTGTACGATATATTCTATATTTTTAATTTCAAGATATTTGTATTATTGTATTCCTTTTATGCTATGACTATTAATAAAATTCAAATGTTAATAGAAATTCATTGTTGACCTCCTTATAAATCGATACTATGTTAGTTGTCGTTTTCGATTATATTTCACATTAAAAAATGTTCACTATCCCGATGGTCCAAATATATTGATATGTAATGATGATCTTTCTTCCTCTTTCGACAGTTGCGCCGACAATGTTGTCTTCTAAAGCTGGATTTCACATTTTATAAAAAAATATCTCTCATTTAGTCATTTTATCAATAACTCCCCGTGCATCGCATGAATGTAACACTAGATTTATTTTAGTCACATTCAATCTGATATTTGTATTGAGATTATAATTTTCAAATAAATGTTTTACAATGTATACAAACATCTTTATTTTCTTTTGTATTTATTTCGATTTCTATAAGTTATTCGTTAGTAACTGCCCGTGCATCGCACGGGAGTCAAACTAGTTATACTAAGAATAAAATTGAATATACATCGAACTTTTGTATAATCTGACTATCTATATGTATATGTACGCAATAAAGCTGTCAATTCGAAAATATGAGATGTCACGAAATTATGTTGTCTCACGACGGAAACGGGACGAGACGGGATGAAACGGGACGGGACTAAAATACTCCGTCCCGTCGCAAATCTACTGCGGGACATTGCGGGACCCGTTGACTAGGAGGGATTAGGCGCTGACTAGGCGCCAAGGCCACGACCCAATTATGCTTGATATCCCAGCCAAGGCCTCATATATATAGTCACATGCCACATTGTAGTTTGTTTTTCTTTCGATGTGGGAAAAAATGTTCAAGGCCACGGCCAAGGCCGAGCCAAGGCAAGGCCAAGACCGGCCGAGCCAAGGCCCAAGACACAATTTATTGTTTTTCTTTCAATGTGGGAAAAATGTTCAAGGTCACGGCCAAGGTCAAGGCCGAGCCAAGGCAAGATCAACTCATCACCATAGCGTACACGGGACGGGATGGGCGGAACCGCACTATGTTGTCCCGCGACGAAAACGAGACGAGACGGGACGGAACTAAATATTCCGTCCCATCCCATTTCATTTATATGACGGGACGGGACGTTTCAACGAAACTGTCCCAACTTTACGGCTCTAGTACGCAAGCACGAGAATTCGTTAAAATGTGGCTATAGGCAACTACTACTATATAACCAATAACCCACTAGGGCGTCTACGGTTTTTTTAATCAAAAGGAAAGGAGTGCGTCTGGGGAGAAACGCGTTTCTCCATCGCGTATGGAGAAACGGGGCTTATTATGTCGCGCGACGTAAGTAGCCAGTTTCTGAATATCCTTTATAAAGCTTCTGGATATCCAGAAGCTTTGAAATGGATAGCCAGAAGCTTTGTAAAGGATAGCCAGAAACCAAGTATTTTTTCTGGATATCCTTTACAAAGCTTCTGGATATCCGTAGTTTGAAATGGATATCCGTAGCTTTGTAAAGGATATCCGGAAAAATATTTGGTTTCTCGGATATCCTTTCAAAGCTTCGCTATCCTTTTCAAAGCTTCTGGATATCCTTTCCAAAGCTTCTGGATATCCAGAAGCTGATGAAGTGATATCCAGTTTTTGTGGCTAGGTATGTCGCACGACATAACAAGCCCCGTTTCTCCATAAACGACGGAGAAACGCGTTTCTCCCCAGATTTTGTGAAAGGAAAGGATAGTTAGGTTGCTTGATTTTAATATTTTCATTATAAAGATTTGAATATTTTTCCATATTCCCTAGTTTGAACAAAAGAAAAGTAAAATAAAATGTACTCCCTCCGTCCCGATTCACTTGACACCAAAATAAATGGCACAATAACTAAGAAAAAAAGAATAAAATAAAAGAAATGTGTGGTAGAAAATGAAGAGAGAGAATGAGTGGGGTAAATAGTAGTGTTGGTTGAATAAATTGAGTGGTGGAAAATGAAGAGAGAGAATGAGTGGTGGGGTAGAGTGAATATAAAATTATAAAAAGTTTGCTATTTTGGGTAGTGCCAAATGAAGTGGGATGGACCAAAATGAAAATTAGTGCCAAGTGAAGTGGGAGGAGGGAGTATTGAACTGCCACCTCACGTAATTTTTAGTTTATTTTTACTATGATTTTATCGTTATTTTTTCAAAATAAAATTATATATGATTCATAACACTTTATTCAAAAAGAAAAAAGACCTAAGAATTTTTACATAACATTAAAAATATTTTATCTTCAATGTTGTGAACTGCAACATATTTTTAAAACTTATCTACTTCTTCAAATTATTTTTAGTTTCACAAATTATTTTTATTTAAAGTAAATTACAAATTAGTAAGTATTGTAAAAAAAATATTTTCATGACAATGGGAAAATAAAGGTTTATATTATTTAACACAACAAATTTTAATTGCCTTAAAAACACTACCAATTTTAATTAAAAATGTCAATTTGCGTGTCATCTAAAATTGTGAAATTACTATATGAAAAGTCTCACAGTTTTAACAAGATTTTTAATTGTAATGTTAATAGATTAAATCTTTCTTATTTTATAATGTAAAACATTAAAATATTGAAATCAACAATTTTAATTGGTGGATTGACAATATAAGCCATAAAATTGGTTATTCTATTATTTAGGAAATACTTATTTTCGCATTATTTTTTATTTAGGATCTTAATGCTACCATAAAAAATATTCATTTATAAGTTCATACTTAAAATACATAATTTCTAATTTGAAATTTCATATTTATTTATCAATTTTGGAATCTTCATTTCAATCATTTAGAAAAAAATCAAGATAGAAATGTTATTGAATTAAAGTAATATATTTATGAAATTTATTTATAAAATAACTTGGGGGAAAGATGAATGATTCTCATTCATTAAAATATTTTTTTTATTAATTTATAATTCATTTTATAAAAAAATTATTATACGTTTATTTTCCTTGGTATAATTGAAAAGAAATATATGAAAGATAAAAGAATAAAACAATAGTACCAAAAAATAAAAATAGAGAGAGGAAAATACCATAATCTACTATATATAATAGCAAAAGTTTTTCAAGCTCCAAGAAAACTCCAAGTGGCACAATTTCATTGATCAATCTTTCCATCATCCACCAATCACAATCATCCATTTGAAATTCAATTAGTAAGAAAATAATGAAGCATTCTATAACAAAATAAATTTCAATAGTAAATTATCTTTTAATTTTCCATTTTCACGTAATTTTTAGTTTATTTTTACTATGGTTTTATCGTTAGTTTTTCAAAATAAAATTATATCTGATTCATAACACTTTATTCAAAAAAAAAAGACCTAAGAATTTTTACATAACATTAAAAATATTTTATCTTCAATGTTGTGAACTGTACAACATATTTTTAAAACTTATCTACTTCTTCAAATTATTTTTAGCTTCACCAATTATTTTTATTTATAGTAAATTACAAATTGGTAAGTATTGAAAAAAATATTTTCATGACAATGGGAAAATAAAGGTTTATATTATTTAACACAACCAATTTTAATTGCCTTAAAAACACTACCAATTTTAATTAAAAATTTCAATTTGCATGTCATCTAAAATTTTGAAATTACTATATGAAAAGTGTTACAGTTTTAACAAGATTTTTTAATTGTAATGTTAATAGATTAAATCATTCCTATTTTATAATGTAAAACATTAAAATATTGAAATCAACGATTTTAATTGGTGGATTGACAATATAAGTCATAAAATTGGTTATTCTATTATTTAGGAAAAACTTATTTTTGCATTATTTTTTATTTAGGATCATAATGCTACCATAAATAATATTCATTTATAAGTTCATACTTAAAATACATAATTTCTAATTTGAAATTCCATATTTTATTTATCAATTTTGGAATCTTCATTTCAATCATTTAGAAAAAAATCAAGATAGAAATGTTATTGAATTAAAGTAATATATTTATGAAATTTATTTATAAAATAACTTGGGGAAAGATGAATGATTCTCATTCATTAAAATATTTTTTTATTAATTTTATAATTCATTTTATAAAAAAATTACTATACGTTTATTTTCCTTGGTATAATTGAAAAGAAATAGTATATGAAAGATAAAAGAATAAAACAATAGTACCAAAAAATAAAAATAGAGAGAGGAAAATACCATAATCTACTATATATAATAGTAAAAGTTTTTCAAGCTCCAAGAAAACTTCAAGTGGTACAATATCATTGGCCAATCTTTCCATCATCCACCAATCACAATCATCCATTTGAAATTCAATTAGTAAGAAAATAATGAAGCATTCTATAAGAAAATAAATTTCAATAGTAAATTATCTTTTAATTTTCCATTTTCACGTAATTTTTAGTTTATTTTTACTATGGTTTAATCATTATTTTTGCAAAATAAAATTATATCTGATTCATAACACTTTATTCAAAAAAAAAAAAGACTTAAAAATTTTACATAACATTAAAAATATTTATCAATGTTGTGAACTATACAACATATTTTTAAAACTTATCTACTTCTTCAAATTATTTTTAGTTTCACCAATTATTTTTATTTAAAGTAAATTACAAATTAGTAAGTATTGTAAAAAAAATTTCATGACAATGGGAAAATAAAGGTTTATATTATTTAACACAATCAATTTTAATTGCCTTAAAAACACTACCAATTTTAATTAAAAATGTCAATTTGCATGTCATCTAAAATTGTGAAATTACTATATGAAAAGTTTCACAGTTTTAACAAGATTTTTAATTGTAACATTAATAGATTAAATCATTCCTATTTTGTAATGTAAAACATTAAAATATTGTAATAAACAATTTTAATTGGTGGATTGACAACATAAGTCATAAAATTGGTTATTCTATTATTTAGGAAAAACTTATTTTCACATTATTTTTTATTTAGGATCGTAATGCTACCATAAAAAATATTCATTTATAAGTTCATACTTAAAATACATAATTTCTAATTTGAAATTTCCTATTTTATTTATCAATTTTGGAATCTTCATTTCAATCATTTAGAAAAAAATCAAGATAGAAATGTTATTGAATTAAAGTAATATATTTACATTGAAGATGTTCTTGATCTTGGCCAGACTATACCTTTTCACGAAGGGGGTTACATTGAAGATGTTCTTGAAAAAGCAGAGATTGTTAAAGAATTCCAGTTTGTTAAGTGGATGGAGTATAACCGTGATAATGAAGACGGTCGACATTTGAAATACTGTGAATTCTCGAGGTATTTTGTGTGGGTAAAAAATAAACGTGAATGGCGCCGCAGGAAAGATAGTCGATTTGCAATTGGAAGGATATATCATATCTTGGGTCGGATTTGTGGGGAATTGTACTACTTGAGGATTATGTTGAATCATAAAGCCGATTGCAAAAATTTTGAAGATTTGAGAACCGTTTATCATGTTGTCTGTAAGGACTTTAAATCAGCTTGCTATGCCTTGGGTTTGTTAGATGACGACAAGGAATATCTCGATGCAATAAAAGAAGCAGCTGGTTTGAAAATGTCTGTAGCCTTAAGGAGACTATTTGTTGTCCTATTACTGTCTAATTCCATGGCTATGCCGCACGAGGTATGGGATAAGACTTGGGAGTAACTTTCCGATGACATGGAATACAACTATAGAAAACTGCACAATAATCCGGGTAAGTTTATCATCTTTAAATCTAATATAGGTTTTCATTTAATATTACATATATTTAGTCATGGACAATTATATGTTGCTCTTTCTAGAGTAACTACAAGGAAAGGACTTAAAGTGCTTATATGTAATAGTCATGAACAGTCAGATGACACGACTACAAATGTTGTGTACAAAGAAGTTTTTGACAAGTTGTAATATATTACATAAAATTATCTCATTAATTTTTGAATTGTATTTACATTTAACTTTTACCTCAGTATTTTATCCCCCGTCGGAGACCGACGGGTTACTCACTAGTGTAGATGAAAAAGGAAAACTTCTCTCCATGCCCTTTTGTTAGGATGTTATTCCTCTTTAAGGAGGGATCTTTTGTAAATTTCAGATAGTTCTCTCGAAATTGTAATTTTTCAGACACTCCTAAGTTCCGCCTCTCCTCCATCCCCTCACGTCATTTCCTCTCCCCTTTCCATTTTGATCTCTTCCCCCTCTCTCTAAACACACACACACCGTTCTTTATAATATGTAAATTATAAGATTAATTCGTTGCTATTATTGAATTTTTTTATTTTTTTGGTTGAAAAAATTGTCTTATTGCTGAATTATAAGAGGTGAGTTGGTCTTAATACTTCAGCTATAAGAGTTATATTATGTAAATTGTGAGATTAATTCGTGGCTATTATTGAAATTTTTGATTTTCTTATTGAAATAATTGTCTTATATTTGAATTATAAGAGGTGAACTGGTCTTATAATTCAGCTATAAGAATAACACCAGAAATGAGATGACAGTTCTATAAATAAGTGATATTTATGTAAATAAGTGATTTAAAATGAAAAAAAAGTACTCTTATAATTCAATTATAAGAGACAAAATGGTTTTATAATTCAATTATAAGAGGATAGAGGTGTGTAGAATTTTCAAAATTATGTATTCTATATTGTGTTTAAATCTCGCTTGAATAATGACCCAGAGGAAGTAACTTGATGAAATGTGACCTACCAATATATTAACCATCTTTATTAAATTTAGTCCATCTACTTTAATATTTAGGATAGTTTGAATAAAGCTTCCAATGATCCATCAAGTACATGCACCATGAGCTTCTTTCTTTTCTTTTGATGGGGTTTTAGGAATTGGAACTGCTGCAACAACACCAAAGAATGAGATGTGCCATGAAAAATGCATTTTTGGGTCATGATTAATTGGACAAATCTATGGTTGTTACCCTAATTAAAGGGCATGAAAACTTTAATAAACACAATTATGTCAAATGCATTAAATCCATGATGTTGATTACTCCCTCTATTCTAATTCTAGAATAACTATCATTTTTGGAATTTTAACAGATTAAAAAAAATAAAAATAAATATCAACCCGATTTTATATTAAAAGTCTCAAGATTGTCCTTATTTAATATTCCTCTCTCTCTTGCACTACAACACAACAACCTAATTAATAAAGAAAAACAATTTTCAATGAAGGGATAAAATAGAAATTTGAATATTTTTTACCCCAAAAGCGGCAATTATTTTGAATTTATCCGAGAGTAAATGTTGTTTTGGACCGGAGGGAGTTTTTTCGCTTTATCGAAAAGCCTAGTCCATATATTATTGATTACCAAAATAAGGGCAGTAACGATATGAAAGATAGTAAAGTTGATATACACACTTTGCTAAGAAAGGAATGAATGTAATTAGAGAGAGATTTAATTTGTGTGGCTTAAGATAATGATTCCTTTTGATGGCAAAATGGTCCCCAAAATTAAAGAGTAGTAGTCAGCAATGAAAAGGAAATTAGAGCATTAGTGTGGTAGCCTCTTGTTGTCAACAAATTGAAGGTTATGAATCACACCATCTTTAACTTTAAAATATGAGGGAGATGAAGTCAAGCATGGTGTAAAGATGAGATAGGTGTAAAATCAAGTCACCCATGTTAACGAATGTCACATTTGACTCTTAAACGTTGCATTTTACTTATAAACGTTTTTTATTTTTAATTTGTATGTTTTCTTCCTTTTCAATGCTTTCCCCTTTTTTTCTTTCACCGTTTACACTTTTCAAAGTCCAATTATCCGGGCGTTATCACAGCAGCGTCATCAAAGACTTTCTATAACCGTCTCCTATAATTTCAGAGTCAGTTACGCCCACGACTCTCTTCATGATTTTAGGGATTCTACTCAATCCTATTACAATTCTACTTCTTATCAAATGCTATAAATACTTCACAACATACGCCGTTTAGAGGTAATGCTTATTTTGCTGTTCAATTGATTTCAATACAGTTTAATAAGCCATACACGTGATACTTATTCTCATGCCGGAGGATCTTAGCCGGAGACCACCCCGGCTAGTTGTTTGTTCACTGTTTCAGGTCAAACAAAGCCAGTAGATCAACCTAATTGCTGAACGTAGGCTGATCAATATGTTCCTGCGACATCAATCCTTTATTTTGGGCTTATGTTTCAACTTTTGAACTTATAGCTAAGTTAATGGTTTAATGTGGCCTTTAGTCTTTATCTTTTGTGAAAGATTTTTTAAAAGGAGGTTTAAAAGAGATTTTTCTTTTGCACACCTTCAACTTTTTTCTTTCACTATTTTTAACATTTAGTTAATTCGCTTTTCAAGCTATTCTTTATTTATTTATTTATTTATTTATTTTTCATTATTGTTCATATTTTTAGGGTTAGGCGGAACCCTTTCAGAATTCTATGTGGCTAGTCATGGATTTAGTAAATACAGTAGTTTTTAGTCAGCAATTGATACTGGAAAATACCTACAAAAACTACTCCATATATTTTTATTTTACTTTTAATTAAATTTATAAAAATAAGGATATAGATTTTATTTCAAGAAATGGTAATATTTGTTTCACAAAAGATCTTTAAATGAAAAGGAAATAAAATTCGACAATTCTCGTCAAGGAAAAAGAAAACAAAAAAATTAAAAATAAGAAGATGTATATATATGCCTATATTCATTTAGGAGAATGAGTGGAATATCGAAAGAGTAATACCGAAATACTAAAAAAGATTTATATCAATTTTTTTTTCAAACAAACTTAAGGTCGAAAATTATATATTTAAACGACCGATGGTGGATTTAGAATATTTTTCAGTGGGCACGTAACTACGCTATAAAGTTTTTAAATGAATATTATGAGACTTGAACCCCACAATCAAATAAAAGACTAATATTTTACTATTGAGATAGACAGACAGTTTAATTTAGTGGGTGCACTAGCACACATATTTGTGGGCGTAGATCCACCCCTGCTGACAACATTGCAAGTTGTACAAGGCAAAACTGGAAAAAGAAAAAGAAATAGAAATATCATGAACATAATCTAAAAGGTGTAGGATGTTCTTACCTTTTAGGGTTTTCGCAGCTGATTCATGAAAAGCAACCTTAAACCACTCCTTGCTTTGCTGCAAGTAAACTCTTCATATGATCAACCAACATCGATGATCCGAGTTTAATTACGATCATTAATCAGCAAACAAGAAACAATGAACCAAATAGAAAATATTCAAAACAATATGGTAAGAATACTCAAAGTTCATTTTGCAGTAAAATTAACTTCTGGTTTATTTATGTACAATATCAGAAGAAAAAATTATGCTATTAAAATTTGCATCTCTACATAAACAACCAAACAAGTATATGTGTTTATAAATAGTAGTAACTAATTATGTAAATATATGGCCTCACCCAAAATTGGCAGCTAGCTAGCTAGCTGCTAGCAACTCCAGTTCATATCAGCCTGGCCTTAATCAAGATTTAACAAAACTCAACACCCCAAATCCATTTTCAATCTATCTCTAATTGTTCTAATTTAGTCTATCGACACGTGATTAATTGGTAGCCAATCTCTCATCTCTTTCACTATATATGTATATACCAGTTGTAGAATATTCGAATAATGAATAATAATGTGTATTTTTTTTTTTTTTTGGGTTGCATACCCATATTCGTAAACTGATCTAAGAATACCAGTTCATAGCAGGCAGCTGATAGGGTTGTCGAAAAACTCCATCACCACCAAGATTTTCCAAGATTCCTTGTTGATGCATTTGTGGTGTTTGTGGAAGCTGGCTTAGCAAACTCGCGATTGAACTGTTCTGGTCATCAGTTCTTGTTACAACTCCTCCGCTCCCATCGCTGTTTTCTGTGAGGAATCTCTTCGTGTAGGTTGATGATGAATCTCCCGCCCTGTTTGCCTCCTCATTCCAGTACAGATTTGGGAGTGTTCTCTTGATAGGAAGGAGATTGGAAGCGGAAACGTTGATCATGCCGTCGTTTGAACTGAGCATTCCATCGAACATGTTGTGTTCATTATCCAGCATTGCACCATAGGTCGGGTTCTTGAGCCCTTGCAGCTTGAAATTATGTTGGCCAACCGAAAGCGATGGAGGGATCGATCCAAGCATAATATCATCATTATGATCCATTGGTCTCTGGGCATTATTCTTCTTGTAGATTCGACAGAGAACCCAATCATCAAGCTAGACATATAATCAAACACATCATAATCAAAACTCGAATATCGTAAAACAAACAGTAATCGATCAATAAAAAGGTTTAAATTGGGATTAATTAGTACCCTTAATGATCCTTTTTTGTTGGCGGGGTCACAACCAGGGGGTTTGATATTAGTTTTGTTATCAGCTAGACGATATTCATGCATGATCCAATTAGTCTTAACCCCTTTCGGGGGTTTTCCTCCATAGAATACCAAAGCCTTCTTTACCCCAACCTTCTGAGTCCCGCCGGAAGTCAACACCGGCTTATCAGTACCAGTAGCTTTCCAATAACCTGACGTGGCCGCCCGATTAGGCCTCGCTCCGTTCGGATACTTCCTGTCCCTCGGACTGAAAAAATACCATTCCTGCTCCCCGAACGTCGCCTTAGCTGTTGTAAACAAATTGAAAATAATATCACCATCATATTATATTATGACAGAAAAAAAAAATGATCGGAAGGAAAGAAATTGGTTACCGGGGAGTTCCCATGGATCAAACTTGTAGAGATCGATTTCGGCGATGATGGAAACTGGGAGAGGGGCTGAGGCAACCTTTTTCTTTAGGTAATGAACAACTAGCTCCTCATCGGTCGGGTGGAACCGGAAACCCGGCGGCAGGTGAGGCTGCTGTGACGCTGCCGTCGATGAATCCGTGCTCTCCATTAAATTATTCAAATTAAATATCACTTTTCGTGTAGTCAATCAGTTTGATGAAAAACTTGAAAATTGAAGAGCGAAGAACATGTTAGAGAGAGAAAGGGAAATGTTGTTTAGAGTGAGCATATTGGCTCATACTTCGTTTATATGGCCAAATACGGGTGTGCGTGTGACAGTTCTTAAAATAAAAAATAGTCTGAGATTCCACCTTAAAATCAATTGATACTAACGGGAGTGACTCATTATCATTATTTATTATATGCAAGATTTGTCGATTTTCAATATGGGATAATATCTCTAACAGGCCTCTCACGTGTAGCGGGCTTTGCCAAAGCTTACAACGTGGAATTATCAATCAGGTGATGCGAGGGCTATTGGGTCTACAGCGTAAAGAACCTGCTCTGATACCATCTTAAAGTCTGAGATTCCACCTTAAAATCAATTCCATTCGACAAATACGGTTGCCACGTCAATAGCACAAGGGTAGATTAGTCATTTAATAATAAGTTTCGGCCATATTAGCTTGGCGGAATACCGAATTGCAGAGGGGTGAGGGGTAGACGATGATGACGTGGGGTTGAGGGTTTGGGAACTGAAAGTTGGGCCTTTTGTCAGTCGACATTCGTAATTCCTGTCTTACCAGAATTTGACACGTTGTAGGAAGGAGGTGGGGACCACAGAGAGCAGACACAAGGTAACAAAATGATAGATTGATAGGACGAGGATAAGTCTCTAGAGATGTCATGTCACGCACCAAAAACATCGCAGAATCAGTCGTCGATGGACTGACGGCTCGCACCCACTGGTTGTAGCTATTGGTCAAGTAGTTTGACCAATCTCCTTTATATTCTCTCCCTCCCACCCGATTTAAAGATTTTTTTTTTAATTCGTTTTAGTTAAAAAAATTTAATTGTTTTATTATACTCTCTCCGTCTCAGAAAATTCGTCACTTTTTACCCAAAATAGCGTCCCGTTTGAAGCGTCACCTTTCCTAAAATGAAAATATTTTATTAATATTCTATTACACACACTCACTATTCCCTCCACTTATTCTCTCTCCTAAAACACTATTACACTCACAATACTTTTTAAATTTACTATTTCCTCCACTAATTCTCTCTCCTCTTTTCAAATTACACTCATAATATTTTTTCTTCCCATTTTTTTTCTTAATTTGCGTGTCGGGCCTAAAATGACGACACTTTTCTTAGGACGGAGGGAGTATAATATGAATAATGGAACTGAACGAACTAAAAGTGTTGACCTAGGCTCAATTGATCAGGCCCAACATTTCAGTCACCAATCTACTTCATTATTGAATGAAACCATTATTGAATGATACAGTCCAATTGCTGCATTGTCAACGACCCAGAATCGATCAATCGACCTAGATTATTGTCCAACCATCATTGGTCCCGACCTAGCTTCATCGGACATACGATCATATACTTGTACAATTATTGTCAAGCCAAAGCATAAAGTCCGATCGCACTTGGATAATCAGTCGACCTCGACCTATCAACATGTGCGCCAATCCACGTCGTTATTTGTAACCGTCTCCTACTTTTCTGGAGTCAGTTATGCCAGCATTATCTCTGTGATCCTAGGGATTCAACGTGATCCTATTTCAACACTATAAATACCTACCGGCAATACAGTTTATAAGCCTACACGTTATCTCATCACGCCGGAGGGTCTTAGACGGAGACACATCCGGCAAGTCGTGTGTTCGTGATTTCATGTCATAGCAGCTGGAGATCAACCTAATTGCTGGACTGGGGCTGATCTGGACAATTTTCTGTATCATCAGAACCCAATTATTATTATTACAACAAAAACTTTCTATACACTAATCTCTTATACTTTATTTTTTATAATTACAACATTTCTTTTAATCTTTTTACCAAATTAAACTAAAAACATTAAATCGAGTCTAAGGGAGTATAATTTTTCTAAAGTTATTTTGGATGAATCGCAGTACGGCCCACAATAAAATTTTCTGAGTTTAATTTTATGTGAGATTTACGGAAAAAAAAAGTTGTGAATATAAAAATAAAATAGAAGAGAGAAGTTATTAGAAATTAGTGAATGGATTATTATTGTGAGTAAGCAAATGAGTCTCATTATTCATTTAAAAAATAAAAAAACTAAATTTTTTATTACGAAACATACCAAAAAGAAAAATAAAAACCTATGTACGGGATGGAAGGATGGAAGGAGTAAAACCTTTTTTAAAAGCACATCATCTACAAATCAGATCATTCCTCCTTCCCGAAAAATTGATAAACTTTTACTTTATAGTTATAGTTAACTTAATTAAATTTTGACCTTAACTTTTTTAAAACATACTCCCTCCGTCCCACCTCACTTGACACCCAATAGGTGGGCACAAAAACTAAGAAAAAAGAATAAAATAAAAAAAATGTGTGATAGAAAATGAAGAGAGAGAATGAGTGGGGTAAATAGTAGTGTTGGTTGAATAAATTGAGTGATGAAAAATGAAGAGAGAGAATGAGTGGTGGGATCCATCTAATATAAAAATATAAAAAGTAGGCTATTTTTGGGAGGTGTCAAGTGAGCTGGGACGGCCCAAAATGGAAATAAGTGTCAAGTGAACTGGGACGGAGGGAGTATAGATATACTCCCTCCGTCCCAGCCGAGTGTACACTTATTTCCCTTTTGGTCCATCCCAGCCGAGTGTTAACTACCAAAAATGGAAAAGGTTTTAATATTTTATATTCTCCATACCCCACCCACTCATTAACTCCACTCATTCTCCACCATACAATTTATTCAACCAACCTACTATTAACTCCACTCATTCTCTCTCTTCATTTCCTATCACACATTTTCATTATCTTAATAGTATTTCTTAATTTGCGTGCCCAAAATCTTGGTACACACTTGAATGTGACGGAGGGAGTATGTATCTAATTCAAAAAATTGTTCGTATTGATAATAATGAAATATAAAGTATTCAATAATTAAGTTGATCATAAGACCATCTCCTACAGACCATCTCCTACAGTTTGTTTCAAATTTTGCACCTAAAATGCCAAAATGGTGCAATTTCAGCACTAAATATCTTCCACCATCTCCAGCAGATTGCTTCAAATTTTACACCAAATAAGAATCTTTACAGAATATTCTTATTATTTCATTTAATTAAAATGTTTTTCATTAATCATATTTAATATTATTCAAATTACATCATATTAAATAGTATGCTATAAAACTTAAATAAGACAATTAATAAATATAAATAAATTTAAAATAAAAATTTATTAGAAGAAACATTAAAATAGATAATTAAAATAAAATGCTTCAAAATACAATTCCAATTAATTCTTGTTTTTTATTTCATCTTCAATATTTTAACATATTTTCAAAGTTTTTTAATTTTGTTTAAAAAATTTATGTTACAAATTGGATAATTTTGCTTAAATAAAAAAAAAACAAATTCCATAATATAAATAATAAATATTAAATTGAAAATATATACCATCTCCGTCTCAAATAAAAAAAATTGATAATTCATTTTGAGACGAAGGAGGAATTAGTAATTAAAAAAAGAAGAAAAAAAGAAAAGGCTTCTAGATCCATCCACCGTTGGCAAAAAAAAAAAAAAAGAAGGCTTCTAGATCCACCGCAATCAAGGAGACACAAATCAGTGAAGCCCAAGAGAAAGAGAGAGAGAGCGAGCTCAGATACTAACGAAGAACACGACGATTCAACAAAAAAAAAAGGATGACGCAAGAAATTACAAATTTGGCGCATCTGGAGGGCATCGCCAAAATAGCGTGAGAATTGGCGTCGTTGTTGGAGGAGGGATCCCGAACTAAATTGGAGTTGGTGCAGGTAATGGCGTGCTCTTTAAGATGGTCTAAGAATTAAATAACACAATTATTTTTGGAAAAATTCCTTTTTAACCACAAATCTCATATCTTATCCCATCAAAACCCATTCCAAATAAAAAAAGACTACCTCCTTTATTATTCCAAATTAAAATTCCTTTAAACCCCATTATGCTAAGACCGGCCAAATTGAGATACGTACGCCGTTAACTTGCTGTGTTTGGGTCCACGGCTCCATCTCTCTTTCTTCTAAAAAAGCCTAGGGTTTTCGTCGATTCAACTATCATTCAACCGACCATGTTCCAATTCCAATTTCTTCGATCGACCATGTTGCAATTCCAGGTGGCGGTTTGGGGGAGGGGAGAAATGACGGGGATTGTGGCGATGGGTGTGGCCCGCCGTGAAGAAGGTTCAAGGGGCCGGTAGGGGTCAGATTTGTTAAAGAAAAATTCAGGGATGGTACTTGGATTGTGCTAATGGTGTCAAAATTGTGTCTGTGGATATGCATCCATTCATGCAGATTCATGCTGTGGATTGTGCTAGAAAAACTCATGATAGCTTGGAAAAGTTCACTGCCAAAACCCTTGCCCTTACCCTGAAAAAGGTTAGTATTATTTTTCTGACAAAAATTGCAATGGGTATTAGTCTAAAAATTGAGTCTTGCTGCATTATGTGTTCATTTGAAGTTTTTAAAACATAAATTGTTGATTAATGTTGACATTCAAATTTACCTTTCAACAAATTGATTGATGGGTTTTGGCAGAAGTTGATTGAATTTGGTTGTGAATATTAATGCATGAGTTTGATGAGGTTTATGGACCAGCATGGCACTGCATAGTGGGGACTAGTTTTGGGTCATTTGTGACACATTCAGTGGGAGGATTCTTGTATTTCTCCATGGATCAAAAGCACTATGATCTCTTGTTCAAAACTACAGTGCAGAAAGCAAGTTAAGAATTAGAAAAATCTCATCTTTTTTAGTACAAAGTTCAAATTATGGAGAGAAAGTTGGCTAAAACCTGGTAACTTGTACATTTGTTTTACTCAGAAAAGCAATGTAGTAAGTGAGTGATATGTTTCTTTGTCAGTAGGCTTTTTGAATGGTATTTTGTAGCTTCTTGGGTTTTTGTTGCCATTAGGTAAGTGATTAAGCTCTGTCTCTTTGTGGTACACCACAGCATTCAGTTATTTAAAGGAATTGAATGATTTTTGTTGTATACCATACTCGTTTATAATCTTTAGTTGGAAAGTGACAAGTTTGGGTGTGTATTTAGTAGTGGTGTTGCCATATAATATGTTGGATTGCAAAAAAGAACAAGGACAAAATGCGCGGTATAAGACCCTGTGTTATTATTCTTACAATTTGTGTATGACTAATAATAGGTCTTATACCTGTTACTATAAGACCTCTTATTAGTGTTTTAACATTTTATTGTTGGTCCTATACCGCTGCTATAGGACCAATTAAAGGGCTTATAGCTTTGTATATGATGTTGTCAGGTTCTATACCAGTTGCTATAGGACCAATTAAAGGGCTTATAGCTTTGTATATGATATTGACAGGTCCTATACCAATTGCTATAGGACCATTCAAAGGTCTTATAACTTTATATATGATATTGACAGATCCTATAACAATTGCTATAGGACCAATTAAAGGGGTTATAGCTTTGTATATGATGTTGCCAGGTCCTATATCAGTTGCTATAGGACCATTCAAAGTTCTTATTGCTTTTTGTTTGACATTTTACACCATTGATCTGAATATTATACATTGATACTCTTTTTAGAATTTTGGTTACTGGAGTTTTTATATCCTAAAATAGTTGTTGTTAATGTGATTGTGAATGTCGTATAGTCAGTAGGTCCTATATATATGTTATTTCACTTAGCAAATAGCTTTGTATATGATGTTGCTATAAAGCCTTTGAAAGGTCCTATAGCAGTTGGTATAGGACCTTGTAACATGATATACACAACATATTACAGGTCATATATATACTTGATTTTATATAATTTAGTGCAAACTAGTACATCCCCTTTATAAAATCATAGGCAAAACAAGTGGACATACAATGAAATGCATAATAGAGCAGGTCCTATATCACTTGCTATAGGACCATTAAAAGGTCTTAAAGCTTTGTATACGATGTTGTCAAGTCCTATAGCACTTGTTATAGGACCATTTAAAGTTCTTTTAGCTGTGTATTTGATGTTGCCAGGTCCTATACCAGTTGCTATATGACCATTCAAAGGGCTTTCCGTGTATTTGATGTTGTCAAGTCCTATACCAGTTGCTATAGGACCATTCAAAGGGCTTATATTTGTGTATTTGATGTTGCCAGGTCCTATACCAGTTGCTATAGGACCAATTAAAGGCCTTATATCTGTGTATATGATGTTGTCAGGTACCATACCATTTGCCACATTGTTATTCACAAAAAATAATAAATCAAGTGTCTCAAAACAAAATTTTTCACACAATGGCAGGTCCTATACCACTGTCTATAAGACCTGATAAAGGCCCTTTCTCACAATTGATGAACAAGGTCAAAATTCAATTTAGGTTTGAATGGGTAATGAAATAATTTTTTTATTCCAAAATAAAAAAAAATAAAAAAAAAATAATAACAAGAACACTCACAGACTTTCTCTCTCACAACAACTCTCTCTCTCTCTCTCTCTCTCTAAACGGATTGAAACTCTCTCTCTCTAAACGCAAAGCGTCCTCACCGGCTACCTCCCTCAATCGTCTCCTTCACCTCAACCTAGCCTCTCCCTCTCCGGCCAAGACAACTACGGATTCTCTCCCTCACACCAAACCAACCGGCGACATCCAATTCCCCCTCAACTTCCAACACCGCTCCAAATCAACCATGCTTGATCTCCCTAAATTAGGCTTCAATAGCTTCGATTGAGGCTTCAATGATGTCGATTAGGATTTGATTTTGGTTGGGAGAGTGATTCCCACCGGTTAGAGAGAGAATGAGAGGGTTTTTTTGATGATTTTGATTTTTTTGATAATTAGAGGCTACGTGAGGTTAAAAAAAATTAACAGCGCTTATGTCCGTTAAAGGTTGGGTTTATTTGGGATTTTAATCTCAGATGGGTTAAAATGGGATATTGATTTGGAAAGTGGGCCTTAGGGTCCTTAGCTCATTATTTTTGAGGCAGATGGTGTATGAAATAATTGAGCATCAATCGTAGTTGTAACGTTGCTATTTTAGTGCAATGGGACTGTTTTATTTAGTGTGACAATTCTATGTTGAATATTTTATTTGAGGGTCCGCAAATCAAATATGATCCTAAGTAAGTAGTTCATATTCTCCTTAACCGGTATCCTTACCTATTTGGGAATTGGGACAACCTTTTATCTTGTATTCGGTTCTCAATTTTAGCTATCGGATTTGAATTAATTATGAATAATAATTTAACATAATCTCATTTTTCTAATAAAATAATAAAATTTATTATTAACACATCAATATAAATACTATTAATAACAGTAGGCATTTTCTCTATTCATATCAAAATAAATAGTTGTGTTAAGTCTATGCTTAATTTATATAATTTGTTTAATACTAATATCAATTATTTAGATATTCCACTAACGAGCAATTAAACAACAAAAGTTCCAAATCCAGGATGGAGGGGCCATAATAGACCAAGGACTCACTTGTCAATTTTTGTAGTCCATTTCTTATCATCTATTATCCTCTTACCCCACCTCTCATTATTATCGTTGCTCACTTAACCCCCTCCAACTTTTATGTCCAAGATTTTACCTTATACGAACACTTGTCACTTTAACGCTACTCAAATTTTGGATATGTCTGGTGAATGAAAATAATAAAAAAATTGTGGTAGAATTAACGATCAACAGATTAATGAGCTTAATTACTTTTATTAGCATCGAAAGCTTAGTTTGAGATCCTTCATTGTCCCTCCCGGGGCCCACATCTTATACTCATAGGTGGGGGATAAGATAAGAGTGTTTAATTACCTCTGACCTACCTAGGTTATATAGTCCACTTATTTGATTGACACGTTAATTAATCACAAGAAAGATATTAAGGCTTTGTTTGTTTGTTTGTTTGGATGAAAATATTTTTTGAAAAAAGTTTTTCTCATTTTTTAATTTTTGGTAAGTACTCCCTCCGACCCATAATACTTGACACAGTTACTGTTCCGCACGGGAATTAAGAAAAAAGTAAAAAGGTTGATGTGTTGTGAGTGTAGATAGTTAAGTAGGAGAGAGAATGAGTGGAGAGAATAGTAAATTATAATGGTGTTGTGAGTATTAAAATAATGTAGGAGAGAGAATGAGTGGAGGAAATAGTAAAGATTCTTTGCCATTTTAGGAAGTGTGACTTATCAGTGGGACGCCCAAAATAGAAATGTGTGTCAAGTATTGTGGGACGGAGGGAGTATTGAAAAATGGAGAAAATATTTTTCGAAAAATATTTTTCTAAATATTTTAAGTAAAATGGCTTACGAATTTTTATTAAAAAAAAATATTTTTCGAAAAATGATAACACCCTTACACACACCTAACTTTTCATACACCCCACGTTACCCATTCCATATCAACCACTCTCTTCCACATTCTCTTATAAAAAAATTATTTATGTTAAAATTATTTTTTACAATTCCCCCCCCCCCTCGCCGGCTCAAAAAAAAAAAGATTAATCATTTTATCATTTTAAATTTATTTTTAACAACTCTCTACTCCCACCACCTCAAGATCAATTTTTTTTATTGATTTTAAAATTATATTTAAACAACTCCCCTGCTCACAATCCTAAGCAATTTTATTTATTAATTATATTAAAATTATTTTTTAACAACTTTCACCACCCCCACCCCGACCAACAACCAACCCCCTTCCCACGGTCAAACTTTTTTATTCATAATTAAATTAATTTGTTTTTAACAATTTTCCCACCCAACTCCACTCCCCTACTATCGGCTATCCACCCTACCCTACCCTACCCTACCCCCCACACTCTTGACTACCCACCCTACCTCACCCCCACACCCTATCCTATCACCACCCTAGCCTACTATCATCTTACCATTTATATTTCCCCCACCACCCTACCCTACCCCACACCCACCCAGCTCACCCCTACTAATCCCCACCTTCTACCGGCCTACCACCCCACCTCCGTCACTCTACCCCACACTCTAACCCTTTCAACTTATCTAAAATTATGTTTTTATCGAAAAATATTTTCTTTTAGCTTATTAAACATATGAAAATATTTTTCGTAAAATATTTTCCTTACCAAACATGCAAAAATATATTTATATCATTTTGCGTAAAATATTTTACGAGAAATCATTTTCCGGAAGTCTTATGCTTTGTGATATAACTTCAAAATATATACTCACTCTGTTCGGATTAAGGTTTTTACTTTGACTTTGCACGAGGAATAATAAAAAATAAATGTTGTGAGTAAAAAAAATAAAGTACGAGAGAGAAAGTAGGCGTAGGGAGTTTTTGTTGTGAGAATGATAAGTGGGTCCCATTGTATATTTTAGGTGATAAAGAAACTAAGATCCTTAAAATGAGACATATCAAAAAGAAAAGTAAAAACTTTAAAATGTGACGGAGGGAGTATATATATATATATATATATATATATATATATATATATATATATATATATATATATATATATATATATATATATATATATATATATATATATATATATATATATATATATAATAGGGTGCCCAAATGCGAATCAATCACAACCATTGAATTAGATAAATTAATGGTATATAAAAAATTCGAGAATACTGTTTTTCTCATATCGACGAGACGAATCAAACTAAATCACTAAATATAGGGTTTAGAAAAAAAAATGTTGAACAACAATGAAATTCTCAAAAAACAATTGGATTCTATATCTACTATTCAATAGCTAATTAACTAATGAATACAAGTGTATTTTGAACATTGGACTTGAATTAATCAAATACACATGGATTCAATAACTAAGTAGCTATTGAATCCATGTAAAATTATCAAAATACACATGAATTCAGTTGCTAAGTAGCTACTGAATTGAAATGTAATGTTCAAAATACACATGTATTCGTTAGCTAACTAGCTACTGAATTCAAGTACAATGTTCAAAAATACATTTGAATTCAGTATATAACTAGCTAATGAATTCATTTGCAATGTTCAAAATACAGATGAGTTCAGTATCTAAATAGTTAGTGAATGCAAATGTTCAAAATACATATGGATTCAGTTGTTAGGTAGCTACTGAATCCAAGTGCAATTTTCAAAAACACAAATGGATTCAGTAGCTAAATAGCTACTATATCCATATGTAATGTTCAAAATTCACATGAATTAAGTAGATAATTAGCTAATGAATTCAAATGCAATATTTAAAAATACACATGTATTCAGTAGCTAAGTAACAACTGAATCTAAGTGAAATGTAAATAAATGCTCATGGATTCAGTAGTTAATTAGCTACTGAATTCAAGTGTACTTTAATAATTTCATTTATTCTACAATTTTTTTTCAAAACCCTATATTTAGGGATGTAGTTTGATTCGTCTCGACTAGACGAGACGAGAAAAACAGTATTATTGAATATTTTTTTCGACTTATATCTTGAGATATTTAATTTTGAAATTTGATGGAAATTTAGATGATAATGTGGCAGATTTTGAATTTGTAAGGTCAAATGACATTCTACAACTTTGTCCTAATCTATTTTATTAATTGCAAAAATGTCACCGCCTCTATCCAAGTAAATTTTAATATAAAACTTTGTTTTGTCTCTTATACAATGATTGTAGACTTTGTAATTGGTTCTCATTTTAATTGATTTTCATTGTAATTGGTTCTCTTATACAATGATTTGTCTCATTTTAATTATCTTATTCACAACAATTACTCATTTACTATAGTTTATCTCCAATACCCAACTATTTACACTCGCAACATATCTGATTTTGTTTTTTAATCATTTTTTTTGTGTCCAATTTAAATATTCAAATGAGACCGATGAAGTATACTTCCTCCCTCCAATATAAAAGAGATTAAATGTGAATGTGCGAAATTAAGGAAAAAGTAAGTGTTGTGAGTAAGAAAAGTAAAATAAGATAAAGAGAGTAAGACAGAGAGTTTTTGTTGTGAGTATGACAATTGAATCTCATTGTCTATTACAGGTAATTCTCTTTTATATTGAAACGCAAACAAAAAAAAAAAAAAAGGTCTATTTTACATTGAGTGCAATCTACGGTCGCAGCCACCAAAACGTGCAATCTCCATTGATGGTATTTATGATTCTGTGGAAACGAACAATATTATGTGTAGAGTGTTTAAAGTGTAATATGTAGAGGCCATGATCAGAACCTATATTTTGTTGAATTATTGCAGCCATGCATAAGCATATAAGCATGTGCTCAAAATCCTCACAATATTATACTATGCTTTATGGTCCCTATTACATTTTGTTGTATTTATAATTTATTAAGAAGTCTTTATTTATGTCTTTTCCCACGTTAGGTTTCAAGAGCTTTCAATACAAAGGCTCAAGATCTGTACAGTAAATATTTAATAATAAAAAACAAGAGGACAGAGAAAGAGAGATGCTTGTGAGCTTTGTACGAGCTGGGTTTTATGGCCTCGTGACTATTTTAGGGTTTATATGCATTAATCTTTTGCACCAACACAACCCAATGACCTTGCCATTGAGGGAAACCCATTTCCATGTCTATTATTGCTATCACAAATTTTATTTTTTATTTTTTTTGTCCCCTAACAAAGATTAGGGATTTTAATTCGGGTTTGGCATGCTGATCACGATGTTCTTAATTAAATTACATTTACAAAAAACCCAGGAAAGTGTGATTATCAATAATAAATATTATTAATCTTGAAATTAAAAGTTACTAATTATTCAAAGAAGATAATTAGGTGCGATCTCTAGCACATCATTTTCCTGGAAAGCTTAGGGAAGTTTCTTTTGGGTGCAAGGCTGGGATACTTTCACACATGCATTATCTTTCTTAATAAAACCCTATTTTACATTGATTTCCATTTGAAAAAAGCTTTTCTTTCCATTCTCTACTACATTGTTGCCAAACAAATTTTCCTGGACAAGGCTCTGGTTTCATGCCACTATTAAAGTGAATGTCCTCTCTCTCTCTCTCTCTCTCTCTCTCTCTCACTTGCGCGTAACAAATTCGGGCAAAGTCACAATTGCATGACTCGTAAACATGTGACCGATACCTCACTAATCTGTTTCATATAATTATCATCTGTCGCACGCAATCATTTTTGTTCGGTAAACGAGACTTTTGTGCACTCTTCTTAATCTGACATGAGGAAAAATAAAGAACGAGAATTGGTGATCATATTACGTGCATAAAACCTAACCCTAATCCTTATTAAATTGAGTTTGATATCTGATAATGGCTTTTTAAACCATCATTATCAGTACTAATCATAACAGCAAGTTCCATTTTTAGGGTTACGTTTATCAAGTAGAAACATCAAAAAAATAATCTTGAACTGGCTTTTAATGCATATGAATAATACCTTATTTGCTTAGATGAAATGTATTAAATTTATTGACAAAGATTTGTCGCTCTTTTGATCATTCATTTTTAGTTGCTTGTCAAACGTTAACAACAGATAATTAGATTTGTGTCTGCTACTTCAGATTATATTTGAAGTCTAAAGAAACCGTTCATGTCTGATAAATCTTCCTACAAGTACTCCTGATTGATCAATACTACATATTTCTAGCTACTTATGACACGGAAGCTAGATTTATATGTTGTGAAAACATTATTATTCAATTTTGAAGATGATCAAGAAGATCAAGATGGATTTTCCAAAGATGAAAACAAGCAAAAAAATAAAAAAAAAAATAAAATATATATATATATATATATATATATATATATATATATATATATATATATATATATATATATATATATATATATATATATATATATATATATATATATATATATATATATATATATATATATATACTCCCTCCGTCCCACCCAACTGTGAACCAAGGTTTTGGGCACAATAATTAAGAAATATTATTAAGATAATGAAAATGTGTGGTAGAAAATGAAGAGAGATAATGAGTGGAGTTAATGAGTGGTTGGTTGAATAAATTGTATGGTGGAGAATGAGTGGAGTTAATGAGTGGGTGGGGTAGGGAGAATATAAAATATTAAAATCTTTGCCAAAAGGGGTAGTTCACACTCGGCTGAGACGGACCAAAAGGAAAATAAGTGTACACTGGGCTGGGACGGAGGGAGTATATATATATGTAATAACTCAAAAAAAATGTAATAATTATATATTAATGAAAATTTATGTGATAATAAATAATATTTAAAATTTGTCATCATTATGTAATAACTAGGGCAATTATTAGAGGGTTTTATAATAATAGTTATGAGTAATAATGTAGGAATTTTAAAACGGAAATAAATATAGTATTTATTCTGTTACGTTACATTTCAAAAAGAATGAGTATAAATAGTGGTTGTTACGTTACATTTCAAAAAGAATGAGTATAAATAGTGGTTCTTTGTTTGATTTTTTCCACTCACTTGGTTTGGAGGGAGGGAGGGAGTGAGTGTGGTGGTTGATAAGAGAAGAGAATTCGAGGTGGAAAAGCATTGTTGAAGAAATTGTCATATGCTGTAAGAAATTTAGCTACAGTACTCGCCTAAGGTAAGGAATTATATACCTCTAATTAGATATTTGGTATTTCGCTTCAATTCTGTTTCTCATAAATTTTATTGAAAATGTTCATCCTTAAAAACCTTAAAAGTCAACATTGGGTTGATACTTGCTTTGACTCCGTCGAACAACGTCTTTCGATAAAAATGAATACTTTTTATATCTCAAACTGTTAATTGGCTTCATGTTAATATTCTTTTGGTACATAAAGTATTATCGTTTGCAACTCAATATATATTCTTGAATATGAGTCGATAGATTGTTCCGCATGATCACTAAGTTAAACAACCCATGTTAATGGAGATATAATTGTAATTTGGCCTTTTTGACATATTTGTTCATTGCTGAGGATTAGCAGTGGGGTGTTTCGGAATCACTGTTTTAATTTGTATTTGTGCTCCTTGTGGGCTTTTGGTTTGTTAAGGTCGTTTGACCGCTTACGTGATCATGACTCCGTTAGAATATTCGCTTTGTGATGATTCGATCATATTGTTAATTGTTATGTTTCACTCATTTGAATAAATCTTGAAAATCATCGTTTAGTTATTCGCACTACTATTATATCATTGAAAAGAGTATTACTTTTGCGGTCACCTCTTCTTAGTAATCGAAGGGGTCCGTATATAAACTTACTGAGCATTCTTTGCTCACCCTTTCTTATTCTCTTTTCTTACATGTAAGCATTAGATGGAGGATAGTTTGCAAATTCTTACTGTTTGAAGTTTAAGTTGTTTAGTATTTAAATAATAATTTAAGACTTTTAAGCTTTGTAAGTATGTCGGTTGAGTTCCGTAGACTGTTTGGTTCGAAATAATGAGATTAGAATAAATATTTATTGATGTATTCGAGGCGAATTAATTATGTATTATATTGGAAAGAGTAACAGACTCAAGGTTGGGACCCACAAAAATGGGACCGAGTTTTGGGTCGTTACAGAATGGTATCAAAGTTATGGCTTTAGGTCCTGAGGTCTTAGAACTTAGGTGAAGTACTAAACTGGGGAATATAATTATTGTGGACTTATATAAATTCGTGTTTGCAGGTATGATGCGATTAATTAAGACCGATAGGAAGTTCAGTGCTCATCGTAGTATTCCTAATTATGATTCGGGGTCCGAATCCGATGGTGAAATTCAGATTATTGCGAATAACCCCGAGCCTTATGTTGAACCAGTTGTTAACCACGAACCAATGGTCCCTGAAGCAGTAGAAGTTAATCACGAACCGATGGTGCACGAGCTAGAAGTTAATCCTGACCTTGTACTTCCTGAACCAATTTTTCCCGATCCTATAGTGTCGAAACCTCTTCTTGGAGAACCTATATTTCCCAAACTTGAATACTATCTCGAACTCCTAATGAATCTGGAGCCTAGGGTGCTTGTCCCAGAGTTTCCTTTTGTCCCTAGTGAATTATATGCTCAAGTATGTCAGGAGCGTGATCTTTTAAGGGAACATAGAAATGAACTGTTGGAGCAAGTTGCGATGCTTGAGGATCAAATTGAGGAAATTACCGAAGAAGGGTCAAAACATAAACCTATAGAAATTAATGATGAGTCAGACGAAGAGGAAGAGGAAGAACAAGCAGAAGAGGTAGATGAGGTAGAGGATAGAAAGAGGAGGAAGATGAAATGGAGCTAGCTGATTATGCGCCGCTTGATGTTGTGAATATTGAGTCGGATGAGGAATCCTGTGAAAGCATGGAAGATGATTACTTTGGAAGTGACGACGATAGTGTTTGAACACGAAATTCATGGTTAATGGAAAGTCCAATAGCTTTAATTAGTTTTTTTTTTCTGTTTAGGAAGAATCGGGGCATGTAGTCATTAGTACTTGTATTAGTTTTGTGACGACCCCAACCCTAGGCACTTATTTTAAATATTATATTATATGCTTTTAAAATTTATGTTAGCTTTATGTGTTCAATTATGTCTTTAAATTCTTAATTTAAGATAAATTGGGTGAGAAGTAAATTTAGAATCTTTTAAGAATTCATTGGATATTAAATAAAGAACCTTGAGAAATAATAAAAATAGAAATAAATAAATAGTAAGAGAAGGTTAAAAATGGGTAGAATAAATAAGGGTTAATTACAAATTAGGGCCTGACTTTTCATATGAAGTCCCCAAGAGGGGCCTGACTTTTTTTTTTTAGCGATTTAGGGCCTGACTTTACATTTTTTGATCAAATCAGGGCTTTTTGACAGATTTTGTTAGAAAAGTTAGTTAAGTGACGAATTTTGGACTAAATTAAAATACCTTTAATGTTTTAAACAAAAGAAGTAAGTTGACAATAGAATTAGGTCAAGTTGACCTAACTAATGTTTAGTTATACAAATAATTAATGTTCGTAATTCGTCACTTAACTAATGTTTTAAAAAATAAGAAAACCTCCCCAGGGAGATTTTGACATAAGAAAATTTTAATGTTCGCATAAACACCACCGCATCCAACCCACCACTCCTCTCCACCACCGCCTCCGCGCACCACGGCCCCAAAATTTTTACAATTAGTAAAAAACGGTATTTTACAATTTTTTTAAATAAAATTTTCACAATTAATTAATTTGTTTACTCTAAATTGGAGAGAAGATTTGGTTTTTGGGGTGGATTGAACGGAGACGGTGGGACACCATAGTGGGGCCTAGTTTTTGAGGTGGACAAGGTATTTATTTTTTTAAAAAAAATATTACAAGATTTACGTTAATAATTAATTATTTTTTTTTTAAAAAACTACTATTTTCTTTAAAAATACAATTTTTTTTTATATTTATAACATTTATTTTAACATATTTTAAAAATTATAAAAAAAATTACAGCTTTTTACAATATATTATATTTTCAAAAAATATTATTTTTAAAAACTATTTTGTAACGGTCATAAATTTTTAAAAATTTACATTACAGTCCTTAATAACTAATTTGCATTTCAATTTAGTCCAAAATTCGTCACTTAACTAACTTTTCTAACAAAATTCGTCAAAAAGCCCTGATTTGATCAAAAAAATGTAAAGTCAGGCCCTAAATCACTAAAAAAAAAAAGTCAGGCCCCTCTTGGGGACTTCATATGAAAAGTCAGGCCCTAATTTGTAATTAACCCAATAAATAATTAAGGGAAAGGGTTAATTTTAAGTTGGGTGAAAGCCTAGATATTTTGGGTGGGGGGCCATTTGAGTCTTCCACTCCCTAAGCTTGCCATGTGTCCTCCCCTTACCCTCCCATCCTTTTACTCCCTCCTTCCTCCTCCCTCCTTCATTTCCTTCTCATACTTCCCCTAGCAAAGGTCATAGAACCTCCATGGAAGCTCCCAACTCCAAGTCTTGAAGCTAAGCCATTTCTCCACCATTTTCAAGTTCAAGAACATCTTTGAGGTTGGATCATCAAGGAGAATCAATCAAGTTAAGAAGATTCAACTTTCCATTCTAAAACCCTAAGGTGAGTTGTTATGATTTCCCTTCTTATGAATGTTCATAAACTCTTAGATGTTATTCTTGTTATAGTGATGTTTATTTCATGCTTTGGGAACCTTATAAGAGTTGAGTGATTGGTAAAGGAAATGGAATGAAGATAATGTTCTTGAAAGATGATTTAGAGAAAATGAAATGGGTGGAAGATTTAGGGGTAAATAATCTAGGTTTACTTTATCTTGGGTTTTCATGAGTTAGGATGAACTTGGTAAGGCTAAGAAATCATTTGGGTGTTCTTGAATGTAAAGTAGAGAAAAAGAAAAGGAAAAGAAGCTAAGTGTAAAAGGTTGAAATTTGGGAATTGCTGGAAAAGGCCTTGGGCGGTCGCCCCAGTGGCATGGGCGGCCGCCCATGTGGCCAGAAACTTGGAGTGCTTTGAAAACCATCTTGGGCGGTCGCCCAAGTGGCATGGGCGGCCGCCCATGTCACCAGAACCTTCCCTGTTTCCATTCTTGCTGATTTTTACCAACAACCCCGTGGTATGATTCCCAACCACTATAAATTAGTTGAACCTAATCCAAACCGGATAGGAATTAATCCCTTTTAACTTAGCTTAAAGTAGTTCAATTTGGGAAATAGATCGTGAACCTTTATTAAGTTATTCGAGGTTGTATAATGACTATGTAAGAATGGTTTGTAATACATAGTGGCCTTACTTACCCTATCCTTGGTGATTAGTTAGAAATAGAGTAGAAACCATAGGTTTCACTATTTCGTTAATTGAAGATGAGCACGTATTGCCTTGTGGCATTATTTTTCAATTTGTTGAATTATTGAGTTTGGTGGATACCTTCATATCCTAAGTATGGATTATTTGGCAAGTTGTTATATTGCATCCCGGTGTGGATTATTTGGTATATGATTATATTTCATCCCGGTGTGGATTATTTGGTATATGATTATATTGTATCCCGGTGTGGATTATGTGGTTATATGGATACCTTACTTGGATTTATATTCGTTAATGGTATTATGCATAGTGTATTACATGAACTGTTGCACTATAGTATGGATGTAACATGAGTATATTTTACCATGTTGTTATATGATTATCCCCTTTGTGGATTATTTCAAGTATCTATTATGTGCTTGAACGTGTTGATATTCGGGGGTATAATGGAATTCAATCAATTACTGATTTGTTCTATAAGTGATTGAAGGTTCATTATACCTGGGACCGTCCTCCTGTGGCCGCGAGAGTGGCCGCTGCAAGCTCTTGTATTGAGCAATAAGGAGCCTTTACATACCGCTGCGATTTGGTGTACCGGTGGAATGCTCTGTATGAAGCCAACGGCTTTACAAGAGCGATGATATTATATGATACTCGAATAAGGGTCATATAAGTATCCTATTTTCTTATATGGATCTCTGGGGTATGAGACCTATAAGCGGTGAATGTGCATGGGGGCAATTCACCAAAGAGTGGAGTTTTACTCCCACGTTGTACGACTTATTGTTCAGACGGGAAAAGGTAAAATGAGGTAACGTAAGGTGTTTACCGCTTTCATAATGTGTTATGTGCTACCATGCTATGTGTTGCATCTTATTTGGCATATTGCTGCATTCATAATAGCTTGCTGAGATTTATTCTCACCCCTCTCCCTTTAATGTTTTAGATCCCGAGACAGTGGACCGACCAAGTGAGGGCGGAAAGGAGTTTAGAAGTGGTATCTTGGGGATCGTCGGGTTATGTATAGATTGGTATAGAAAGTGTGTGTTGGCATAATTCTTTTAAAAGAGTTTGTATTCATAACTTAAATTCTATTTTATATTTGATATCTTTTTGTAACTAAAACCGTTTGTTACTTTTAAGGTTGGTCAACCCTTCCTCCAATTAGGAAAGGAGTAGAGTTATTTTAAATTGGTTGTGTTTAAGTTTGAAAGTTAAATCAAGTTTTTAAAGTTTAGGATCCTTGGATTAGTTTGAGGACGCTCCAGCTCGGGACACGTGTAGGTTCCGGGTCGGGGTCCTCACAGTTGGTATCAAAGCTCGGTTTAGAGTTCACGGGTAGAGTCTAGTTTGAGTGAGAGTGTGCGATAACTGACGTCGAGAGTTTAATACAGGAATTTGTTCAATGACAGAAAATGATATTGATCAACCGAGGAATCAAGGAAAGATGAGTTATGGAGCGATAGATTCCTCCACAATCATTTGAGGTATATTACCTGTCTCCGGAGTTAGGGTTCATACTTTTCTAAATTCCGTTCATTTCGTTCTCATGTGACATTATATTTCGCTTTGATTTGCATAAGTAGCCTAAGAGTTGCCTTATGTGCTGGAGGTTCTACTCTTATGAGAGAGTACCTCGAATCATTCTTGATTATCATGGTAATTGTGATTAAGTGGGCATGGATTGCCGCTGGATGTGGTAGAGATACCAATCCGTGAATTATTGTTATAGTGACCTGAATTATTTGAGTAGTTGTTGTGTTTGGGGAGGACTATCGCAGGAAGCGAGTCTCCTTATCTATGTTTGAATTGCCTCCATGTGTAATTGAGGCGGATAAATTATTAATTGATATTATGTCATATATGCATAAATGTCGGAAGTATGGCCTAAGGAATGTGACGGTTATTTGGGTTGTGTGTTATATTTGATTTAAAATACACTTGAATTCTCTCATGTATCGGTGGTAATTGAATTGGTGAGCTCTTAGTTGAGGTTAGGTATATGGCCTAATTTAGAGTGGTTTATGGTTGTATAACTTGCATGAGTATTTATACATTGGTGTCTCGTGGTGGATACTAGATATATGAGACTAGTATTGAAAGTGATAGTCTAAGTGGGATTATATGAGTTATAAAATATCGCGAGTACGAGATCTTATGGAACTAATATATTTTTGCCTTATGTGCTATAAGTTGACTAAGTGGTGTTTTTCATGTGAGTTTCAAAAAAATGGGTTTCCATCAGGTATCATACCAGGACACTGAGGTTTTGAGTTGCTATAAGGTACTATTTTGGTATTCGGATTCCTAGATAGAGGACACTAATTGGGATGATGGAATTGATGATTCGTCTTGGGAAATTATTTGATAAAGAAGATAATTAGCTTAGCGAATCTCCGTAAGGATAAATTAGTACTATATTTAGAAAAGATGATATTTGGTGGTTAATTATAGATTATGGAGTTCTCAAATTAGTAACTGTGAAGAATAAGTATTCATTATCACTTGTTGATGATTTGTATGATCGATTTTAGAAACTAGTAGGATACTCAATGGTTATTAGTTGAATTTTTCGGGGTGTTACAATTACAGTGAATATTTGCTTTAAGGATATACTTAAGACAACATTTATATCTAGTATGACCGTTTTGATTTGTGAATTGTGTATTAGTTATGGAGAGGTAAATAAGGTAAATGTGAAGAAGTATAATAGATGTAGTTATTGGTGATTTATAGGATCAACTTCAGGAATTGGTAAAATATGTATATAGTTTGTTTTGAGAGATGATTATCATTAGTTGAGAAAATAAAAGGAGGATAAATCTTATTGGAAGGCAAGATACTTTAGGATGATTACACCGTTAGGTTGACTTAGTTGCGTGACTAGTATGAGGGATTGATGTGATGCTCGGAAGATATTGACGTTATACGGATTTTGAGTTGTTGATGGTATTTAGAAGTAAGTTAGATTATACCGTTAATGTTTAATTGAAATTTGGGGATGATTGATCTATGTGCGCTCCAGCTGTATCTTCTTATTAGGAAATCATGGCATTTGATCGGAAACTAGATGTTTACAATATGTTGTTGCTAAGTGCAATACCAATATCAAAGGTAGTGAATGGATGGCCCAAATTAAATAAAAGTGTTGAAAGTTCAACTTGAGGAATTATTAAATTGAGAAAGATTTACCAAATTTATTACCTTAATGAATGTTATAGTGTTAATTATAGAAGATAGTTAGTATTTCGAGGTTGTGTTTTCTTACAAAGAATTTAACTAAGTATAAATATCATGAGTGGTGGCTACACTATAAGTAGAAGTCAAACAAGAATATTATGTTAGAATTGTTTAAATGTGTTTTAAAACTTGGAGTGTGTGTTGAACTTCTGTATGAGCAATTGTGCCCTTCGGGGATAGTTTGATTTATTAAGGTCGCCGAACCTGTTTTTGTGTACCTTAAAATCTGAGTAATTTAACTATCTACCACCTGTATGGGACGGTTGTAGATAATTAAATCACTCGAGTTATTTTGTTAGCTTATCAATCTTTTGAAAATTTCTTAAAATTGTGAGTGGTTTAGTTAATTAAAACTGGTATGGGACAGTTTTAAATAAATAAACCATTCGAGTCTCATTGGAGCTCTTTTTATCTATCCTTTGAAATTTTGAAAGATGTTGTAAATTTTAGAAAGACTTGTTATTTTAAAGTTATAGTTCGTACAGAAGCGAGTAGAAAGGCAACCTAGTTTCCCTATAGTGATTAACTACATTAAAGTTTTGATCCGAGAAATGATTTGATAAATTGTGGGGTTGTTAATGTGACGGTCGCAGTAGACTCGGTTTTCGTTTTGGAGTTGGATCGGCTCCGTTGTGGGCGGCCAGCCATTTGATTGAATATTGATCTGTCACTGGACCTGAGCATAATTAGAGAATTGAATTATGATATATAGACGACTAGTATTCCGTTTATGGGAATCAGGGTCTTATTAGCATGTTTACATTTATTATTTCATAGGCAGTTATTTAATGTTTGTATCATGAGAAATGAGGATGAGATAATTGAGATAACTCGTTTCAAGCGAGTCAAGACATAAGGTGGTTTGGTCATAAATGTGTATAATAGCAGTTATCATTCTAGCATTAAGGTAAAACCGTATGAGGCGTTGTTAGGGAAGAAAATATCGATCTCTAATTTGTTGGGGTGAGGTTGGAGAAGCAAGGCCTAAGGTAAATTGGCGCCAAATTTTGTTAATCCATTTGAAGTTTTGGAAAAGATTGGTGATTTGAATCATAGATTGGCTTGGAGCAGCTTATAGATTATTTAAAGTTTAAATGCAATATTGTAATGTATTTGGTGACATAAGTTGTAATACTTTCATTATTTATATTGTTATTGAGGTCGTGAAAATTCGGGTTAGTGATATTTGTAAGGTATCCTTGGAACGTTAAGTTGTAATATCGTATCATTAATGAAATTAGAATCTTGGGGAAGAATCACACATTGAAGAGACTATTTGAGAATTGGAGCCTGAGGTATACATGTAACCGAGGCGGGTTGAACAATTAGGTAAGTGACAGTCAAATTCGGGACGAATTTTCTTTAAGGGGGAGTGAGTGTGACGACCCCAACCCTAGGCACTTATTTTAAATATTATATTATATGCTTTTAAAATTTATGTTAGCTTTATGTGTTCAATTATGTCTTTAAATTCTTAATTTAAGATAAATTGGGTGAGAAGTAAATTTAGAATCTTTTAAGAATTCATTGGATATTAAATAAAGAACCTTGAGAAATAATAAAAATAGAAATAAATAAATAGTAAGAGAAGGTTAAAAATGGGTAGAATAAATAATTAAGGGAAAGGGTTAATTTTAAGTTGGGTGAAAGCCTAGATATTTTGGGTAGGGGGCCATTTGAGTCTTCCACTCCCTAAGCTTGCCATGTGTCCTCCCCTTACCCTCCCATCCTTTTACTCATTCCTTCCTCCTCCCTCCTTCATTTCCTTCTCATACTTCCCCTAGCAAAGGTCATAGAACCTCCATGGAAGCTCCCAACTCCAAGTCTTGAAGCTAAGCCATTTCTCCACCATTTTCAAGTTCAAGAACATCTTTGAGGTTGGATCATCAAGGAGAATCAATCAAGTTAAGAAGATTCAACTTTCCATTCTAAAACCCTAAGGTGAGTTGTTATGATTTCCCTTCTTATGAATGTTCATAAACTCTTAGATGTTATTCTTGTTATAGTGATGTTTATTTCATGCTTTGGGAACCTTATAAGAGTTGAGTGATTGGTAAAGGAAATGGAATGAAGATAATGTTCTTGAAAGATGATTTAGAGAAAATGAAATGGGTGGAAGATTTAGGGGTAAATAATCTAGGTTTACTTTATCTTGGGTTTTCATGAGTTAGGATGAACTTGGTAAGGCTAAGAAATCATTTGGGTGTTCTTGAATGTAAAGTAGAGAAAAAGAAAAGGAAAAGAAGCTAAGTGTAAAAGGTTGAAATTTGGGAATTGCTGGAAAAGGCCTTGGGCGGTCGCCCAAGGGGGCATGAGCGGCCGCCCATGTGGCCAGAAACTTGGAGTGCTTTGAAAACCATCTTGGGCGGTCGCCCAAGTGGCATGGGCGGCCGCCCATGTCACCGTAACCTTCCCGTTTCCATTCTTGCTGATTTTTACCAACAACCCCGTGGTATGATTCCCAACCACTATAAATTAGTTGAACCTAATCCAAACCGGATAGGAATTAATCCCTTTTAACTTAGCTTAAAGTAGTTCAATTTGGGAAATAGATCGTGAACCTTTATTAAGTTATTCGAGGTTGTATAATGACTATGTAAGAATGGTTTGTAATACATAGTGGCCTTACTTACCCTATCCTTGGTGATTAGTTAGAAATAGAGTAGAAACCATAGGTTTCACTATTTCGTTAATTGAAGATGAGCACGTATTGCCTTGTGGCATTATTTTTCAATTTGTTGAATTATTGAGTTTGGTGGATACCTTCATATCCTAAGTATGGATTATTTGGCAAGTTGTTATATTGCATCCCGGTGTGGATTATTTGGTATATGATTATATTTCATCCCGGTGTGGATTATTTGGTATATGATTATATTTCATCCCGGTGTGGATTATTTGGTATATGATTATATTGTATCCCTGTGTGGATTATGTGGTTATATGGATACCTTACTTGGATTTATATTCGTTAATGGTATTATGCATAGTGTATTACATGAACTGTTGCACTATAGTATGGATGTAACATGAGTATATTTTACCATGTTGTTATATGATTATCCCCTTTGTGGATTATTTCAAGTATCTATTATGTGCTTGAACGTGTTGATATTCGGGGGTATAATGAAATTCAATCAATTACTGATTTGTTCTATAAGTGATTGAAGGTTCATTATACCTGGGACCGTCCCTCTCTGTGGCCACATAGTGGGCTGTGCAAGCTACTGTATTGAGCAATAAGGAGCCTTTACATACTGCTGCGATTTGGTGTACCGGTGGAATGCTCTGTATGAAGCCAACGGCTTTACAGTAGCGATGATATTATATGATACTCTGAATAAGAGTCATATAAGTATCCTATTTTCTTATATGGATCTCTGGGGTATGAGACCTATAAGCGGTGAATGTGCATGGGGGCAATTCACCAAAGAGTGGAGTTTTACTCCCACGTTGTACGACTTATTGTTCAGACGGGAAAAGGTAAAATGAGGTAACGTAAGGTGTTTACCGCTTTCATAATGTGTTATGTGCTACCATGCTATGTGTTGCATCTTATTTGGCATATTGCTGCATTCATAATAGCTTGCTGAGATTTATTCTCACCCCTCTCCCTTTAATGTTTTAGATCCCGAGACAGGTGGACCGACCAAGTGAGGGCGGAAAGGAGTTTAGAAGTGGTATCTTGGGGATCGTCGGGTTATGTATAGATTGGTATAGAAAGTGTGTGTTGGCATAATTCTTTTAAAAGAGTTTGTATTCATAACTTAAATTCTATTTTATATTTGATATCTTTTTGTAACTAAAACCGTTTGTTACTTTTAAGGTTGGTCAACCCTTCCTCCAATTAGGAAAGGAGTAGAGTTATTTTAAATTGGTTGTGTTTAAGTTTGAAAGTTAAATCAAGTTTTTAAAGTTTAGGATCCTTGGATTAGTTTGAGGACGCTCCAGCTCGGGACACGTGTAGGTTCCGGGTCGGGGTCCTCACAAGTTTGGAGAATTATAATAATAAAAAAATAATTCTTCTAGTATTTCACTTATGTAAAATTTTAGTCTAATTTGGATTCGGTCGGCACAAATTTAGGAATGTATCTAATATAAGTCGCATATGTTCTCAGAGCAGCATGTCTGGGAGAGAACGTGGCGGTAGGCGAACTCGATTCAACCGGGGTGGCCAAGAGCCAAACGCAAATGCAGGAAATAATCCGGCTGATCCTACACTAGCTGCGCTATTGGCTAACCTGACACAAGCAACTGTGGTAGGGGTAGGACAAGTTGCTCAAGCCCAAAATCAAGGAACAATGGTGGCTCCGGCCCAAGAAAATGCAAAGGACCCATTGGAAAGTTTTCAAAAGCAAAATCCAATGGCATTCTCGGGGCCAGCAGCTGGTGCAATAAAACCTATACATTAGATGGAAAGTATGGAAAAGATATTTGAAACCATGATTTGCACGGATGCACAAAAGGTGATTTTTGCCACCTTTGTTCTTGGAAGGAGAAGCGAACCAGTGGCGGAAAGCAGAAAAGCATCGAGCCGAACAAGAAGGAACGAAAGAGTACAGATGGGACATATTTGTACAGGATTTCAACAGCAAGTACTTTCCACCAAGTGTTAGAGAAAGAAAAATTGTTGAATTCTTGGACTTGGTACAAGGAGAAATGACCGTAGACCAGTACGATGCTAAATTTGTGGAGCTATTGCGCTATGCGCCAGCCTTCTTTGAAAATGAGAGCCAGAAAGCCCGAAAATTTGAGAGAGATTTAAATTCAAAGATTAGTTATCGCCTGACTGCACTGAAGTTGCCCACATATGCTGAAGTGTTAGATCGAGCACGACTTGTAGAACAAGAATCAGTGGAGTTTCAAAAGAAGAGGTCTGAGAAGAAAAGGGGGGGGGGGTAGAGGATGTTCCAACAGGGACTCGAGGTCAGTCGAGTCACCACGGCAATAAGATGATCAAGAAAATCAAGATGGATTTTCCAAAGATGAAAACAAGCAAAAAAATAATAATATATATATATATATATATATATATATATATATATATATATATATATATATATATATATATATATATATATATATATATATATATACTCCCTCTGTCCCACCTCACTTGACACCCAAGAGGTGGGCACAAGAACTAAGAAAAAAAAATAAAATAAAAAAAAATGTGTGGTAGAAAATGAAGAGAGAGAATGAGTGGGATAAATAGTAGTGTTGGTTAAATAAATTGAGTGGTGGAAAATGAAGAGAGAGAATGAGTGGTGGGGTAGAGTGAATATAAAATTACAAAAATTAGGCTATTTTTGGGAGGTGTCAAGTGAGTTGGGACAGCCCAAAATGAAAATAAGTCATTGCCGTGAAATGACGGAGGGAGTATATATATATATATATATATATATATATATATATATATATATATATATATATATATATATATATATATATATATATATATATATGCACACTATAATGGTCTTGAACACACAATATCATTTGAATTTTCTCCACACTTTATGTGAAAATAATTAGTTTTGAAATATTATAGCTTGACAAATCGGTTTAATATGATAAATAAGAAACGTATAATCAGTATATGTATTTTTTTTGCTTTGAAAAGTTAGTAGCAACCACTTTGATGCTATAATAGGCTATATACGTATAGTTTTCACTCGTAAGAAAAGTACAGATGACCGTAACATATGTTGTTACTAGAGAGCCACTATTCAATGAGTAGAGCTCAAAAATGCCGATTAGGGGCGGTTCCAGCCCTATTTGACTTGTGCTCCGTTAGAATTTAAATATTTTTTTTTTTACTAAGTCACATGTAACTTTTTTTATACATGAAATTAGTTTTCACTGTTTTATTGTTTACAATATTTTATAAATATCAAGCTCACACGATTTCAAAATCCTGAATTCGTGTCTGATCAAGCCAGTGAGGAAATTGCTTTCACCAATTAGTTGTATATGCACATCTGATTTAATTGGTTTTTTCTTTATTCACTTCACCTATTATTTTCTAATTCTCATCATCTGTGACAAAGAATGTAATCTTTGTGTGTGTGTGTGTACGTGTTTTGTGATTCTTTGATGCCTGCAGCTAATGCCTTGACAAGTACAAAATTGACCAATATGGTCCGATCTGATTAAACATCACCTTAGTGTAAATATCTTAAATGCTTATCTAATTATGGTCAAAGATAGAAAAAAAGAAAAAGATGCTGATTAATTTTATTTTAATTAATTCGTTTGTTTATACATTTTGATAATTATGATAAAAAGAAATCTGGAATCTTGTTTTTGAAGCTAATGACACAAAGTTGAGAATGGACAGCGCCATGTTTATGTGATTTCAAATATTCGATTAATTTTACATGTCCATTCATATATATACAAATTTGTTTATAAAAAGCGATAACGAGACATATTATTTTCTAATTTTGGATTAAGAAATTCTAGAGAAGTGCCAGATGAAGAAATACTTGCAAGAAAAGGATACTAAACAACCATTCAATCACCCTTTCTTTTCGAAAAATTACATTTTTGGGATTGAAAATTTCAATTTGTCTATTGCAAAATAAATTCAGATTAGAGGATTATCAATAATCAAGTGTCATCTAGAAAAAAAAAATCAAATGAAATAAAAACTAAGATGATCATCCCTCACTTCACGAATAAAAACACGGGCGGGCACAAAAGACTTCAAATTTGAAACCTTCTCTTTAATGAATAAAAGACTATAAAAGATAAATTTAATTCACACCTCGCATAATAAATCTAAGACGTTTAAAAATTAAGCTTGTTCGGTAAAAAAAATAAAATAGGGTTAATCTCATCCAACCCTTAGGTGCTGGATTAGAAAATTAGGCGATTAATAAAAAAAAATTAATTAAAGGTCATGCTCTAAAGTTGAAAAATGAAAGTATAGACCCCCATTTGATACTAGTGTAAACTTCAAGTTACTAAAATGAGATTAGGCCCAACCCTTTTGAACCGACGAAATGGGCCGGGCTTCAAAATGAATTTCTTATAATTATCACGATTTATAAGGTCATGATTAATGCTCTATATCTAATGACAAATAAATAATTACAACAGAAGAAAATAAAGGAAGACCAAATGTTACTAATATTCATGCTCTTCTATTAATTTTTTTGGCATGCTAAAAATGGGCCTTCAAAATGTGGCATGATTGTGTGAAAGCTTGATACTCCCTCCGTCCCTCCCGAAAGGGTAATTTTGTCTCCTAGCACGAAAATTAAGAAATGAATAAAGAAAGTGATGTAAAAAAGAGAAAAAGGTTAAATGTTGTGAGTATGAAAAATTAAATAGGAGAGAGAATGAGTGGGAGGAATAGTTAGGAGAGAGAATGTTGTGAGTGTAAAAGTAAAGTAGGAGAGAGAATGAATGGGGTAGGAAGAGTAAAAAAATAATAAAAATTTTCTTTTTTGGGGTTGTGCCCTTTTAAATGAAACGCTCAAAAAGGAAATTTGTGCCCTTTCAAACGGGACGGAGGGAGTATACATTAATGAGTCTTGATCTAACCGTTTAAACTTTTAGGTCAATGGTAATTTTGCATGTCATCACCCTATTTGTATAAACTCTGACAATCTTTTTCCTTATAATAACAATTCAACTACTATTTTATTTTCTTTCTCAATTTCTCTCTTTTACCCAAGGTTCTAAACGCTATGCGTATGATAGGTGTCGGAGTCGAGCGTAGTGCCTATTAGTCTAGGCGGGGCCTCGGCAGATCCGAGAATTTTGACACAAGGTTATAGAGCATATGAAATTATAAATGCATTTCATCATTCACAATATAAACTAAGGTAAAGTCAAATTTAACCGTATGTCATTTGTTTTCATTTTCAATCCTTATAAAATAGGAATGACAATGGGGGCAGTTCGGGACAGTTATACATCGTACCACCCCCATTCCCCAATTCAATTTTGTGCCCCATAACCGCCCCATTCCCCAGCGGGTAATCAATTTTCTATACCATACCCATTCCCCACGGGTAGCAGTTAATCGGGGAATCCCTGCGGGGAATTAGTCAAACTAATATTTTATTTTAAAACACTTTAGCTATAAAAAAAAAAAACTCAAAAATTAACTTTGATAAATGATAATTTTTCTACTTAAACTCATATAATCACATTCATAAGAGCTCAAAAAAAATTAAATAGTTGTGTATGACACAATTCACCAAACATAAGGAAAAATTCACTAGATTACAATAAAAAAAATTAAATAGTTGTGTACGAAATTTGGGTATCTACAAGTACATTTTATATAAGGATTTAACACATACTGGTAAAACAATTATGATGTCTATTGTTCGTTTCAAACCTACGGTTCTTTTAATACCGCAAGTGCAAGGGCTATAATAGTATAGCTAATGCAAGTACGGATCGATCCCACAGAGACAGAGTTTAATTTGGAATGATACTTGTTTTTACGAAAATATAATATAAAAATATATGATTGGGGAAAATAGGTTTTGGTTCATGAAAATAATAGAAACAAATACAAACTACTTAATTTGGAATGATACTTGTTTTTACGAAAATATAATATAAAAATATGATTGGGGGAGATAGGTTTTGGTTCATGAAAATAATAGAAACAAATACAAACTACTCTAACATAGATTAAATCTAATAATAAAAGTATTCTTAGGATTAGAACATATATTCATAAAGTAATCATACTTTATATCAAAGTTTTCATCAAAATAACAAGGATGGTACATTAGGCCTATGCTACTTCTCACGGTCAAGCAAGTAGCATTTGTATTCTCACTAATTATGCCTATCTTTCGATGACCCATAGGTTAGTAAGAATCTATTATGCTCATAAAGTCTACGTACTTTCCATTCAAGGAACACCCATAGGCCATTAGACTACTTTCGTGAATAATGCACCTAGTTCCTTCGTATGGTTCCGTTAGTCGAAATTCTCCGTTAATTACTTCTCTCGATTAACTGAAATCATATAAATTGAACGTCTCCAAAATGTAATGCATTAAGTTTGATATGAAGAAATTGTTTTAAGATGAAAATGCCATAATTCAAGGATGATACGCTAAGTTGTGCTCACTACTCATGGGTGAAGGCCTAGCACATGTATTTTGAGACTCACGGCCTATCTCTCGAGGGTCCGTTTAGTTTAATCCCGTTTGTCACGCGGGTATTCGGCTCACCTCTCAAGGGTATCGTATAAGTCAAAATCCATTAAGTCTAAATTATTCTCACGTATTCTCCACTAAAGGATCATTCCTAGATCATTATACTACACTTTGTGATTAATGACCTAGTTCAATTATTAGGATTCCGCTAATCAAGATTTTTCACTTGATCAACTAAAGTTATACAACTAAGGACGTCTCCCTATTTGTAAGAATTAAGATCAATAAGAAGAGAATTGAAATGACATGTAAAGGAAGCATGAATATAAATTATTGAGTTTCCAACTCCAAGAAATGGAGAATTACTCATGCCATTGAAATCATAATAAAAGACTAAGAAATAAGAATAGAAATAAAAGTAAGAGAAGAGATACTTATTCTCGTAAAGAAGAGACAATGACTGAAAATAATCTTATATTGCGTTCACATCTTCAAAAGTGTACAAGGACTTGTCACGAATCATTAATAAACTTTAAATATTGTGTATAATATTGTTAGAGTATTTTGATATCTATTCTAAATATTATTTGATCCTGGTTCAGATGTGTTTCTGACCATTTTCGGATCCTCTAAAACTGAGTACAAATAGCCTTTATATAGGCATTCTATGCTAGGGACATATCTCTTAAAAAAAAAAGTAACTTTTGGCTGAATCAGGGGGATGCTCGGCAGAGTCAAGGAATCTGCTCGGCCGAGCAGGTCTTTTCCAGCAACTATTTGAATCTGCCTTCTTTTGCTCGGCCGAGTCAAGGGATTGCTCGACCGAGCAACTGCTGTTCTGCTGACTTTCTGAAATCTTCTATTTTTGATCCCTCTATTTTCATAGATTTACATTAAGCCCCTCGAACTTCAACATATTGTAACGACCCTAACCCTAGGCACTAGTTTTAGTATAATATTATATGTTTTACTATTAATGATGATATTATGTGTTCATTTTATCTGTAATTTATTATATTAGGATAAAATGATAAGGAAATAAATAATGTTCTAAAGTAAAAATAAGAATAGAAAATAAATAAAGTAATAGATTGGAGTGGTGATAAAATGAGCAAATAAAATGTTTGGATTGGGAGGAATTATTTTAAATAAGTGAAAGAATTGTGTGGTGGAAGTATGGTGTGGGAAGGGGGGCCTTTTCCCTAAATTACTCCCCATCCTTCCCACAAAGTCAACACCATACTCCCACACCCTCCTCCCTCCATCCGCCCCCCCCCCCTTCTTCATCCTCTTCACTCAACTTCTTCCTCCCTCATTCATTCACTCTTCTTCCTCCTTCTTCATTTTCTTCATACTCCCTCTTCACTATCTAAAGCCATGGAAGCTCTCAAACCCTATTATTGAAGCTAAGCCATTCTTCATCAAATTCAAGTCTAAGAGTAGTTTTGGAGTTGGATCACCTAGAGGAATCAATCAAGCTTTGAAGATCATCTTTCATCCTAAAATCCTAAGGTGAGTTGTTATGACCTCCTTTCATCTATGTGCTCATAATCTATCTAGTGTTGTTCTTGGTGTTGTGATTGTCATTATATGCTTTGGAAATCTTCTTGGAGTTAGAAAATGGATTAATGACTTAAAAAGATAGTGGTTCATGGGAGTTGATTTAGATTTTTAAGGAATGGATGGAATTTGAAATTGTTGAAGTTAGGGTTCAATGAAGATGAGTTAAAAGGGTTGAAATGGGTAGAAATAGTAGTGATAAATAATCTAGGGTTACTTGGTTTTGGAGTTTACATATTTGTTTGGGATTTGGTGAAATGAAGGTGTTCTTGGGTGTTCTTGAATAATCAATGGTAGAGGGAAGGAAGAACTAGGGTTAAAGGGGTTAAAAACCTAAGTTTGGGGTGGCAGGGAGGCTTGGGCGGTCGCCAGGGGGCAGACGGCCGCCCATGCCGGCGTAAACTCACATTTCCTTGAAAACCCTCTTGGGCGGTCGCCCAAGAGGTTTGGGCGGTCGCCCAAGACCCCAAAAATCCTAACTTCAATTCTGAACCAGAATTCGTTTAGCAATCTTGTGATGGTCATAACTTAATCATATTAAATCGGAATTGGATGGTTCTTGGGTCTAAATTGGGTGTTTTTCTGAGTACTTTCTGAATGTGATGGTTTCATAGCTAAAGAAGTTATCCTTATGTCCCAAAAATCTGATTTGGTTACAGCAGGTAGTATTGTACGTTAGAAGTTGAGTGGAAATTGAATAAATCATAGTTAACTCATGCGGACTCGAAATTGGATGGTTCAAGAGTCCAAATTGAGTATTTTTAGGTGATCTCTCAAATGGAATTGGTTTTATAAACTAAATATGTAATGATCATTTCCAGATATTCTATTTTACCATGTGACTATATTGTTTATCCCTTTGTGGATTATTTGGCAAGTGTTATGTGGCTCTCCAAGTGTGGAATATTTGACAAGTTGTTATGTTATCCCAATGTGTGGATATGTTTACTATGTAGTTGTATGGTTATTCCATTTGTGAATTTATTTGTTATCATTCATATTTGTTGATGATACTATGCATAGTGTATTACTTAAATGTTGCATTATGGCATTGATTGGCATGAGTATACATTACCATGTTGTTATATTACTATCCCGGTTTGTGGATTTATCTCAAGTATCTATCATGTGCTTGAGCGTGTTTATGTTCGGGTGGGTATGATGGATGCCAATCAATTATGGATTTGTTCTATAAGTGATTGAAGGTACATCATACTGGTGACCCTTCCCCACTCTGTGGCCACTGGGGGGGCCGCTGCAATGTATTGACCCAAAAGGCTTTACGGACACTGTTGCGATCGTTGTAAGGAGGGACGATATTATTTTTGGATATTCTAATATAGGTATCCTTTCTTATATGGATGGTCCTGGGTATGAGTCCTATAAGAGGTGAATGTGCTTTGGAGGCAATTCACCAAAGAGTGGAGTTTTACTCCACGTTGTACGACTTATTGTTCGAGACGGGAAAAGGTAAAATGAGGTAACGTAAGGTGTTTACCGCTTTCATAATGTGTTATGTGCTACCATGCTATGTGTTGCCGTGACTTTGTTTGGCATCTTGCTTTGCATATCATAATAGCTCATTGAGATTTATTCTCACCCCTCTCCCTTTCTTGTTTTAGATTCCGAGACAGTGACCCGAACCGGTGAGGCCTGGGGATATCATTGTGGACTTGTACTTTTGGGGCTTGTCAGGTTAAGTTAGAAGTTGGCTATTAGGAGTATTTATTAAGTATTCCACTTTTATAATTTGTATGGACAACACTTTTACTAAACAATGTTATTCAGGGTTTTGTGTAATTAATCAGATTTCGGTTCATTAAAGTTGTAGTTGGATTTCCTTTAAGTAAGGATATTATCAATTGATTTTTATTTGGAAGTTTGAAAAGTGGTATTCTTTTAAAGGCAAATAAATGTTTTAAAAATCAAGATGGATTTTCTTAGTTTGAGCTCCCTTAGCTCGGGACACGTGTTAGGTCCCGGGTTGGAGTGCTCACACATATGCTTCAAAATCCTGTAAAATCAAAAAAAAAATATCAACAAGCATAAAATCTAGAATATAATATAAAAGAGGCTAAATTATACTAAATGCAAACTAAATGAGACTAAAAACTATGTAAATGATATGAAAATAATGCTATAAATGACTATGAAATAGCCATTTATCATCTATATCATGGAAAATACTTATATGAATAAGAGTAAAATTATATTACTAAAATAAGCAGTTCAGTTAATGGGGCGGGTAATGCTAATACCAAAACCAAACCGTTTCCCACTTTTTCATTTCTGTTATTCCCCATTACCCGCCCCATATCCAGTCAAATCAGTTAATAACCGTGAACTTCGGTTCGGTTCAGTTCGGGTATCCACGGTTCGGTTCAAAATTGTCATCCCTATTATAAAACGACGTCGTTTAAGGACAGTAACAAAAAAAAAAAATTAAAAAATTACTTACACCGCCTAAGCCCGTTTAAATCCCCCTAGTACCGCCTAAATCTGCTCATACCGCCTGATCCGCCTACACCGCCCAGAAAGCCTAGGCCCGCCTAGTCCGTCGCCTAGTGAATAGTCGCGGCACCTGGACCCCGCCTATCGCCTAGGCGGATGCCTAGCCCGCTTTTTAGAACACTGCTTTTACCTAGCTTTCCTACTCACAACACTTCACTAACATTTTTCTTAATTTTCATACAATGTAATTATTAGTGAGACAGAGAGGGAGTATATATACTTTCATTATTTATTTATTTTGTTTTAAATGGCCTGAATGAACTTAGGCCCAACCCTTTTGTACAGAAGAAATGGGCTTCTAAACGAATTTAGAAGATTTAAAACCTAAGGATTTTAATTGCTTATAGTTTACTCCAGCAAAGAGACAAACGTGTAGGCCAATTCATCTCAGACTTCTGGCCTAGTTTTCATACTCCCTCTGTCCCAATGAAAAAAAGTCTCACTTATTATTTGTTTCAAAAAGTTTGTCTCATTTATAAAAAAAAACAACAACAATTTTAGTATAAGTTTACCGTAAGTTAAACACTTTCTTAAATTATGTAATATACCATGAGACTATCTTTTTGGGACGAAACGAGGGTGGACTATCATTAAATTCAAGCTTAGTCTAGAGATTTCTTCAAATGAAATGCAAACATGAATGGCACTGGCTTTATAAGCAATTCTGCAGCTTTAGGTTGGGTTGAGACGAGTCGGATTGGTGAGTTGAAACGGGTCACTCCGATTATTTTTCTGACCTGAATGTTTTAGATTTGTTAAATCTTGCTATTTATGTTAACGTATTAAAACGGGTCAGATCAACCTGTTAAGTTTAGAAGGTGAGACGTATGCTCGTTTCAACCCGCTAACTTAAACAGTTGAATTGAGGATAATTAATGGGTTGAATCGCGTAGGTTAACGAGTACGCCTAAGCTTAACTATGACTCTTTTATCAAGTTCGAGAGATGTCATTTTGACTATTGTTCACGAAATGTGTAGATTGAGAAATTGTCAAGGCACATCAAAAGAGAATTCAAAGACAATTTATAGGACCAGGGCCTAGAGCAAGACCAGTCAACCTTAAACCTGTAGATCTATCCAGCCAGTGTTACATTCAGAAATGATTATTCAAATGCGCCGAAAAGATCGCAAAAGTTTGTAGGTGAATGAATGTTGTTCAAATCCGCCGAAATGATGAGAATGTTAGGTAGAGAATGACGGCATTCTAATTCCATCACGTGTCATTTTCTTTTACGTGTATTTCAAACTTATATTTAGGGTCAATTTTTTATTTTTTTCAAAAATACTCTTTTGATCATTGAACTTTAGGCTTGTTTACAATGTTCTCATTGAATTCTTATTTTTATTATTTTCTTATTATTTTTTTCATATTTTTACAATATTCTCATTTTATTTATTATTTCGCTAAAAAGTTAACAAAAGCCGGTTAAGCAATCAAATGTGATAAACTTTGTAAGGTCACGTGTGAGGTTAATGTCGGGTGATGTTCTCCTGTAGCTGGATCCTCCGAAACCACAAGAATCCCGATCAATTCGATGTGACACTCGTCATCTATTTTCATTGTTCAACTCTTTGACAACATGAAAAAACTAAAAGTTCTGCCCTCCCTCTCTATTAGGGGTGTGATTGGTACGGTTTGACTCGATTTTAGGCTAAAATCGTTATCGAACCAAAAATATTCGATTTCTAATTTTAACAAACCGCCACCGCTCGGTTTTAGCTCGGTTCGGTGTAGTCGGTTTTCGGCTTCGGTAAGTATCGGTTCGATAATATTCGGTCTTGACACCTTTACTTTATATGGCCGCTGAGCTCAGGCCAAACTGGGGCCAAACATAAACATTTTAGCATTTTACATCCTAACAACAGCCACACTTTGGGCTAAAAAAATACTTCAAATAATTAACTTGGTTTTGTAAACAGTGAGTTACTGAAATAAATGTTAATAATTGTCAAAATAACAATTCTAATAATTCATCCAATCCTGATTTCAAAAAGTAAAATTAAAAATTCAACAAAAATTCAAAAGATGACAAAAACATCTTCAATGCAATGACTAAAATCCTTTAGAAAACAAAAACATCTTCAATGCAACGGTAGAGGATCGCCGACTACAGACTTGGTTTGAACGTTAAAGACGATTGAAGTCGAGTAGTTGGGTTTAGGGTTACGTAAATAAGGAGAGGAGGAGTGGGAACGTGGGGTAAATGGAAACTGAATAGATGAAAAACTATAGTAAATATAAGAAATATTTATTATTTAGAAGAATATCGGTACGGTTCGGTGTGAGTAATCGGTACGAAATCATGTATCCCAAACCGAGCCGCTAGATTCGATTTTCCAATATTTCATAAACCGTCCCTACCCAATTAACCGTTGGTACGGTTTATCGGCGTCGATTTTTTCGATTTTATTCGATTTTTTCGATTTTTCTGCTCACCCCTACTCTCTATCTATCCAATGGATGGAAGGGCAGAGGCCTTTGGTGTCCCCAATCACCTACTCCTATCAAATGAAAACCAGCAAGCTGAACTTGAAGCGAGCCTCTATCAGAGAAAGGAAAGTCGTTGTGAGACAGAAGCGGGGACCACCGGAGCTATCTGCGTCGAGTGTGTCGATTACAAGCAAGTTTTTATAAAGAGGAGTACATCCAATAGGATGCTTGCACACATGTTCTTCTTTCTAATGACTTTCATATCGATGATTATTTTCTCCCAGATGAAACAGCAGGCATCAGTTCGTAGAACCTATAAAAAAGAGATGGTTGTGGCGCGAAGTACTCTTGTGCACCTACCTCGCTCGGTTCACGCGCAACCCCGCCATGTTATGTTATGGAAGAATTGAGCTTCTTGCTCGGCTGGTACCAGGATGAAGTTTGGATAAAACTAAGTGGAGGTCCGAACCAACTGATGCTGAAAAATCAGTGGATGAGTTGTGGTTAAGGGTGAAATGCCACTTGAACCCAGAGCTAGCTGGTTCTTTCTGAAATGCGTTGAGGCACAGCAGTTGACTGGACATCTAGGGGTAAAGCACTGTTTCAGTGCGGGCCGCGTGAGCGATACCAAATTGAGGCAAACTCTCAATACTAGATATGATCTCAAAATAACAGGGGTCAAGGTCGGCCAGTGATGTTGGGATTGGATCCTAAACTACAAGGAAGAGGAGGAGCCTAAGTCGGAGGTGATGAATCAAGTGGGAAAACTCGTCGGGATCTTCTGTCAGGGAGAGCGGCCGCGCTCGTGGTGGAGGGCGACCGCGCTGGAGGTTCAACGAGGGTGTATAAGTTTCTGCCGTTGAGGGCGGCCGCGCTGGCCTTGAGGGCGGCCGCGCTCGGTCCGAATCTGCAGCATATTTTTATTTTGTTTCCTATTTTGATTAGATCTCTTCTTAAACTGAGTTAGGGCTTCCTTGTATAACTATATAAGCATAATTTCGGCCTAGAACATATTGTAGTTGATTGTAGCAACATATTAGAAGGAGACTAATAACATATTGGCTTGGCAATTGCCCCCGGACGTAGTTCACGAGTTGGTGAATGAACCGGGTAAACAACTCTTGTGTTCTTGTGTGTGATTGTTTCTTTCTTGTACGTGTGGGTGTGTTGATTTCTTTGTCTTGATTGCAACGGAGAGCACCAATTTCACAACAACTGGTATCAGAGCTTTGGTTCGGAGGATTCAAAATCTTTTCATTAGTTGATTAATTTTGAATCGCGTTCTTGGGGATTTTGGTGAAGCAGTCAAGATGAAGAACTTAATCGAGAAATTCAACGGTGTGAATTTCACGTTTTGGAAGACAAGGATTGAAGACTACCTTTATTGTAAGGATCTTCATGGACCCTTGAAGGCGAAGCCCGAAGACATGTCACAATGGGATTGGGAGACGTTGGATCAGAAGGCGTTAGGAGCGGTAAGGAGTGCCCTAACCGATGACGTTGCACGGAACGCTATGGAGGCCAAGACAACGGTGGAGTTGCTACAAACGCTGTCGGACATGTATGAGAAGCCGTCAAATATCAATAATGTGCATTTGATAAAGAGGTTTGCGAATGCGAAGATGTCGAGGGGCGACGGCAAGTCATAACGGCAATTTCAAAGGTATGTGGACCAATTGAAAAGTGTTGATATTACTTTCTCTCGATGAAGTGCTAGCTTGTTTTCTACTAAAGTCATCACGATAGTTGGGAGGTTCTGTCACAACGATTAGTACGTCGAAAACAGCATTGGTGTATACGGAGGTTAGAGATCTCGGCCTGCAAGAGGAGTTGCGAAGGAAAGAGAAAAGGGGAGAATCGTCCGTAGATGGGGCTGCACTTAGGGTGGAGAGAAATAGGGGAAGACCGAAAAAGGGGAAAAAGGTCAAGTGCTACAATTGTGGTGAATTGGGGCATATCGATTATATTTGTCAGGAAAAGGTGGTTGTGCTAACGTGGTGGATGATGGTGGTGATGTATTAATCCTGGGGAGGAGCGGTCGGGTGAAGATTGGGTGTTGGATTCTGGAGCTTCTTGTCATGCTAGTGGGGATGCGAGAATCAATGAGGCGATACAAACTGGAGATTTTGGGGTTCTCTATCTTGGTGATGGTCAACCATTGAAGATCATAGGTAAGGGGATGTGATGATGAAGACACCTAATGGGGCTGTTTTACAACTACACGGCGTGATGCATGTTCGGATTTGAGGAGGAGAGTGATTTACGTGGGACAACTTGACGAGTGAAGGGTATGGTGTTTCTTTCATTGGTGGGTCTTGGGAAGTCACAAAAGGGGCTAAGGTGTCGGCTCGTGGGGTTAAGGGGAAGATGTTGTACTCTACCTACAATATCGATGTTCGTTAGGTGGGAGCAAGAGGCTTAAGAACCTACTGGCTGTTGGTGTGAAAAGGGAGACATCAAGAAACGGTATGTTGGGGAGGACTCAAAGTTGATCAACGTGGTGTGGAAGTCCAAGGGCCCTAACAGAGAGCGGTTTCAGACCAAGAACAGTCGATGCAAGAAACAAGGTGTGCCCAAGTTTCAAGGGGAGGCATTGCGAGGAAGGTGGGTCTGGAGGGAGAAGGCGAAGTTAGACTTGCGGGGAGAAATCAAGGTAGAAGCTGATTTGGGGAGGCAAGAATCATCTAACACGGAGAGGTTGAAACGTCGCTTGGTTTCAACTCGCCTAGTACTTGAGGAGAGGAGAGGTAGTGTCAAGCCAATATGGATGGGGGAAATGTGTTTGAAGGTCTTTACTCCGTGGTGGGAGTTGATGGGTGATTTTATGTTTGTTGGTTTAGTCTCCGGTGGGAGATTGTTGGGATTGGATCCTAAACTACAAGGAAGAGGAGGAGCCTAAGTCGGAGGTGATGAATCAAGTGGGAAAACTCGTCGGGATCTTCTGTCAGGGAGAGCGGCCGCGCTCGTGGTGGAGGGCGACCGCGCTGGAGGTTCAACGAGGGTGTATAAGTTTCTGCCGTTGAGGGCGGCCGCGCTGGCCTTGAGGGCGGCCGCGCTCGGTCCGAATCTGCAGCATATTTTTATTTTGTTTCCTATTTTGATTAGATCTCTTCTTAAACTGAGTTAGGGCTTCCTTGTATAACTATATAAGCATAATTTCGGCCTAGAACATATTGTAGTTGATTGTAGCAACATATTAGAAGGAGACTAATAACATATTGGCTTGGCAATTGCCCCCGGACGTAGTTCACGAGTTGGTGAATGAACCGGGTAAACAACTCTTGTGTTCTTGTGTGTGATTGTTTCTTTCTTGTACGTGTGGGTGTGTTGATTTCTTTGTCTTGATTGCAACGGAGAGCACCAATTTCACAACAAGTGAGACAATAGGGGATAAGCTTCATTATCGAGAGGGAAACAACCCGGATCACCAGCTAAGGCCCCTAAATGACAGCTCAGTAATAAAGGAGGTGGGATGCAGAGACAGACATGAGGTTTGCCTAGAAGCAGCCAGCCTTGAAAGAATGTGTAATAGCTCTCTGATCGAGCGCTTTGGCATTGAAGATGAACGGGATTAAGCTATCTGCCGAATCTGTGAGATGTAAAAATACATTGGTAGGGGAGCGTTTCGCCTATATGGAAGCCCCCGCGCGAGCGAGAGTGTACAAAGCGAAAGCGAGAATGTCGGCATGAGTAACACAAACATTGGCGAGAATCCAATGCCCCGATAATCTAAGAGTTCCTCTGCAAGGTTAGTCTACGGAGGGTAAGTCAGGGCCTAAGATCAGGCCGAAAAGCGTAGTCAATGGACAACCGATTAATATTTCTTTACTACCCCTTGTTGGTGCCGAGGGACGGAGGATATTCAATTGATCCATTGATTTCTTCCTATATATTATATTCATTAATATTTTAGATTCATAACTGAATATATATATATATATATATATATATATATATATATATATATATATATATATATAATGAGAATTAAGGTAAAATATTCAATTTGTTCCAATACAACAAAGTAAAAGTATAGAAATTTAAGTACATCACGTTTCATCCCGCCAAAACTAACCCTTTCTTTTTATTTTCCTACCCTCCCCGTTAATAAAATTTTTGCTCCTCCCTAACCCCTTCAAAATATGTCAATTTATCACTTCCAGTGCTCTAACCCCAAGGAAACGTCCGCCGGCAATCGGACTGTGATGCATTCCCATGCTACAAAGGTTTGGATATCAATTCGCGAATCGAATGACCCCTGCTAGCGCACGTGCGAAGATTAAAAGACGATTTTACCCGTGACACATTGGGTACCATGGATGATAGACGGCCTGAACCTACTATTACACAAGTCTAATGAAATTTACACCCAACCCCAAAGAATTCCAAATATTGACATACACCCCCACTCTCCTACCAATTTCTTTTTACCAGAAATTAGCACCCCTGATTCTGTTGGTTTCCTACTATTTACTTTTTTACTGCTTAAACCCTAAGATCCCATTCTGAGTCGAGTACCGAATACCAAACGGGTCCGAGTTCGATAAACCTTGCATGAACGAGTTTGAGTTCTGTTGGAGGTACCCCGAGTTCTCAACTCGCTGAGTTCTGAGTCCACTCTGTACCTCATCATCCACCGTCCTCCCAAACCTAAAATCCATTTCGAACGGATGCGGCATTGAAGGGACATAAATGTCATTATTATTGCTGTTGTTGTTATTCATTATTGACCCCTGTGATTGACCGCAAGGAACAGGGTCCGGAACCGAACTGAGCCCCGCAAGAGTAGCCCAATCGAAATTCCCAGAATCAAATTTCTGAAGGTTGATCTTTTGATCCTCTAGTTGATAACTTGTCTTGATTGAATTCATTCGTGGCAAATCAAACGACTGGTTTTGATCAATCTCAGGCAACGATTCCAAAACGTCGTCGAACTGAGACGACGATGAGGAAGAAGAACCGTGGCTCTGTTCCATGCTTGGAACACTGGGAATCGGTTTCTGTGCGCTTGAATTCTTCTTGTAAATCCGACAGAGTACCCAATCGTCCAACTGATCAAAACCCAAAACCAAATTTAGAAATAATTCATAAAATGTTAGAAAGATGGAATAATAAATGGAATAAATTGAAAGAAATTAACTTACTCTGGAGCTTCCTTTTTTTCTTTGAGGTTCAAAAAGTCTGTATTCGTGCATGATCCAATTAGTCTTGGATCCTTTCGGAGCTTTACCCACGTAAAACACTAGAGCTTTCTTGATTCCAACTTTTCGTCCTTGGGTTGTGATGATCTTATCGGTTCCGGTTGCTTTCCAATAGCCAGACCCGGCGACTCTGTTGGGTCGAGAACCGTTTGGGTATTTTCGATCTCTTGGGCTGAAAAAGTACCATTCTTTCTCGCCAAACAACGCCTTACTGGGCAGAACCCACGGGTCGAATTTGTACAAATCAATGTCTCCGATGATTGGAAGAGAAAAATGGTGGCCGACGACTTTCCGGCAAAGATACTGCACCAGAAGCTCTTCATCCGTCGGATAGAAACGGAATCCCGGCGGCAAGCTTAACTGTGAGAGAGGATCCGTCTCCGGCACACCCATTTTCAGAGAGAAATGGCTATTGAGAGGGATGATGACAGAGCTATAAATCAAAGAGTTTGAATAATCAAGATATTATTATAAAATCTGAATTTCTAAATTTTTTTCTTCTATAATAGAACAGTTAGATTTGATGGTTATTTATATTGCAGATTTACAGAGAGATAACTACGGTCGTCCTTTTCTTGGTGCTGAAAGAAAAAGGACCCACTTGAGTTATTGAGCCGTTTATATGTGGACACGTTTAAAAGATGATGGAGCTGCCGACCTTATCAGTGCTTAAAGACTCAGGGCCCAGGTGCATGAACAATCTGCCAAATCAGACAAACCGCGCCGGTGACTCGCCAAGTTAATCGACATGTGCCCAGGGAGATGGTAAAAATTTTCAAACCGCCCGACCTCGCAATGATCCACCCATAGGAAGGGTTTGAATTTTTTTTTTTTCAGTCAGTCGGGTTTGAAATTCCCTCAAACTCATCCTATTTAACCAAATGCCGCATAATATAGTATAGATTTATTTTAATAATTTTTAATATTAGACATTTTAATTTAATTTAATTTTTGTATATCATCCACTCAATCAATCAGCTCATTTTGTATCTCAATCATACATCTTACACAACTTTGATATTTAACGGAATAAAAGTAACGGAGTATAATCAATGATTGATAACCAACATTTATTAATTGGGTCAAATTAGTTGTCACTGCACCTACGGCCCACCAACATAAAGTCAGTCGTCCTAGCTAATTGTCCGACCATATATATTCCTGACCTATCTGTTGGTGTTATGACCTAGGCTTATAGTTATTTTAACTCATAACGAATACCGTTATGTAATCGTCTTTACCATTTATAATAGAGAATGTTTATCTTGGGTATTATATGTTTTACATGTTTATTATAATATTATGTGTCCCTAATTATTGTGAATATCTAGTATAAGTTGGTAATGGATAATCATAGAGATGATTATATGCATGGGGATGCACATTACACTTACATGTACTTGTTAGAGAACAAGGTACTGGATTGGCCCATCTAAGAGATTTATGACATGGTCTATGGTCATATATGTCATGATTAAATCTCATGATAGTCGTTTCATTAGAATTCTTAGTACCTGAGATTTTCATCGTCTTCCATATGATGAACGTTGTGTTTGATGTAGTATAACACTATCTTTAATAGGATAGCAATAAGGGCTATGTTGGCATAACTAGATTCTTGCAAGGAAGAATGATAAGTCAAAATGGGATTTCTCCCTCGTAAAGAGAGATGTCTGCTTGGGCCCCTCGATGAATTGTGTTGATGAAATGTGTGATCATACTCAAGAGATTTGATAGAAGATCAAATGCACTTGGATTATCAACATATTCGGAGTCGAGAAAGCATTGAACAATATAAGTTGACGTGGACCATGACTTATGTTCAATATGACATCGTGTGACAAAGAGATTGCGACAATGATCTATCGAGGAATCAAGCTTAGATGCTATATTAATTGGGTGGACATAATGGCTTGCTAGAAACCACTTATGTCTTGTGAGGATCGATGATTCGACTCGCTTCCAACATAAATATAATTCCTATAGGGTCACACACAAAGAACGGATTGAAAAATGACTCAAATATGAAAAAAGGGAAGGGGCGATCGCGCCTTTTCTCTGGACAATGAGGGCCATCGTTCGCCTTGGAGGGAGCGATCGCGCCTTTTCTTTGGACATAAAAGAGGGCGATCGCGCGCCCTGGAGGGAGCGATCGCGCCTTTTCTCTGAACAAAAGGGGCGATCGCGCCCTACCGTCTGCACTATTTCGTTTTTGCCCCTACCGTCTGCACTATTTCGTTTTGGCTTTGGATTAGAGCTTTTCTCCCTAAGTGTTAGCGATATTTATAAATTATAAATAGAACCTTTTACCTCATTCAAGACACAAGAATTTTAGGGTTTAAGAAACAGAAATTTCTTGATTTTGATTACGAATCAAAGATCAAAACAACCTAAATTCAATTCCATATCAACCATATATTGTTGAAAGGGGTTTCAACAATGGAGGATCATCTAGCAATCCAACAAGATACAGATCTTGGTTCGTTCGCGTGTGGATTACCAATAGAGTGTGGTTGTTTTATCACCTAAAAGCTTGAAGACCTTTCATCGTTGATTCATCACAAGAAAGAAATAGGAGAAGATCAAAGTTTCGTCTACGATTCAAGGTAAATTACGATTTCGTGTACGAAAGACAAACTCGCAACAAAGATTAGTAAATCTATATTCATAATTTTAATCTATTCATATTAGATGAATTCATGACTAGGATTTTGTGTTTATGTTAAATTTTTCGCTGTGTATGTAACCCCAAAATCCAACAGTGGTATCAGAGCCACGTTTAATTATGATTAGGTTAAATTGGTATGCTAGATATAATTGGATTATATGCTTTAACATGCTTGATGATATATATTGATGATTTTATGTGTATTATTTTATGAAACAATTATATGTGATATAACATGATTATGATTAATAGTTGATTGATGTAATTGATCTACTTCATTGGTTATTGATCTCTTTATTTTGATTAATTAGATTAGTAAATTCTCAAATTGAAATAAATTATTTGTTTAGGATTTAGTGCTCATATTTAATTTGATTAACATGGTTATTTGAATCCTTAAATTTTGAGAATTGAATAATTATGTAATTAATAATTGTTATTTGTTACGTTATTATTTGCATGATCCTAAAGTAGGATATTATGTGAAATCCCATGTTCATGATTATGTACAGATAAGTTTCATATACAACCATGCGATGTTTGTTGTTATATAGAAAAACCTTCTTAAATGTTTAAGTTTTATAACACCCCTTGATTAGAACACTTGTGAAATATTCAGATATTTTGATGTAGTTTCGACTCAGTTGGGTGCATCGTTATATCTTAAAATGGATCAAGATGAGATAACGGTTGATGTAGTTTCGACTTAGTTGGGTGCATTATTCTATGTGTCTCATACGTTTGAAAAAGGTTAAATTTAATTGGTGCTTTCAAAAGAGTTTTGATCCAAGGCATAGATGAGATTAAAACATGTGTTGACAAAGATGTCTAGAATCTCATAAAAGATCTAAAAGTCATACTCCCTCCGTCCCGCTTATTACTTCACCATTTTGGCTCCGGCGCGCAAATTAAGGTGGAGAAAATGTTGTGAGTGTAATTTGAAAATAGGAGAGAGAATGAGTGGAGGGAATAGTAAATTATAATGGTGTTGTGAGTATTAAAATAATGTAGGAGAGAGAATGAGTGGAGGGAATAGTAAAGATTCCTTTGCCAAAAAAGGAAAGGTGAAGCTTTCAATGGGACACCCAAAATGGCAAAAAGTGAAGTTATCAGCGGGACGGAGGGAGTATATGATATGATTGATAAGTGTTATCTACCTAAATAGCTTGATTTCGGACATTGACTCAGTTAAACCAAAATTAAGTGAAATACGGATCTTAGCCCATTATAATTATATGATACATGCTTGTATTTGAAGGTGTATAATTTAGTGGGAGTATTTATGAAATATATTATTTGTCTCTTAGATGGTAAATGAATTGATACTTATATGTGTTCATATTGTTTGTGTATCTTATTGTAGAATGATATCACACAATAATCAACCCTTGTTGCTGCGATCCGTCCTGGAGAATGACAAGCTCGAAGAGAACGGTACAAACTATTCTGATTGGACCATAATCTTAAGAATTGTTCTTAGGCAAGAGAAGAAATTGTACGTTCTTGACGAACCTATTCCTGCAGAACCCGCTGCCAATGCTGCAAGGACAGATAAGGAGCAACATAAGAAACATGTTGATGATTCTAATAATGTTGTTTGCCTTATGCTTGCCACCATGTGTAAGGTTCTTCAGAAGGACCTTGAACACTTAGAAGTTGCTTTTGACCTAGCACAGCGCTTAAAAGAAATGTTCCAAGTGTAAGTTAGGCAAGAGAGGTATGATGTGGTGAAGACTCTTAATGCAAGCAAGATGCAAGAGGGGCAGTCGGTAGGTCCTCATGTCCTTAAGATGAAATGATATATTGAGCACCTTTATAATCTTGGGTATCCTATGAGTTTGGAACTCGCAACGGATACGATATTGAATTCATTGCCTGAAAGTTATGGTCATTTTATTATGAACTATAACATGAGTGGAACGGAGAAAAACCTGTCATAATTGCATGTGATGCTTAAGATTGCATAGAAAAATATCAAGAAGCCTAGTACCGTGAATGTGTTAATGGTTAACAAAGAAAAAGGGTTAAAAAAGGAAGGCAAAGAAGGTAAAGCAAAGGTTGCTAAATCTAAGACAAAAGTTGCCAATGCCGAAGAGGCTAACCCCAAAGTGTCTCAAAAGGATGCAATTTGCTAACATGTCCAAAAGGTTGGTCATAGGAAGCGAAACTGCAAGGCTTATAAGGAAGGCCTAAAAGCGAAGAAGGGCAATACGATTGCTGCTGCTTCAGGTATCTATATGATAGATATTTTCCTTTCTACTTCTTGTTCTTGGGTATTAGATATCAAATTTGGATCTCACATTTGTTTAAATGTGCAGGGACTAAAGAATAGAAAGCTACTCAAAGAAGGTGAATTGGACCTACTACACAGGGAATGGAGCAAGAGTTACTGCATTAGCCATATGAACTAATGAAGTTACTTTACCTAGTGGACTAGTACTTGTTTTGAACAATTGTTATTATGTTCCGAATTTGAGTAGGAATATTATTTCAGTTTCTTGTTTGCATAATGAAGGATATAGTTTTCTTATTGAGAATAAGAAGTTTTCGATTTATTTAAATGATATGCTTTATTGTATTGCAAATTCATTTAATGACCTTTATATCCTTTATGTTGAGAAACAAAATGATGTTGAAGATATCTATAATGTAAATAAGAAATCTAAACCGAATGATGTGAATAACACATTCATGTGACATTGCCGGCTTGGTTATATAAATGAGAAACGTATTTTTAAACTCCATAAGATGGACTTTTAGACTCACATGATTATAAATTATACGAGATATGCGAATCTTGTTTATTAGGTAAAATGACCAAACCACCCTACACTAAGAATAGTGAAAGGGATAGTGACATATTGGCCCTAGTATATACAGATGTATGTGGACCATTAAGTAGCATTACTAGTGGAGGATTTCGGTATTTCATTACATTCACTGATGACTTATCTAGATATGGCTATGTCTATCTGATGAAGTCAAAAAGTGAATCATTTGAGATATTTAGAATATTTCAAAATGAAGTACAAAATCAACTTGACAAAACTATTAAAGTACTTCGATCCGATCGAGGTGGTGAATATTTAAGCCAAGAGTTTGACAATCATCTCAAAAAATGTGAAATCGTTTCAGAGTTGACTCCACCCGAAATACAACAATGGAATGGTGTGTCTGAGAGGAATAGAACCTTGTTGGACATGGTTCGTTCGATGATGAGTCAAGTTGACCTTCCTATTTTCCTACCGTCTGCACTGTTCCGTTTTGGCTTTGGATTAGGGCTTTTCTCCCTAAGTGTTAGGAATATTTATAAAGTATAAATAGACCATTTTACCTCAGCCAAGACACAAGAATTTTAGGGTTTAAGAAACACAAATTTCTTGATTTTGATTACGAATCAAAGATCAAAACACCCTAGATTTAATTCCATATCAACCATATATTGTTGAAAGGAGTTTCAACAATAAAGGATCATCTAGCAATCCAACAAGATACAGATCTTGATTCATTCGCGTGTGGATTACCAATAGAGGGTGGTTGCTTTATCACCTAAAGCTTGAAGACCTTTCATCGTTGATTCATCACAAGAAAGAACAAGGAGAAGATCAAAGTTTCGATTACGAAAGACAAACTCGCAACATAGGTTAGTAAATCTATATTTATAATTTTAATCTATTCATATTAGACGGATTCATGTCTAGGATTTTTTGTTTATGTTAAATCTTCCGCTGCGTATGTAACCTCAAAATCCAACACTATCTTCGTCCGGCATACGACCATTCATATAATCCATATAAAGGCAAGGCACAGAGTAAAATCGACCTCGACCAACCAACATGTGCATCCATATCTCATCATCAAGCCGGAGGTTATTAGCCGGATGCCAATCCGGCTAGTCGTTTATTCGTGGTTTTAGGTCATATTTGCTAGGAATCAACATATTGCTGGACTAAGGCTGATTCGGATCATTTCCTGCGTCATCAGTTTGGTTTCATTGCCGGGAAACGATAACGCTAGACCTCGAAACCTCACACAACCATTAACATGGTATCTGACGGACATACTGTTACTGTCTCCAGTGAGCCAATGCGTGAGAATGTGGGAAACACTGATTCAGATGCCGAAAACCGCACTGCAAACTTGCCCCCTCTTCCACAAGGGTATCCCACTAGAAGGGCCACTTGCTCTAACAGTGTGGTCGATGGTATGAGTTTGAAAGATGGGAGAAAGCAAAAGAGACCCATGCCTAACCAAGGGGTAAGCCAGCAAGCCAAACGAGTCCAAACAGGTCGAACAGTTGCAGTCGACATTGCAGGTCCCTCAGCTTCGCACCTTAGTAGGAAGGATATTTTGTTAGAGCGAGATAGAATATTGCAGAGTTTGTTTGAGGTACAGAATGAGTTACTCGAGCTACCCGAGTCTCCTAAAAAGGACGACAGAAGGTCGCAAAGGGTAGTTCCGTCCCTCACTTCTCATAGATGGGCTAACGGAGGTCCTAGACCATCCGGTGAAGAAAGGATGAATGAAATGCCTCCTCCCTCCCATATTTCCATAGAACGAACTGGAGACCTAAGGGATAGGCTCAACCAGCAAATGGAACAAAAAGCCGACTCAGCCCGGAGGAGGCAGCTTGAAGCTGACAGGGTTTAGCATAGGACGCCACTATTGGGTTTTGGGAATCCGTCTAACATGAAGAGATTAAAACTATGAAATAGATTTACTAACCTTGGTTGTGAATTTGTCTTTCGTACACGAATCGTAATTCACCTTTGAGTCGTAGACGAAACTTTGATCTTCTTCCTTGTTCTTCATTGTGATGAATCAACAATGCTAGGCCTTCAAGCTTTAGGTGATAAAGAAATCACCCTCTATCGGTAATCCACACTTGAAAGAACCAAGACCTATATCTTGTTGGATTGCTAGATGATCCCCGATTGTTGAAACACTTTTCAACAATCTATGGCTAATATGAAATTGAATCTAGGGTGTTTTTATCTTTGATTCGTAATCAAAATCAAGAGATTTGTGTTTCTCAAACCCTAAATTTCATGTTTCTTGGCTGGGGAGAAGGGGGCTATTTATACATTATAAATATTTCTAACTGTTAGGAAGAAAAACCCTAATCCAAAGCCAAAATGGAACTACTAAAACAGGGGTGGGCAGTCACCCACCAGGGTTCCCGGTGGCCGCCTAGTTGTACAGTCCTTTTTGACATTTTCGAAAAACAACATGTTCGGTCGCCCACACCTACCCCAGCGGTCGCACATCAGAACAGAGATTTGTGGGCGGTGGCCCAATTGATCAGTTCCATATTTGAGTCAATTTCAATCCGTTCTTTGTGTGTGACCCTTTAGGAATAATATTTTATGTTGGCAGTGAGTTGAAACATCAATCCTCACAAGAAATAAGTGGTCTCTAGCAAGCCATTATGTCCACCTAATTAAATATAACATCAAAGCTTGATTCCTTGATAGATCAATGCTACAATCCCTTTGTCACACAATATCAAATTGAACATAAGTCATGGTCCACGTCAACTTATATTGTTCAATGCTTTCTCGATTCTGAATATGTTGATAATCCAAGTGCATTTGATCTCTATCAAATCTCTTGAGTGTGGCCACATATTTCATCAACACTATTTATTGAGGGGCCTAAGCAGATATCTCTCTTTATGAGGGACAAATCCCATCTTGACTTATCATTCTTTCCTGCAAGAATCCAATCGTGCCAATATAGCCCTTATTTCTATCCTATTAAAGATAATGTTAGACTACATCAAACACAACGTTCATTATGTGGAAGACGATGATAATCTCAGGTATTAAGGATTCCAATGACACGACTATCATGAGATTTAATCATGACATTTATGACCATAGACCATATCATAAATCTCATAGATGGGTAGGTCCAATACCTTGTTCTCTAACAATTACCCATAAGTGTAATGTGCATCCCCATGCATATAATCATCTCTATGATTATCCATTATCAACTTATACTAGTTATTCACAATAACTAGGGACATAGAATATTATAATAAACATGTAAAGCATATAATACTCAAGATAAACATTCTCTATTATAATTGGTAAAGATGATTACATAACGATATTAGTTATGAGTCAAAATAACATTATACGCCTAGGGCATAACACCAACAATCTCCCACTTGCACTAGGCCCAATCTCATGTCTATCGTATACTCATGGACCTAACATGACCATCATGCTTTGCTTGTGCGAGGGGCATTGTAAGCGGATCCCCTATGTTATCATCGGTTTATACTTTGCATATCTTAACGTCTCCTCGTTCTATGAATTCTCGAATGAGGTGGAAACGTCTAAGTATGTGTTTGAATCATTGATGTGACCTTGGTTCCTTTGCTTGGGCAATGGCACCACCGGATTAGTGATACTTGGAACGACTTTCAAGTCACCAATGAACTTCTTGATCCAAACTGCCTCCTTAGCTGCATCGGATGCCACTATATATTCGACTCAGTTGTAGAATCGGCTATGGTACTTTGCTTGGAACTTTTCCAACAAATTGCACCTCCGTTAAACATAAACACAAACCCTGATTGTGATCTAAAATCATCTTTGTCAGTTTAGAAGCTTGCATCTGTGTAACCTCTTACAACAAGATCATCTTCCATCCCTCCAAAGACCAAGAACGCATTCTTAGTCCTTTTTAAGTACTTAAGGATCGTCTTAACTGTCATCCAATGGTTTTCATTGTTAGGCCCTACATTTTAAGTCAACTTATTTTCAACTTGCACATAACATCTTGGTACTAACAACTTGAGTTGTCCTATTACATCTTGATCATCTTGCAGTTTGAACTATTGTTACGTTAACCCTACTTTTCAGGGAACGTGTCAAAGGAGTAGGGGACTGATTCAACGAAATTTCTTCACCACGGTATCCAAACAGCGGACCACTTCCTCCTCCCTCAACGAAGTGGCGCAAATATCTCAACAAAGCCCAACTTATTTCCGAGATTGTAGGCTTAGATTTATCTTTGTAATTAGCCGTTATAAAGAGGTATAAAAGGGATAGAACACTGTTAATTCACACACGATCACTCTAGCATAAGTCCCCTTGCATACGCTCATAGTTCTGTAATCATCTCAATATTTAGTAAATTTTTGGTCAAGGCAGGTTCCTAAACCTCCCGGGGTTTTGTGCCGGCGAACAAGTTGTTCAAGGGCTTTCTCTAGTCAACAAATTCCTTGTGTTCATTTCTATTCAACCCGATAATCATTGTACCCTGATTCATATCACTTTAGTCATTTTTCTTGTCATTGGTAACGCTTGTTGAAATTTGACCAACCAAGTACCCCCAAATAAATTGTTTAGACTCTTATGAGCCATTATATACCAAAATAAACTTGTTTTGGGGACATACCCCCCATTTGATGCCCACCAGCAATGGTACGGAAAATAAGCAAAAAAGAAATTGTTTTTGTCCTTCCATCCAAACTACTTAAAACATTTTTCAAACATTTTGGCCTGCTGCCGCCGGTGGTACAGTTGACTCCTTCCCTTGATCATTTTCTTCAACTTGAGCTACCACTATGGTACTCAAAGCTTTATTAGCATCTTCAACTAGTTTGTCAAGAGTTTCAAGGGCCGATGAGTTCACATCCTCTCCATCCACTGGTTCTCCAATGTGGTCTTCTAAAGTTCTTTTCTCCTCCACAAGTTGAATTCTGGCCTCCAACACCGCCTTGGTAGCATTAAACTTGAAGTCCTCCTTTGCTGTTTCAAGTTCCTTTATATGAGCTTCATTCTCCTTCACCTTCTCGGCACGAACAACTTCCACCTCCTCTCTTAAAGTCTCAATAACTTTCTTCAGTCTCTCCACTTCCCCAGCAATTTTGTTGGCCAATTTCTTTGATTCCTCAGCTTCGTGGCTACATCTAGCAGCCTTGATCTTCAAAATATTGACTTGGTCCATGATAGGACTCATAATCTCTGAAACCTGTGTAAAAGAAATGTTAGTGCTTTATAAAATCTTTGGTATAAGGTTCAACATTTCCTTGTTTTACCTTATCAACAAACTCTGTCATCACAGCACGGAACTTCTCTCTCGATTTCTCCATATTCAAAACATCACCTGCATCTGTGGCTTCAGCCTCCGCCAACTTCCTTTTCTTTGCTTCATCTTTCTTCTTGGATGCATTTACTTCAGAGCTGGATACCACAGATTGAGGAGTTGGGGGCTTGCTACCTCTCTTTGCAGTTCTCTTTGCCTTAGCTTGACCCGGTAGGTGCGGCACTGCGGTGGTCTTGGAGCGTGTAGCTGCAATAAGGACATAGAAAATTAGGACCACTGGAAGATTAGAACGACTTGTGAATAAGCAAAAATTTTGAGGTATCAAACCTGTGGACATTTTGAGTGAGCTTGGGGGTAGACTTTCATCAGGATCAACTTCTACTTCACCTTCAACCCCTTCAACAGAGAACTCAACTAGGAATGCCTTAAAAGCCCTATCAGATGCACCCAATTGGAAAAGCTTGTTTATGTTCTCTCCCGTTCCTTCTTGCTCCGGAAATAGCAATGACAACTTAGCAACTTCTACAAAAGAAATTCAAGTGGTTAGCTATCAGAATGTTAAGAAACACTAGTAGAATAAGGAAAATTATTTGCACTACCTTGGGACCTCCACTTGGAAATTACACCCTCCTCTTGACTCAGGGTATCTCTCCTTGCAAAGAAAAATTTATTTCTCCATCCTCTATCAGCGAGGTCATTGTTAGAGATCAAGATAGGCTCACCCGTCTTAACCCTAAAGCCATACCTTCCAGGGCCGAAACCCCTTGAATCCATAGTGTAAGCCAAATCTTCTAATCCAGCGGACAGATCAATTCTCTCTCCTAATCTAACTAGGGTTTGTAAGTACCTCCAACCTTGAGGCATTAGTTGGGCGTAGTTAAGTTTGGTGCAAGAGAAGAATTTGTTGATCAAGTTGGGGAAGGGAAATTTTAAGCCTATGATAAAAGGATATTCCGGAAAGCACACCCATTCAGGGGAATAGCATTCAGAGGTCAAGTCAGGGTGAGTAAAGAAAACAGTTTCGGGTGGGAATGAACGATTTTTCTTAATAATTTCCAAATCAGACTCAGAAATCAAACATTTTTCATTATCGGGTTCTTTTAACAAATTTTGGGTTATGAAACCCTCAGGCAAACCTTCGTCGCTCTCGATAATGGCAATTTTCTTTCGACCCATTTTTTCAAACTTGAAACAACAAATTACAGATAGAAAATTAAGTTGGGGACGAAAGACTCACGGGAAATTTCTACTAGATTTTTCTCTCCGACCTTCTTCCTTGATTATTCCTCTAGAAACCTCCGTGAAAGATACTTTTTTGATTTTGTGAAAGGGAGAGTTGGAGAAGGATTGTATTTATTTAAGGAAGAGATTGAAATCGGTTGGAACTCTAAAAAGCATCATGACCTTCACCTTGAAAACACCCAAAACCGTCCCATCAAAACCTTTTCATTTAAAACCGCCGTACGCTATATCTATTTTTGGAAAACTTTTTAAATTTTTTTGTCTCTTTATATTCTTTATTTTAAATTCAAAAAGTTTGGGGGCAATTGTTAGGCCCTACATTTTCAGTCAACTTATTTTCAACTTGCACATAACATCTTGGTACTAACAACTTGAGTTGTCCTATTACATCTTGATCATCTTGCAGTTTGAACTATTGTTACGTTAACCCTACTTTTCAGGGAACGTGTCAAAGGAGTAGGGGACTGATTCAACGACATTTCTTCACGCGCGGTATCCAGAAACAATGCGGACCACTTCCTCCTCCCTCAACGAAGTGGCGCAAATATCTCAACAAAGCCCAACTTATTTCCGAGATTGTAGGCTTAGATTTATCTTTGTAATTAGCCGTTATAAAGAGGTATAAAAGGGATAGAACACTGTTAATTCACACACGATCACTCTAGCATAAGTCCCCTTGCATACGCTCATAGTTCTGTAATCATCTCAATATTTAGTAAATTTTTGGTCAAGGCAGGTTCCTAAACCTCCCGGGGTTTTGTGCCGGTGAACACGTTGTTCAAGGGCTTTCCCTAGTCAACAAATTCCTTGTGTTCATTTCTATTCAACCCGATAATCATTGTACCCTGATTCATATCACTTTAGTCATTTTTCTTGTCATTGGTAACGCTTGTTGAAATTTGACCAAAACATTCATCAGGATCAGATTGGTATCGACTCGTCATGCTTAGAGCATACGAGACATCGGGTCTAGTACAAATCATGGCATACATGATAGATCCAATAGCCGAAGCATAAGGAATCTCATTCATTCTCTTTCACTCACCAGTTGTCTTAGGACACTGAGTCTTGCTAAGAATAATACTATGGCCTATTGGCAAGTTTCCTCTCTTAGAATTTTCCATCTTGAATCTTCTAAGAACTTTGTCAATGTAAGTACTTTGACTCAAACCAATCATCCTTTTAGATCTATGTCTATAGATGTTGATGCCAAGGATGTAAGTGGCTTCACCCATATCTTTCATTGAGAAACACTTCCCTAACCAAGACTTGACAGTCTGAAGTGCAGGAATGTCGTTTTCAATAAGTAAGATATCATCGACATACAATATTAGAAACAGTACTACGCTCCCAATTAACTTCATGTATACACAAGGTTCATCTTCGTTCTTGATGAAGCCAAACTCTTTGATCGATTCATCAAAACGAAGATTCCAACTCCTAGAAGCTTGCTTTAACCCATATATGGATCTTTGCAACTTGCATACTTTGTTAGAATTTCTTGGATCGACAAACCCTTCAGGCTGTGTCATATACATATTCTCAAGTAGCTTTCCATTTAGGAACGTTGTTTTGATATTCATTTGCCATATCTCATAGTCATAATATGCGGCTATGGCAATTAAAATTCTAACAGACTTAAGCATTGCAACCGGCGAAAAGGTTTCATCATAGTCTACACCATTAATTTGCCAATATTCCTTTGAAGACCCACTTGCACCCTATGGTTTTTACACCTTCAGGTGGATCAATCAAGTCTCAAACTTGATTATCATGCATGGATTGCAATTCGGATTACATGGCTCCTAGCCATTTGTTCGAATTAGGAGTGGACATCGCCTCTTTGATAGGAAGTAGGTTTGTCATTCTCAATGACTTCCACTTCATTACTTTTCGATACGAGAAATCCATATCTCTCGGGTTCGGATCGTAACCTATCCGATCTACGATGGACTTGTGCATCTTGAACCGATTCCACAACTCCTTGTGAACTTGGTTCCGTCTCTACTCTCGGTTCCATGTTATTTTCGAGTTCTTGAATTTCTTCAAGATTTATTTTACTCCCACTAGATCCTTTATTGAGAAACTGTTTCTCAAGAAAAGTACCATATTGAGTAACAAACACTTTGTTCTCATTGTGGTTGTAAAAGTAATATCCTTTAGTTTCCTTAGGATAACCAACGAAAATAACTTTGTCAGATTTTGGTGCTAACTTATCGGAGACAAGTCTCTTCACATAAGCTTCGCAACCCCAAATCTTCATGAAAGACAAACTAGATTTTCTTCCATGCCACATCTTATGTGGGGTCTTAGGAGCCGATTTAGTAGGGACTTTGTTCAGTGTGAATGCAGCAGTCTCTAATGCATGTTCCCAAAAGGAAATAGGAAGGTCAACTTGACTCATCATCAAACGAACCATGTCAAACAAGGTTCTATTCCTCCTCTCAGATACACCATTCCATTGTGATATTCCGGGTGGAGTCAACTCTGAAACTATTCCACAGTTTTTGAGATAATTGTCAAACTCTTGGCTTAAATATTCACCACCTCGATCGGATCGAAGTACTTTAATAGTTTTGCCAAGTTGATTTTGTACTTCATTTTGAAATATTCTAAATATCTCAAACACTTCACTTTTGGACTTCATCAGATAGATATAGCCATATCTAGATAAGTCATCAGTGAATGTAATGAAATACCGAAATTCTCCCCTAGCAATGCTGCTTAATGGTCCACATACATCCGTATGTACTAGGGCCAATAAGTCACTAGCCCTCACACTCTTAGTGTAGGGTGGTTTGGTCATTTTTTTTCAATAAACAAGATTCGCGTATCTCGTATGATTCATAATCATGTGTCTAAAAGTCCATCTTTATGGAGTTTAGAAATGTGTTTCTCATTTATATGACCAAGTCGGTAATGCCACATGAACGTGTTGCTCACATCATTCGGTTTAGATTTCTTATTAACATGATAGATATCTTCAACATCATTTTGTTTCTCAACATCAAGCATATAAAGGCCATTAAATGAATTTGTAATACAAAAAAGTATATCATATAAATAAATAGAAAACTTCTTATTCTCAATAAGAAAACTATATCCTTCATTATCCAAACAAGAAACTGAAATAATATTCCTACTCAAATCCGGAACAAAATAACAATTGTTCAAAATAAGTACTAGTCCACTAGGTTAAGTGACTTCATAAGTCCCTACGTCTAATGCAGCAACTCTTGCTCCATTCCCCACACGTAGGTCTACTTCACCTTCTTTGAGTAGCTTTTTATTCTTTAGTCCCTGCACATTTAAACAAATGAGAGATCCACATCCGGTATCCAATACCCACGAACTAGAAATAGAAAGGAAAATATCTATCACATAGATACCTGAATCACTAGCAATCGTATTGCCGTTCTTCGCTTTTAGGCCTTCCTTATAAGCCTTGTAATTTCGCTTCCAATGACCAACCTCTTGGCAATGGTAGCAAATTACATCATTTTGAGACACTTTGGGTCTAGCCACTTCGGCATTGGCAACTTTTGCCTTAGGTTTAGCAACCTTTGCTTTACCTACCTTTTTGAACCTCTTTCCTTTGTTAACCATTAACCCATTTGTGGTACTAGGCTTCTTGATATTTTTCTATGCGGTTTTAAGCATCGCATGCAATTCTGACAGATTCTTATCCATGCTACTCATGTTATAGTTCATAATGAAATGACTATAACCTTCAGGAAATGAATTCAATTTCGTATCCGTTACGAGTTCCAAACTCATTGGATACCCAAGCCTTTCAAGGTGCTCAATGTATCCTTTCATCTTAAGGACATGAGGACCAACCGACTGCCCCTTTTACATCTTGCATGCTTTAAGAGCCTTCACCACATCATACCTCTCTTACCTAGCTTGCACTTGGAATATTTCTTTTAAGCGTTGTGCTAGGTCAAAATTTGTTTCCAAGTGTTCAAGGTCCTTCTGAAGAGCCTTACACATGGTGGCAAGTATAAGGCAAACAACATCATTAGAATCATCAACATGTTTCTTATGTCGCTCCCTATCTGCCCTTACAGCATTGGCAGCGGGTTCAGCAGGAATGGGTTCGTCAAGTACGTACAATTTCTTCTCTCCTTAGAATAATTCTTAGGCTTCTGATCCAATCAGAATAGTTTGTACCGTTCTCTTTGAGCTTGTCCTTCTTAAGGACTGATCGCAGAGACAAGGGTTGATTATTGTGAGATGCCATTCTACAATAAAATATGCAAACAATATGAGCACATATAAGTATCAAAATATTTACAATCTAAGTGATAAATAATGTATTTCACAAATACTCCCACTAAATTATACACCTTCAAATACAAGCATGTATCATATAAGTATAATGGGCTAAGGTCCATATTTCACTTGATTTTGGTTTAACTGAGTCAATGCCCGAAATCAAGTTATTTAGGTAGATAACATCAATCATATCATATATGACTCTTAGATCTTTATGAGATTCTATACATCTTATGTTAACATATGTTTTAATCTCATTATGCATTGGGTCAAAACTCTTTTGGAAGCACCAATTAAGTTTAACCTTTTTCAAACGTATGAGACACAGAACGATGCACCCAACTGAGTCAAAACTACATCAACCGTTATCTCATCTCGATCCATATTAAGATATAATGATGCACCCAACTGAGTCGAACCTACATCAAAATACCTGAATGTTTTACAAGTGTTCTAATCAATGGGTGTCATAAAACTTAAACATTTTAAGAAGGTTTTTCCATATAGCAACAAACATCGCATGGTTGTATATGAAACTTATGTGTACATAACCATGAACATGGAATTTCACATAATATCCCATGTAGAAGATCAAATAACATTTATTAATTACATAATTATACAATTCTCAAAATTTAAGGATTCAAAAATTATGTTAATCGAATTAAATATGAACATCAAATCCTAAACAAACAATTTGTTTCAATTTGAGAATTTACTAATCTAATTAATCAAATTAAAGAGATTAATAACCCATGTAGAAGATCAATTACATCAATCAACTATTAATTATAATCATGTTATATCGTATACAGTTGTTTCATAAAATAATACACATAAAATCATCAATCTATATCATATAACATGTTAAAGCATATAATTCAATTATATCTAGCATGCATATTTTAACCTAATCATGATTAAACCTGACTCTAATATCACTGTTGGGTTTTGGGGTTACATACGCAGCGGAAGATTTATATAATTCACAAAACTCTAGCCATAAATCCGTCTAACATGAAGAGATTAAAACTATGAAATAGATTTACTAACCTTGGTTGCGAATTTGTCTTTCGTACACGAATCGTAATTCACCTTTGAGTCGTAGACGAAACTTTAATCTTTTTCCTTGTTCTTCCTTGTGATGAATTAACAATGCTATGCCTTTAAGCTTTAGGTGATAAAGAAATCACCATCTATCGATAATCCACACTTGAATGAACCAAGATCTATATCTTGGTTGATTGCTAGATGATCCCCGATTGTTGAAACACTTTTCATCAATCTATAACTAATATGAAATTGAATCTAGGGTGTTTTGATCTTTGATTCGTAATCAAAATCAAGAGATTTGTTTCTTAAGCCCTAAATTTCGTGTGTCTTGGCTGGGGGGAAGGGGGCTATTTATACATTATAAATATCCCTAACTGTTAGGAAGAAAAACCCTAATCCAAATTCAAAACGGGACTGGTGAAACAGGGCTGGGCGGTCACCCACCAAGGTTCCCGGCGGCCGCCCAATTGTACAGTCCTTTTTGTCGTTTTCGAAAAACAACATGTGCGATCGCCCACACCTACCCCGACGGTCGCCCATCAGAACAGAGGTTTGTAGGCGGTCGCCCACTATCCCCTCCGGCGGTCGTCCAGTTGATCAGTTCCATATTTGAGCCAATTTCAATCCGTTCGTTGTGTGTGACCCTTTAGGAATTATATTTTATGTTGGTAGTGAGTTGAAACATCAATCCTCACAAGACATAAGTGATCTCTAGCAAGCCATTATGTCCACTTAATTAAATATAACATCAAAGCTTGATTCCTTAATAGATCAATGTCACAATCCCTTTGTCACACGATGTCAAATTGAACATAAGTCATGGTCCACGTCAAATTATATTGTTCAATGCTTTCTCGATTCAGAATATGTTGATAATCCAAGTGCATTTAATCTCTATCAAATCTCTTGAGTGTGGCCACACATTTCATCAACACTATTCACCGAGGGGCCCAAGCAGACATCTCTCTTTACGAGGGACAAATCCCATTTTGACTTATCATTCTTCCCTACAAGAATTCAATCGTGCCAATATAGCCCTTATTGCTATCCTATTAAAGATAGTGTTAGACTACATCAAACACAATGTTCATCATGTGAAAAATGGTAATAATCTTAGGTATTTAGGATTCCAATAACACGACTATCATGGGATTTAATCATGACATATATGACTATAGACCATGTCATAAATCTCATAGATGGGTCAGTCCAGTACCTTGTTCTCTAACAAGTACACATAAGTTTAATGTGCATTCCCATGCATATAATCATCTCTATGATTATCCATTACCAACTTATACTAGTTATTTACAATAACTAAGGACATAGAATATTATAATAAATATGTAAAACATATAATACTCAAGATAAACACTCTCTATTATAAATGGTAAAGATGATTACATAACGGTATTAGTTATGAGTCAAAATAACTATACGCCTAGGACATAACACCAATAGCCACAAAGGGGAAAAAGGTCATTTCCCCGTCAGGAAAGGAGAGAAGTAACTCCCCAAAGGACTGAGAGACAAAGGACCCTCTCTAGCAGGGAACACAACCGTGAGGAGAGACAAAAGTCTAACTCTGCCTCCCATCAAAGGAGCGACCTGGACATTAGGGAACTCCTCAACTTAAAATGAAGATTAGACGATATGGAGGCATTTAGGAAAGCCACCAACGGGAAGGTCGAACCAAATAACTGTACTCTTCGACCTTTAGCCAAGGATATGCTCGACAATGGACCTCCTGCAGTTTTCAAGCTGCCCATGTTAGAAAAGTACTCGGGCGCGACCAATGCCTTGAATCAAATGCAGCACTTTGAGGCCACCATGTGTTTGGTATTTTCTGAAGATGACGTGCTATGCAAGGCATTAACCAACACCTTCATAGGTGCATCACTGATTTGGTTCCGTGGTCTAACCACTGGTTGTATCACGTCATGGAGTTATATGAGAAGGAAGTTCCTCGAAAGGTTCTCTACAGTTGGGGCTCGTATGAAAATAGTCACTGGTTTGAACAACAAGACTCAGGGCAAGACAGAGATTACTATGAGCTACTTTACCAGGTTCAAAGAGTTGGTCGACCAAATCGAGGAAGACCTCACAGATAGGGAGGTCATCAAATGCTTTAGAAATGGAGTGTCCTCTCCCGATCTGGATTACGAGATCTAGGTTGGGAGGACGACTGAGTAAGGAGGCTGTTTGAGAGGGCTACAATGTGGCCGTGAGGCGAGAACGAGAAAGAAAGAAAGAAGGTTAAAGGCTCAAGCATTCGGAAACTAGTGAGTCGGCAAAGGGAAGGGGACGGTAAAAAATAACGATATGAGGAAAAACGAGAACTAGAGCGGCGAAAAAGTCCACTAAAAGCTTCGCAGCTCCACGGTTAGTCGAACTGAGATCATGAACACGGTCGACCTAGGTCCCCCTGCCCCAATGAATACTCAAAATAAATTCAGAAGGGATAATGGTAGGTATTGTGAGTATCACAAGGACACCGGTCACACCACGAAAGAATGCATGAGCTTGGAGAGGATCATCCAAAAATGGGTGAATGAAGGAAGGTTGGAAAGGTTTGTGAACTGCCGAAGGAGATCGACTTACAAGAGGTATGCCAGGCCAAGGCAACCTAGACTGACTTTGGGGGTAATTGCTGAGGAGACAAGCAACACTGCTCTCAAACATAAGATCTTACAATTAAACAAAGCTCCCTACGTGCCTCCCAGAAGCTGTGTTCAAGATGAGGTGATTAGTTTCAAACCCTACGATCTGGTCGCCAGCATGACTGCAAGAGAGCATATTTTGGTAATCTCGTGGCTCATTGATGATTGCACGTCGAGTAGGATTTTGGTCGACACGGGGGCCTGCAATGATATTCTCTACTACAAAACCTTCCTGGACTTGGGATTGACGAGAGGCCGAGGTTGTCACCTTACTCGAGGCCAGGCGAAGGGCTTCACCCGTCACGGGGTTGGCCTTGAGGACAAATAAAGGCGGAGGCCGATATTGGACCGCATCCTTTGAGGAACACGACCAAGGTAACATTTATAGTCATTGACGTTATAAGTGATTACCATGCAATCTTGGGTATCCCTGGACAGGTTGCTTTAGGAATAGTGCCCTCAATTCCTCACGAAAGGGTCGATTTCCCGCCATGTTGGGCATTGGATGCGTTAAGCACGGATAGAGAGTACTGGATCACGTGCCTCGGTCCAAAAAGAAGAGGGAGTTGGAAATTGATACTCAGGAAGCGAGTGAAAGTTCTCTAAATCTGTCACTACTACTTCTAGATTATCTACGATCGAGTGTATATAAGAGGAGACCTATCCCTCGCGCTGACCAAGTCATGAGGCGGGCGAACGTCCTCTACGAAAACAGCTTCAGGTTGCAACGGATGCGATTATTATCGACCGAGATCGTCATTGGCGGCCTATGCCTTGAGTCGACTAAAACTCGGGGCCTCACGACGAAATAGGCTGGCGAGCTAGATGATATGATCGAAGTAGAAGATCCAAACTTAGGAGGCGAGGAAAGAAGAAGGGTTAGAGAAATTATCTTTGAGACTCTGCAATTTAGAGACAGCCCAGAGTTGGAACCGGTCGACGAACTGGAAGAGGTAGAGGTCAACCCATCTTATCCCGAGCAAAAAATCAGAATAGGGAGACAACTATCCCCAGAAGAAAAGGTGGATATAGTCGACATGTTGAAATAAAGCACATAGGTTTTTGCTTGGAGGGTAGAGGACATGAAGGGGGTCAAAGAGGAGGTCGCAGTGCATCGCTTGAAAGTCAACCCCACCATGAAATTCAAAAGTGGAACGGGTAGGGGAAATAACCGTTCACAATACAATTGTCCAATCGCCAGAATCGTACCATTATGATGGAATACGGCGCATTAAACAGCGTATCAAACCACCAAAAGTCAATGGTCGAAGATCGACCTCAGCCTATTCAGTCGACCTTTCAACAGCGAGTCACATAAGTCCTCACATAAGTTTTTCATAACTTCCTGGTCGACAACGTCAACAAATAAAGTTGGGGGCCACTGAACGGAATAAAAGTAACGGGCTAGGCCCAATTATTAAAGCCCAACATTTATTAATTTGGCCAATTCAGTTGCCACTGCACCTACGGCCCACCAAAATAAGGTCAGTCGACCTAGCTCATTTTCCAACCATCGTTGTTCCCGACCTATCTTCGTACGACATACGACCATTCATATACTCCCTCCGTCCCATGATAATCTGCAAAATTACCCTTTTTGGACGTCCCACAATAATCTACACTTTTCTAAAATGGAAATGGGACCCACTTCTCTCTACTCACAACCATTATCCACTTACTGCACTTTCTCTCTCATACCTAACCATCTGTACTTACAACACATCACCTTTTTCACTTTTCCCCTTAATTCCCGTACCCTCCCCAAAAGTGCATATATTTGTGGGACGGAGGGAGTAATCCATATATGAAGCCAAGGCAAGGAGTCAGATCAACCTTGAATATTCAGGCGATCTCGATCATCAAACACGTGTGTCTATACATGTCGTTATTTGTAACCGCCTGCCACATTCTCGTATACAGTTACGCCAACAACATCTCCATGATTTTAGGGATTCATAATGATCACATAACGCCACTATATATACCAGACAAATTCCTACGTTAAAAGGTAATGTGTTATTGAATATTTTGAGATTACGTCGTTCAAATACAGCTTTGCATAAACTCATAACACCATATCTTATTATCACATCGGAGGATATTAGCCGTAGACCAACCCGACTAATCGTTTGTTCGTGATTTCATGTCACATTTGCTAGTAATCAACCTATTACTGTATTAATGTTGATTAATATCGTTTTTTGCGTCATCATATATTATTTTACTCCATGAGTGATCGAAAGGTTAGGTGGGTTGCATTGACATTCCACTCCATGTCTAAATAAACTCACTTCCTATATATAATATACATATTTCGTCTTGAATTAAAAGTTCTATCAAAAGTTTATACGATTATTAAAAACACACTAAGGTGGCGTTTGATTTTTGAAAACATCTCTTAATCAGACCTCAAGGTCTGAGCGTAAAGTTATTTCAGTTTTTCATTTTATTTTTTTTTCAGTCTTAAAGGATCTGAAAATTCAGTGGAAAGATAGCCTCTTATTGCCTCTGATTTAAAGCCTTCACACTTTTATCCTTCTACACATAATAACGCCACTGTTCATACTTGCATTTGATTTTATTTTTTTTGATGTTCGTTGTTGATTTTTTTTTTTTGTAACTGTTTTTTTTTTTGTATGTCTTTAAAAGCATATTTTATATTTTAACTATTTACTGTTCATACTTGCGTTTTTTAAAAAAATTATTTTGCTACATTAAATTTTGTGTGTGTGTTTTTTTTTTTTTTTTTGAAAGATAGTAAAATAAATATTATGTTAAAATATTAGTGATTTAGGAAATAAAATAATTTTTATGTTAAAATATTAAATATTATACAGTACTTATTATTGATATTTATCACCTATGATATTTCAAAAGTTTTCTAAGACATTATTTCAAAAAGTTAAAATGGTAAATATACCCAATTCAGAAAATGAATTCAGATAAGAAATCAAACTGCTTGTCTAGTTCAGAATTCAGATAAGAAATCAAACAAAGCTGAAATCAGATTTCATCACTTAACACTTAAAAAAAATAAACGCCACCTAAGCCATAAATACACAGTGTCAAGTAAAATGAGAACATAATTATCCAAAAACACTATTAACAATTAAATAAATAGATAAAATGTAGAGTAGCAAGTAGTGATTTTTTTTTTGTGATTCTACAAAAAGAAAAAGATATAAATGTAGAACTCTTAAAGTAATAGTATAAAATAATGTTGATAGTGATGATATACGGAAAATAATTCATGATTACTATAATCATATTTTTTTTAATTTTTATAATTATAAGTTATAACAATTAAATTTAATAAGACAATGTTATTATTTTTCTAATTATTATTGGACATTGGATTAAAAATATATCTTATTATTATTACTTTTTATAATAATATATTTTTTAATTATTATGTTTTTATTATATCTTAATATAATAAAGATTTTCATTCTAAAAGTCAGAAACGCATGTGACACCTCACTATTATTATAAAACAAATCTTCATCTTTATAAAAATTTCAAACATAACGACATTCGTTAAATAGTTAATTTTTGGACTTATTGGCTTTGAAAATTGAGTTTTGTGACTTTTTATATTGAATAATTATTTTTAGAATTTTTTGGATATGAAAGTTTTTCAGAGGTTTTTTTTTTTTTTTTTTGGTATTTCTCCCTATTTTTTATCCTCTGACGTATCCATTAGTGCTCTATATCTTGGTTTCTCAACGACATCGTGTCTCTACTCTCTCCTCTCCGCCGTTCTCTCTCCATCGGTCCATCATTTTCATCGTTCTCTCTACTCGTCTCCACGAGTCAACTACACCATCTCTATTATCATCTATAAATTCATTAAATTATAAGCCCTCATTTTCCCGTCTCAAAGAAATTGGGTATTTGATTTTTTTGTTTAAAAAGTGTGAACTAATGGTTCTATAATTTTTGACACATGAAAATGTTGTATTGTTGTTGACTATGTTCGTTTTATTGGTAACATTAAAACTGAAAGTTCATTTTATATGAAATATATTTATAAATTTGTCTAATTTTTCGGCACCGTCTAGGTCCCGCTTATGCCCCTATGCGCTAGGCCCGACTACACCGTCTATCACCCGTTTATCGATTTTTAAATCTTGAGTAATCTATTTCTTCTTTTTATTACTTACTCTGTTTCTAAATGAAATCAATTTCAGAAAAGATTTGTTTCAAAATGCATGTCGAAAAAAGATCGTCTTTAAATTTTTTTACCAAAAAAAATTCACCAATCACTTTATACTTGTGAAACTTAAAAAAAAAAAATAGAAAACAAAAATATTTATTCATCTTTGTCATATAATTGTAAAAAAAAAATATTCACAGAATATTCCCTGAACAAAATTTAGACATTCGAAAACGGAGGACAAATAATATAGAGTTGAGTAATAAAAGAATGATTCTCTTGTCAAAATGAAGATAACAAAAACAATAAATTTAGGGGCTACAGCGTAAATACCTGAAACTAAAGGCAAGTTTGGAGACACAGCTCAAAATCTAAGGCAATGTGTAATTCCGTGAAAACTATGACGCCGAGAAAAAAAAAAAAAAAAAAAAAAGGACAAGCACTTTTTAACGCGTGGTGCAGTACTCGTCGGCAGCTACGGGAAAGGCAGGCGAGATATTTATCACATAAGATTTGCTAAAGGAGTTCACATTGCTCTTTACACTATTGCAAATGATCAATAATTGTGAAGTTTTTATACTAATAGACGAACGATCAATCATTAATTTGGTAGATATATTTGAAATTCATACTTATAAAATTAATATAACTCATTGACGGTGGCGCGATGATTACAGATCATCGCTATTTTATTTGTAATTTTAATTAGGACAATAATACACAAAGTAAAAATAAATAGGGAAAACTTATAGTGTAAATGAATAAACCGTTGTATAAGTTTCTATCAGTCGGTTACACAAAATTTGTTGCAATCCAACGTAATACACGTTTTCGATATAATTTATGTCGGCGATTTCTGATGTCAATTCGGTGGGAGCTCCCCCATTCCTACGGGTTCCCCCACCGATTTAGTGTCGTGCATGATATAATTGAGTTAGAGAATGAAAGTTTTGACATCAGAGAAAATTGATTTTCTTTCTATAGAAACATAAAAAATTGTTTCTATACATTTTCACTGTAAATATCATTATCTTTTTAATAATTCGAGGGAGTGAGTAAATAAACGGTAGTTAAGTAAAAAAAAGAAACGTTCCAAAGAGAAAAAATATCCTAGGTCAGAATATAATATTATGGTCCAACAAGACATAAAAATATCCTATCACTAAACAGGATTTATCGTACTATTGTAATTATACTGATGATTTAAATTAGAATAATACTCCCTCCGTCCCACCTCAATTGGTCCATTGAGGTGGGACACGGTTTTTAAGAAAAATTATTAAAGTGGATAGAAATTAGAGAAGAGAGAATGTAAAAGTTAAATGTGTGGTAGGGAATAGGAGAGAGAATATAAAAATTAAAAATATTTAATAGGAGAGAGAATGAGTGGGAGGAATAGTAAGTTAAAGTGGGTATAATGAATGGTTTTTTTGTAAATATATGGAGATGATAAGGGTATAAATATATGGAAAACTTTTCATTTAAGGAATGGATCAATTGAGGTGGGACGTCCCAAAAAAAAAAGTGAATCAATTGAGGTGGGACGGAGGGAGGGAGTATTACTTTTAAGGAATGAAAGGAACAAAAAGTTGTAATAAATTACTCCTTCCTTCCCGCTTCAAGATTCCATTTTTTCTTTTATTCCGTTCCACTTCAAAGTTCTCTTCTTTAAATGAAAAGTTTTTCATATATTTTTATATCCTTATCATCTTCATATATTTACAAAAAAACCATTCATTATATACCCTTATAAAATTAACATATTTATAAAAAAATCAATCATTAACATACTATTCCTCCCACTCGTTCTCTCTCCTATTAAATATTTTTAACTTTCACATTCTCTCTCATATTCCCTACCGCACATTTAACTTTTACATTCTCTCTCCTCTAATTTTCTACCCAATTTAAAAAAAATCTTTAAAAGCGTGAAATCCACACCAAGAAACCTTGGTGTGGGACGGAGGGAGTATTAAATAACAAAAGTCGTGGCAAGCTTATAGACTACTGCCTCCGTCCCGTTCGAAGGGGCAAAGTTTTGCCTTACACACGGGATTTAAGAAAAGTGATGTAGGAAAGAGAAAAAGTGTATAGTAGAACAAATGTTGTGAGTATGAAAAGTGATCTAAAAAAGAAAAAGTGGGGTAGGGAATAGTTAGTGGATATTTATTGTGAGTATGACAAGTGGCTCCCACAAATAAAGAAGTAATAAAATTTTTTTCATTTTTGGATTATCCCCCTTCAAATGGGATGCTCATAAAGAAAATTTATGCCCCTTCGAACAGGACAGATGGAGTATTTGGAAGAGGGGTAAAACTATAGTACTCCATTTGTTTGTGTTCGATAATATAACTTTATTTTATTTTTGTTGGTTGATATAATATATATTTATTAATGTTATGAAATTATGTATTTTTAAAAAATTTACAATTTAAAATTTGTTATTAAAAATTATAAAAAAATATTAAAATTTGAATAGCATATGAGTTAAAGACTGATTAGCATAGGAGTAAAATTGTTGATAACAAAAAAAAAAAATTGAAGTTGATGGTGCAGGAATGTGTTTGGGCTCAGGTATTGATGTCCAGCGAGATAATTGAGCTGACTTCGTGATCTGCACACCACAAGAAAAGAACCAGTGGCTAGCGCCAGGGTCTTCCGTGAGCCCCTCCGGCGTGAGAATCAGCGTATGAACTGGAAAATAGTGAAAATAGTATGGAGAGTGTGTGTATACGTGAACATGCAAATAAGCATTACCTTAGTCCATGATTCTGTTCCCATATTTATAGTGGATGAGATGATATTAGGATTTTCATCTGAACCGTTGGATTGGGTTGTAGCCAACCGTTGGATCATCTTGGTTCCCTAGGCGCACACGTGTCACGCCATGATTGCTCCGCCTAAGTAAGGACACTGTTGTGTCTGACACGGATAAGTAGTTTGGCTTATAAAGGAAAGTCAACCTGCACACCTTTTGGCGTTATTACTGCTTCCATGATTGCACGCACAGAATGTCCCAGTGTCAGGTCTGACCTTACCCTAATATAGCTAATTAATCAAGCTTATTGAGGAAGCTAAGTGAAGGGACGACCTGGAGCTGTATGTCCAGGAGGATCGTCGCCTTATCAGGTCTCGACGAATGAGTGGACGAGCGAGTCAGATCGCTCAATGGCGACGATCGTCGTTCTACGTTGGAATGGATTCTGGCTTGTGAAGGGAAGGCTCGTCGTTAGATGGGCTTGGTCGCTCATTGGCGACGACCGTCATCTAGCGTATCGACGGGCCATGTCTCCGAACATTGATGGGCTTCATTGATCTTGATCCATTTGTGGGATTGATAACCTATAGTTTGTAGATATGCATTGGGCCCGGCCCATCACGAAATATCCCGTTCAGTGGCCCCCAACTCATGGGTCGTCTTGATGGGCCAGGAGTTTGCGTTTTATCTTAGGGCTGTCCGTACGACCGTCCGTTTGAAATTTGAATTGTGATGACGTCAGTGTTGATGACGTGGACGACTGGGATCCCTCCATTAATTGACACGCGTCCCGTGATGGGACATTCTCTTCAGAAACCCCAGCGGGTATTTAATGTTCCCATCATTTCGCCGTTTGGATTTCCCAGGTACAAACTCTTCATCTCCCCCAAGTATAAAAGCTTTCTCCCTCCTCCATTTCAAACTTTTCGTAACCTTGAGCATTGAGAGCAGGCGATTTCTGGTAACCAGCAAGAAATACTCCGGCCACCGTACAGACATTTTCCGGCGACACTGATTGTTCTGGCTTCACCACCCTTAAGCAAACCGGTAGCGTGGATAAGGGATTTCTTCGACTTGCCGCCGCTAAGTCCACCAGAAAACTCATTGGGAAACGCCTCTGCTCCCCCTTCTTCAGGTAATCCCTTTGATTGTTCTTTGTTTTCTGGGTTTTTCTTTGGGGTTTAGAAATTTGTTTAATGGGGCCCAGAACTATAAGCTTTGAGAGAAGGGTTAAGTTTGATTTTGGGTTAAATCAGAGGGTATATAAATGCGCTAGGGGTATTTGGAGGAAAATCCCATTGATTGAGTGTTCTTCAATTCTGGTAAAGTTTAGTTTTGAAAATGAGAGCTTGGGTTTTCCCACTGAAGAGGTCCTTGGAGAGTTTGAGGAAGATGACCCAAGGGTAACACCTTTCAGGTCAATGAACGACCTACCCAACCACATCCAAACTCACTACTCATTGTCCCGTCGTGATTCACTTAGGGATTTGGTCTTAGGGGAATCTAGGTTGCCCTTAGATAGTCGTCGCCAACGGATGTTAGGACTGATTCCCCTTCTCTCTCTCCTTGTTTTGTAGTCATGGATCACGACGGCCGCCCTAATCAACCGGCTCAAGAAGCAAATAAAGCCAGCACAAGTGCTGGGAGCGCTCGAATTGTTGACGCCTTTCACACCGGTGTACGAGCTGGGAGGAACGAACGAGGCTTTGGAGCCGGGCACAAGGTGACTGGGCCATTACCAAGGTCAGTACGAGGAAAGGGGATACTGGGAAGTTGATGATTGATTCCCTTCGAGACTCTTTTAGAGTCTATGCTGCATCATACAGTCTTGCGTACCTCAGCCAGAAAGAATACGAGCCTCGTAGACAAACCCTCCTTTCCAGCAAAGAGAAAGTTGCCTTCTTTTACAAACAATTCGAACTTGGTCTGAGGTTGCCCCTAGACCCTTTGATCAACGAGTTCCTTGAGGATTCAGGTTGTGTGCCCATGGAGCTGATTGGCAACGCCGTTAGGATCTTGTCCTGCTTCATCGTAGTATGCAGATTTCTTGGCTACGAGCCATGTAATAAAGTTTTTCGCCAATTCTATCGGACGACCCGAACCACCTTGAAAGGAAAATCCGTAGTGTGTGTGTCCTCAATACGAAATGTACAAGGCTTGTTCTTGGACACTCAGAACAAGGTGTATGGTTGGGATCATCACATGATTTTGGTGGAGAGCAGGCTAGGTTGGCAATTTCCCTTTCCTGAGAGCCAAAGCATGGTTGCCGACGAGCATATGTGGCTGGCGCCATGGGCCGACGAGCTGAAAAAGAAGATTGATGATTTGTTGAGTCTTGGTTGGGTATCGTACCAGGATATAGAAGCTTCCCACTGGAGGTATATAAGGGTCGGCATCATGTCCAAGCCATCGAGAGGCCCCGATCCCTTGGTGAAGATTGACCTTGACGCTCGTTATCCCGTCTGGGTCGTTCACGACGAATTGACGTGGGAAGAAAATTGTATAAACTGTGCCGGTGCCCGCCTCGATCATCCCGAAGAACGCTGCGCCAACCTTGAAATGACTGGGGGTTGGGTTCTTAATACTTGTTTGTTTATTCTGATAGTCTGTCTTTTTATCTCGTCGTGAAGGACTTAACCTTTCTCCGTTTTATTTGGCAGTTCTTTCTGTAAAGGATATTGACCACATTGAGCGCGACATCATGAGTGGAGCAATCAGATCCAATGATCGAAGCAAAGCGAAGAAGGATAGAGCGGCGTCCAATGCTATCTACGACCGCCAGGAGAATATGACGGCGAGGAACGAACAGCTACCCAAGGACAACACTATTGGTGTTATACCCCTGCTTGAAAGGGAGCCCGTAGTTGAGGGGTTGAACACTGGGGGTCGTCAAGTGGTAGTTGACGAGCTGGAGAAGACGGCGGGTGATGAGGCTCAAGCTGCTGGGACAAGTGCTGAAGTGGGCCGACAATTGGTCGTTGCTGAGGGCGTGCATGTTGGCTCTGAGACCGTTGGGAGCTCTGACTCCAATCCTGAGGTTGTTGGTGAGGGGAGCCACATCTCCAGGAAGAGAAAAGATCACCCCGTTGGTTCTGGGGGAGAGAGAGAGAGAAAAATAAGAAAGCTTCCAATGACCCCGTTAGTTCCTCCGACCCCTCGACTCCGCAGGCCGAAACTCCTGGATCGTCGTCAGGGGTACTGACCAGGAAACAGGCTATGGAAATGGCAACCAAGTACGCCAAAGTTCCTCAGATATCTGGGACTCCTTACTTGGCAAAAAGTGGTTCCCCTCTCATCCTGGGGGCGGCCTTGACAAAACGGGGCAGGGACGTTGATCTCGTCCGCCAGATGAGGGAGGCCAAGATCAAGCCTGAGACCTACCATGCTCGCTTCGGGCTGATCCAGACTGAGGTAATTTAGACTTCACTCTTCATGAATCTCTCGTCGTTTTACACTCGTAATAATAATGACCCTGTCGTTGCAGATGATGTCGATGATGGATGCCATGACGGCAGATTTTAAGGCATGCCTCGACGCCGAGCAAAAGGAAAACTAGCAGCTGATCCAATCCGTTGGGGCTAAGGAGGCTGCTGAGCAGAAGCTGAAGGAGGCTGAAAATAATGTTGGCCAATTGACTATTGCTTACGAGTCCCTGATGGCTCAAAAGAATGAAGCTTTGAAGGAGGTGAAGACCCTGAAGGCTGCAAAAGCCAAGCTGGAGAAGGAAGGAGGTATCTTGACCAATGCCCTTCGTGCCGCCGAGGGTAAAGTGGAAAAGCTGTCATCTGACTACGAGGCTGCTCGTGGTCAGATTGAAACGATGAGGGCAGATCATCAGGTTGCTTTGACCGATGCTAAGCTAGATGCCGTTGAGCAGTTTAAGAGAGGCACTGAGTGTGTCCAGGCGGTCACTGAGAAAGCCCAATGATTTTTTAAGGATTGGTCTAAGCATTTGACAAGGCGGATCCTTGTGGATCCAGAGACCAAGGACTTGATGTCTACGAGGAAGCTGGCTGATCTCTGTACTGAGGGGTCGTACGACCAGGAGGCTCGTTCAGTCTATCCTCTCGTTCCTTTTAATGATAATGACTTGCTTATTATCAAAGAAGACGACGAGAAGGATGGGAAGGACGAGTGGCCCATCTCAGCCGTAGACCCAAAGAACTTCGACGCTTATTATGCTCACTTCCTTGGAGATGGTCCTGATCCTGACGAGGCTCCATCCAATGCCGGCGATCCTCAGTGATTTTTCTTCTTGCAATGGTCTGTGATGCCTCAAACAGTGTTTTACCCTGATTTTGTGGTTTCAAACAATTTTAAGTTTTTGTAATGTAACTGACCCGTTTCCTCGTAGTTTAGAGGGGGTCGTACAATTTGGTTGATACTTTAGTTATTCAATGCCTTTGTTTTTGTTTGTTAATCTGTATGTTAACGTAGATAGCATGTGATAACTTATTAAAATGAGTAAGTTTGGGGACAAGTGTGTGGTCGTCGTAAGTGACGACCAGAACATGGATCGTCTTGATACGACTGACCTTATTCATACTTGTGTTTTCTCAACTTCTCAATGGCTCGTAAGGATAGTACGAAGGCCTGTAAATCTTTGCTCGTAGGCAAGATTCTACGGACGAGTCATCTTATTCCGTTAAAGCAACTGACGAAGTCTGGCTTCGTCTAACCTTTATACTTGGCTAAAGTGAGTGTAAGTGTCGAAGTCTTGGCTTCGACCAATCTTTATACTTGATCAAAGTGATTGTAGGGGTCGAAGTTTTGGCTTCAACCGATCTAAGTATCTTGAGTTTGTAGAGAAAGTTCAACGAAGCGACGAGTTTCATTGATAACTTTTGTTGACAACGACCTTACATTGAATTTTCTTCTAATCACTTTCTAAACTAACGGGATTTATAGTCCATCCCTTACAAACTTCCAAAAACTACAACAATTTTCTTCTTGACAGTTGAATAAAGAACCGCAAGTAGGGTGCCCTGAGGGCGCTGAGGGGTTACGACGTTCTCAAAAATAATACTTCATGAGATGATTGGCATGCCACGGATGTTTGAGCTGTTCACCACTTAGCTTGGCAAGACGATATGTTCCTTCCCTAACCACACTGGTGACAATGTAAGGCCTGTCCCAGTTGGGGGAGAGTTTGTTCTGACGGGCCTTAAGTCCTGTTGCTTCAATTTTTCTCAGGACGTGATCTCCGACCCTGAAAATTCTTTTCTTCACTTTCTTATCGTGGTATGCCTTGGTTCTTTTCTTGTAATTCTCCATCCTCAATTGGGCGTCTAATCGTCGTTCATCTACGAGGTCAAGGTCGACCTATCTGTTATGGATGTTCTTCTCAACGTCGTAGAGAGCCACTCGATCGGTTGGAAGCTGAAGCTCGGCGGGAGCCATGGCCTCAGAGCCATAGGCTAAAGCGAATGGGGTTTCCCCCGTAGGCCCCCGAGTGGTTGTGCGGACTGCCCAGAGAGCTGAAGGGAGTTCGTTCAACCATCTCGTATCCCGTCCTTCAAGATTTTTACACAAGGCTGACAAGACGAGCTTGTTTGCTGCTTAAGCTTGTCCATTGCCTTGGGGATAGGCAACAGACGACTTGAAATGCTTGACGCCCACTCTGTTTAGCTCTGGATAGTTTGGGTTAATGATCAGCTCCGTTAGCTCGTCAGCCGGCTTTATTTCAGGAGCATCGTCTCGAAAGTCCATTGATTCAATAACAATTTCTTTAATTTTATTTCTTGCCTCGGGGGTGAGGTCTGGAACCTCGTCTTCAATCAGCTTGTCTAGCTCGGCCCCCGATTCATGGGCGACCAAAAGTTGCGGTTCTGCAGCTTGGTCGTCCATGAATGTTTCGACAAAGGCTTCTGGGTCGTCTATACACTTGATGGTGGAGACATTGGCATAAGAGGTCGTCGTTTGTTTGATTGACTTAGAGAGCTTCACAATGTGATCTGGGTCGCCCATTTCGACAGTCCGCTTTGCCTTCAGCACATGCTCCAAAAATTCTGGGGCCGTCCCCAGCACACATCCAATCCCCGAGCGTGTAGGAAATTTAACTCGTTGATGAGGAACCGAAGCGACGATCCCTAAGGCAGCTTGGCCAGGTTGGCCGAGAATGGCATGGTAGTCACTGACGACATCAATCACAATAAAAGTCACTGTTTGAATGGTTCTCAACGGGTGATCTCCAATATCAACTGGAAGGTCAATCTGGCCCTTTGCATCTACCCTGTGGTTGGTGAATCCTTCTAGACGACCTAAGTAGGGACTTAGGCGGCTATCGGGTAGACCCATCCACTGGTAGACATTGTAAAACAAGATATCTTTGGCCGAACCAGTATCAATCAGAATACGTCTCGACTCACAGTTGTCGATGAAACCAGGGATGACCAGGGTCTGTTGACGAGCCAATGGATTGGCTGATAGCTCATATGGGTAGAAACTTATCACATCATTTGGGATCTTAGACTTTTGGGGAACATGGGGGGCTTTTTTCAGGTGATAGATGGCGCTTTTGATTTGATTTTTACTGGTTTCCTCAGAGATTACCATGACCATCCTTGGTTGTCTCTCCGGAGGGTCGTTGTTAGCAGCTCGAGTGTTGGCTGCTTGACGATCCTTCCTCACGTACTGCTCAAGACGACCATCATCAATCCATCTTTGAATAATTTTCTTCAAACGGAAGCACTCTTCAGTGTCATGTCCCTTATCCTGATGGTACTCACAATACTTGTTCATATTCTTCTTCCCCTTTCCATTGGGGTTCATCTTTGGCGCCGTGCCAAAATCTACATTGCTCAAAATTTCAGCCCGTGACACCGTCAGGGGAGTGTACGATTCTGGAACCTTTTCTGCCTTTACCTGCTTGTTTTTTCCTTTCTCTCCAGCCTTATCCTTTTTTGATTTTGCCGTCTCTCCCTCGTCGACGGCCTTTCCTTCTCTTTGCAATTTTCTTTCCTCAGCCTCGGCTACAGCATATGCCTTGGCGTAAAGATTCTTTTTGGATTTGGCTGGATGGACCTGAAGCTCGTAGTCTAGAGTGGAATAAACAATGTCGTGCCTGAAACAATTGATAATATCCCTATCCGTCAGATCTTCATCAATCTGATCCACTAACTTTTTAAATCTTTTGAAGTAACTCATAGAGCTTTCATTGGCTCCCAGGATATGTTCTTTGAGGTCGTTGGTGATCTTATGACGTTCTCCCGCTGTTGCAAATCGTCCTAAGAACTTTTTCCTCATCTGCTTCAACGACTCAATGCTCCCCTTAGGAAGGCCTCTAAACCATCTTAAAGCAGCGTCAGTTAGCGTGCTTGTAAGGGCTTTACACATAACGTCGTCGTGTCCGGAAGCTCTTGCCACCACATACATCTGAGCTTCAAGATGCTGTATGTGATTTATGGCGTTTGTAGAGCCGTCATATTGCTTCAAGTCAGGAAGTTTAAAACCTGGTTCGGGGGGTCCCGTCTCCAACATCCATGGCGCTAACGGATTCATTGTACCGCCATCATCCTCAGAATCGTCACTATCCATCTTATTTCTTTTGGTCGTCAACTCCTCCATCTGGCGCTTGAGTCTTAGGAATTCTCTCATATCAACCTCTCCTGCTGGGCCAGCATGAGGGATCCTATCTTGACGAGGCCCCCGGGTTACGGTGTTGGACCGTTGCCTCTCGGTTGGAGCCGGTCGTCGTGAGATGGACCTCTCTCTCCTGTAGCTCGGTGGTGGAGACGTCCTGTAGGATCTTGACAGCTCTCGTTCACGAAGAGGGGGAGTACGCGTTCTTTCCCTGTAACTTGGGGCTCGTTCATTTCTTAACGACGGGGTCATTTGACGACCTCGTACAACCTGGTTTTGGACAGGATTTTCATTAGCTAACGATCGACGAGGCTCACCATCTGCCTTCTCCCGTCGTCGTTGAGATGGGACTCCCTCACTTCGTCTTTGGTTAAGATGCTCTCTTAGATCAAGATGCGGCACAATGCGTTCGTTTTCAGCGGCGGTTCCTTCGCGACGGTCATTATTCTCCCTCTGGTTTCTTCTTCTTCTCCCCGACGAGACAGTGTTGTGAGATGCCTGTGGGGGTTGGTCCTCAGCCAATTGTATGAACTCGTTTTGAATCCTCAGGAGTTCATGGAGGGCGTTGGCTCTCTCAACGAGGAAAGCCGCTCGATCTAAGGGCGGGTTGGATGGACCTCCCAAGTTTCGTGCAGCAGCTCCTTCGGGTCTCCTTTCCAGGGGGTCGTCGCTGTCTCTCAGTTGCTTGCCTTTTATCCCTTTTCCTTGCAGTAGGAAGGCCAGTGTCATCTACCACACCATGTGACCTGGTAACCCTCTGGTTAGGGTTCCTAGGTTGAGGTGAGGGAGGTCTGGGCTCCTCCTGTTGGCACTGCTGAGGGGAAGGTGGTCTGCCTGCGTCTCCGGTGGACTTGCTGGCGGTGTGTCCGTCTGACACCATTTTCCAGACTTTTTCCGGCTGTTATTCTGTGGTTGAAAGGTCACTGACAAACGATTCCCGACAAAGGAACCAATCTGATGGTGCAGGAATGTGTTTGGGCTCAGGTATTGATGTCCAACGAGATAATTGAGCTGACTTCGTGATCTTCACACCACAAGAAAAGAACCGTGAAACTGCGCCGGGGGTCTTCCGGCAAGCCCCTCCGGCGTGAGAATCAGCGTATGGACTGGAAAATAGTGAAAATAGTATGGAGAGTGTGTGTATACGTGAACATGCAAATAAGCATTACCTTAGTCCATGATTCTGTTCCCATATTTATAGTGGATGAGGTGATATTAGGGTTTTCATCTGAACCGTTGGATTGGGTTGTAGCCAACCTTTGGATCATCTTGGTTTCCTAGGCGCACACGTGTCACGCCATGATTGCTCCGCCTAAGTAAGGACACTGTTGTGTCTGACACGGATAAGTAGTTTGGCTTATAAAGGAAAGTCAACCTGCACACCTTTTGGCGTTATTACTGCTTTCATGATTGCCCGCACAGAATGTCCAGTGTCAGGTCTGACCTTACCCCAATATAGCTAATTAATCAAGCTTATTGAGGAAGCTAAGTGAAGGGACGACCTGGAGCTGTATGTCCAGGAGGATCGTCGCCTTATCAGGTCTCGACGAATGAGTGAACGAGCGAGTCAGATCGCTCAATGGCGACGACCGTCGTTCTACGGTGGAATGGATTTTGGCTTGTGAAGGGAAGGCTCATCGTTAGATGGGCTTGGTCGCTCATTGGCGACGACCGCCATCTAGCGTATCGAAGGGCCATGTCTCCAAACCTTGATGGGCTTCATTGATCTTGATCCATTTGTGGGCTTGATAACCTATAGTTCGTAGATATGCATTGGATCCGGCCCATCACGAAATATCCCGTTCAAAAGTATAAGCTCCCTTCGTTTCATTAATAATTACACACTTATTTTTTATATAAAAAATAAAGAAAAATATTAGTGTAGTAAGTGTTATAAGTATGAAAAGTGAAGTATAAGAAAGTGATGTAAAAAATAGTAACTGAATTGTTGTTGTTATTATGATATGTGAGTTTTATTTATATAAAAGTAATAAAACATGTCTAATTTAGGAGGTACTTTCTATGTCCATATAAGATTTCACTTTTGTTATTTTGGGCGTCTCATATAAGATTTTACCTTCCTAAAATAGTAAAAAAAAAAAAAAAACTATTCCTATCACTCATTCTCTTTCATACTTTACTTTTATATTTACAATACTAATCAACTTACTATTCTCTCCCCCGACCTTCTCTCTGCTAACTCACTTTTTATATTAATAACACTTACACCACATACTCCCTCCGTTCTATAGTAATATGCAAAAAAAAAAAACTTATTTTTGTCGTCCTGAAAGTAATCAGCAAATTCTCAAAAAGAAAATGGGACCCACTTGTTATACTCACAACAATTATCCACTTATTTAATTTTCTCTCTCACATACAATCATCTACACATCACATTTTACACTTTTCTTCTTAATTCTTGTTTCAAGTAAAATTGTGCATATTTGTATGAAAGGAAGAGAGTGAACATTTTATTAATTCTCGTAACAAACCTATTTATATAATTTTATATGAAACGAAAAAAATATATAACTTATAGTTGTAACGTCTCAAATAAAAAATGCTCAAAGTTTATAGAGAAACGGAGGGAATATTGTTTTACGCAACAATATATTTTTTTGAAAGTGATAATATAAATCACGTGGGAGGCAACACGTTAACATGGATTTTTTTCTCAAAATATTTCATTTTAATAATATAATTTTCAAAATAACAACCATTTTAAACTATTTATCAAAATATCCAATTTTTTAAAACTCGCTAAATGAATGCTTTCATCCGTCACTCAAAAGTTTATTTAAATTTGAGCTTTTTTAGTTGAAGCTTTTATTGGCAAATATATGACAATTTAATTATGTTCATGAAATTCTAAAAATTTCTATTAATTCATCATTAATAATATTATCAACAACAACTTTTAGAATTTCATGAACATGATTAATCTCTCATAAATTTGTAGTCAAAGTTCAACAAAAAAGTCAAATAGGACAAACTTTTAGGGACGGAGAGAGTTGATCGAGTTTGACCTTTATCCGTTCAAACTCGCCAAATGTAATGACGAGTTATTATTATTTTTTTCAAATTTTTCTTTCTTATTCCTGCATTTTAAGAAAAATAAAATATGATCGTCTTTCATGTTGATGTTGCCGGCGGTGTCCTCCCTACTTCGCCAACATTCAACATACACAGGCGAAAATTCGATCTCTTCCGTACCAATTACTTTCGTCTCGAACGGTGTCGATCTTTTACAAAAAAATCAGGTCAAAAGTTACGCCATTGTACCACAATGGTATTGAAGACTGTTTGAATCCGGTACAATCATTGATATGTTCATTGACGTCTTTTGTCAGTGGAGTGACGGTTGTTCTGGTGTGCGATGAGAGCCATTTGAATCTCATGTACTCGACTTTACGCCATGGAGGGATGTGCATCCCTTTCTTCCTCAATCTGTTTGGCTGCCTCCGATACAATCGAGAGAATCTGTTGAATACGATTGGATTTTTTGATAAAAAAGAAAAATTTGAAAAAAAAAAAAGAACTTGCCATTTCATTTGACCAGTTTGAACTAAAAAATATCAAACTCACTATAACATTTAGTGAATTTTTAAAAAAGAACATTTTGATAAATAATTTGAAAGAATTGTTATTTTGAGAATTATATTTTTTAAAAGGGGAGAAAAAAATTCGTGGACAGGTGGCAAGGGGATTGCGTTAGATGTTAAGTTATATAGGCCGAATTTGTCAAAAGTCTGGATAGTGAAACGGAAGTAATAAAGAAACTGTCGTTTTGCAACGGTGTCACAGTTTGATGACACGCTAGCACAATATTGACCAAAGGCTTTTAAATTTTTGTCCTTTATTATTAGTGGGGTTCTCTATCTTAAGCTTTTTAGTGTTTCTTTCACTCATCAATCTCTCATCATGATTAAGGATAAGAACAATCCAACCTATGTGGATTTTTTAAGTGTCACATTAATTACTTGAATTATTTAAAATTTATTATTTTGATATATTAATCATTATCATAATATTATATAAAAATACCTATATACTCCCTCCGTCCCAGAACAATCTTCACACTTTCCCTTTTGGGCGTCCCAAAACTTACTTCACACATTTAAAACTTACCTAAAATGGAAAGAAATCTTTACTATTCTCTCCACTCATTCTCTCTCCTACATTATTTTAATACTCACAACACCATTATAATTTACTATTCTCTCCACTCATTCTCTCCTATTTTATTTTCACACTCACAACACTTTCAATATAATACTCCCTCCTTAAAACATGTGCAAACAGTGTATGTGAACATTGTTCTGGAACGGAGGGAGTATGTACTGTTTTATTTATATTGTAATAAATTTATCTTTTAGTTTAATATAAAGAACAATACTACAGGAACAAAATAGTAACAAGAATTTACTTACAAAATTCTAAATATATTGATTTTATTAATATTTTTAATTATAATATAGCATGTTCAATCAATAAAATATAGTCTAACTCATTTTACAAACAACATTTTGTTATTTTCTTTTATACTTCTAGTATTCCTCAAACTTATAACTCTTTCATTAAAAAAAAAGCAACACTTTCATAAACACATGAGTAATACTATCTCCGTTTCAAAGTAAAGTTTTTATTAACAAATTTTGAGGTTCCAACTTAAAATAAAGAGACTATGTATGATATAAGTTCTAAAAAAAATTTATAATGTTCGATAAATTTCTTTTTCATGTTGTATTATGATGTTGTATTATGTTTCAAAAATACAACATCAATTAAGGTCATAATACTGCATTTCGGCGGCGCCGGTGACCGGAGTCCGAAGCCCTTGGACCGGCGACCAAATTCCGACCTCCGGTGACCGGATTCCGGCGATCGACGGCCAGATTCCGATGAAAATTGACCGGATTTCGGCGAAAATTGACCGAAATCCGGCATGCGGCGATAGCGTGCATGCGGAGCGGTGGTGCGGATGCGAGATATGATTTTAAACTCTTTGCGTATAACTAAATGTTGTATAATACATAATACAACATGAGAACTTATGGGACATTTTAATACAATGAGGAACTTAGTGAGAAGTGATTTGTTCCAAAAGGAACTTATGGGGCAAATTTCCTAAAATAAATTGGTGTCAAGCGGAGTAGCTCATGATCGTTATATATTATAAATAAGTCTCGTTTATTCCCGATTTGGAATAATGTTCTCTTACACTTACTTTGCTTTTAGTCTACATATAATAAGATTTTTAGTTTGCTTTATTTCTAAAATAAACAATGAGACCCACTTAATATATTTACAATAACAATTTACTTACTATTCTCTATCAAGTTCTTTTTATCTTACTTTTTATACTTATAATATTTTTTAATAATCGTGATTAATCAAATTAAAAATTTTGGGAGGAGAAAGTAATACTCCCTCCGTTCCGGCCCAAATGTTTCAACTTTTCTTTTTGGGCGTCCCATTTAAAATTTAAAATGTATCAACCCAAGAAAAGAAAGTTTTTTTTACTATTCCACCCACTCATTTTTTCTCCTACTTTACTTCTACACTCACAACATTCTCTCTCTTAACTATTTCTTCCACTCATTCTCTTTCCTATTTAATTTTTCATACTCACAACATTTAAACTTTTTCTCTTTCTTACGTCACTTTTCTTAATTCTCACGCCAAACTTAATTTGGAACATTTGGGCCGAGACGGAGGGAGTATTATTTTATGGAGTTCTTTGAATAAAATAAAATATATCCGTGGACTTTAATGTGTTTGTGTATACGTGAGGGTTTGGTCAAAGACGAAGGGTCCAAGTTCGTTATTATATTGCGTGCACGTGGAACTCTGTGAGCTATGTGCTATTTTAGTGTGTGTGTGTGTGGGGAATAAAAGTGAAATGATTGGTGGGTCAAATGGGCACGTAGATAAGATTTAAAGTGACAAATGTTTTAACAAATTGACATTTGAGAACATGAAGTTTCGAGGAAATTCTTGTTGAAATTAGTACTACTCCTTTTTTCTTTTCTTTTTTTTTTTTAAAAAAAGAAAATGTCCTAAAATTTTATATTTAATTTTATAAAAAGTTATTAAAATTTTCAAAAAATACGCTCAAATTCCACTTAATATAGTGAGATTTCTAGTGTGTTTATGTATTTTTTTAAAACTATTTGCTCACTCTCAATATGCTTATTTCTATTTGAATTCATAGAGGAGTAAATATGAATTTATATTTGCATTTTAAAAAAAAATATCTAGATATTATTATACGAGAAGTATAAGGGTCAAAAGTTGAGGCTTTATGCTAAAAAATTACGTAAGAAATCAAAGATTATTAAAGAAACCTTATTTATTAGGTTATGCTTTTGGAAGAAAATAGGATGGGGAGGTGTCTTTTGTCGTTTAGTGATACAGGATATTTGCATGTGCAAGTTTCCGCAGCCACAATACAATGGATATAATGACCAAGTCACATTGTCAACACGGATTATGTTCGCATCATCAACAACGGCAGCAATCTAAGTGCGGAATTCATATTTTATAATGGTCAAATTGCATTTTAGTTATCTGAGTTTGTTGAGATGTTTCAATTAACTATCGAATTTATATTTGTTACAACTCGGTTATTGAGTTTGTCTTTTTGTTGCAATCAAGTGTAATTTTGGATAAACCGTTAAAAATCTAACGAAGAGCATGACATGCCGCTCACATGAGTTACTTATAACATGTGCGCTCTGATAGCAAACGAAGGCTAAGAGAATAGAACGGCTGAACGATATTGACAAGAAACAATTTTTTGAAAGCCAAAGCTTCAATCAACAAAAACTCTCCTAAATACAAAATCCTAGCTTATTATTTATACTAATCCTAAGAGCATTCTAGAGATACTAAATAAATAAAACCCTAATTTCATAATTCATTAAAACCCTAAACCCATAAACAATTTAAGCCCACAACCCCGCAACATTGAAGCCCAAGCCAAGCCTCCCACGCCAAACCTGTTTCCTTTCTGATTTTTCCGCCGCTGCTGCTGATCCGCTGCTCTCCAGGCGGGCGCCTGGGACTCCATGAGGCGGGCGCCTGGGACTCCATGAGGCGGCCGCCTCAATCCCAGAAGACCTCCTCTGTTTCGTTATGCTGCTTGCTGCCTCAGACTGCATCATCCTTCCCTCCTTAGAAAAGACTCGTCCTCGAGTCAATACCCTCGATAGGAACACCACGATAACCCGAAAGATTCGAACTCCATCTGCAAAAGGAATTCTGTACCCTTGACGAACTTTAAACTTCAATGCCTTCGTTACAACATCCATCCAATCGGCCCATTTGTGATGATGTGCCACCAAAATTTTTTCGAAAGGGTTGCTTTGAAATTTTTGTTTCTTTGAAAACCAATCGAAAAAAGACCGGAGTCGCCACGCCATTTTTATTTTAAGGGCCAAAACTTTGAAAAATGCCCGAGATTAGAGATTTGGGTTCGGAGGTCATGTTACACGCCGGGAAGGACGTTAGTGTGCACCCGGAATGCCTCGTAAAACGAGTCTTCCAAGCTGAAAATCATTTGTGTGTGTGTGTGTGTGTGTGTTGGCCAAAATAAATTGAAACTCAGAAAAGTAAAAATTGGGATATCATTTTAAGACTTTGAACTGATCCCATGATTTTTTGGAAGATTTTTGGGTTGAGATTTGGTACTCAAAAGACCTTTTGAAGTTGAGAGTCACTTCTGCCAGAATGAAAAAGGCAGTGGACCCTTGATTTTGAAATGGATTCAAGGGTTTTAAAACTTCATAATCTGGATAAACTCAGAGAATGAAAGTTGTTCCAGACACCTTAAATAAGATTTGTGCGAAGGAATTTTCCATTTTGGAGAATATTTGAAGGGTCAAAACCTTCTGGAAATCTCAGATATGCAATCTGGATTTCCAGAAGCTGATGAACTAGCCTCTAAAAGAAAATTTGAAAAAGAGAGTTTTACTCACCCAAAAAATAAAGTAAAAATACTTCTGGAAAGTTATTGATGTTGGCTACAAAAAGTGTTTTGTAGTCAACACCAAATTCCAAGTTTATCTGTGTCCAAAAATTAAGACAATGGACTGGGATCCTGGAAAATTGCTACTGGACAGCAACTTCTCAAGAAAGAAAATATGATTTTAAGGGGGGTTTTGCATCCATGCTTGTCCCCATTTCCCTAGGTTTTGGTTAGTGATCACTTGACATTTTAGTGGTGAATCAAGTATACCAAACCATCCTTGGGGTACATTAGGACTAAGCACTTCATTTGCTTGGGAAGGGAAATTTTATCCTTTGAAAATGAGATTCGATGCTTGAAAATGGTTTTTAGGGTTTTGAAGATGCATTTGCAAGAAAATAAGAACACATTGAAGAAAATGTTGATCCTTGTAGAGGATCATCCATGGAGATGAACTTCCATGGTGATCCTCTTGGATCTAGGGTAAGAAAATGAACAAACTACATTTTGTAGTTTGAAGATACATGCATGGATGAGAGATTTGGGGTAAGAAGAGGGAGGTTATACCTATCTTATTTGTATTTTGGGGCTTTGGCTTGAATGTATGAGTGTTTGAGGCTTTGAATATGATGGTGAGTGAGTTTGATTTGAGTGAGTGAAAGTTGGGAAGATTCAAGAGAAAAAGGTGACAATTCTTAGAGAATTCTCACTGTTTTCTCGAGTATTTTCGCCAAATGCTGTGAATTGTGCTCTTGTTCCTCCTTTATTTTTGTGACTGGAGGTCTGAAAAATACAAAGTCATCCGCGCGGATAGGATCAGTCGCGTGCACTGTTCATTAAATGCTGCTTCAGGCTTTGAACACAAGGAATAATCTTTTTTAAAATTCAAATTAAACAGCCAGATTATGTTCCAGCCATTTCTATTTTTGGTTTTTGACCATTTCTTTCATTTTTTTTATTCTTTTCCTTGGTTTATCCTTAAATAACAATGCCCATTTTGCCCTCACTTTGTTAGAAATGTTAGGATTGTTAGGAAATGTTAGTAATTGTTAGTAATTGTTAGGAATGTTATAACTTTCGTTAATTTTCTAACGAAAATACTAACAAGCTCAAATTGGAGCACTTACAGTAGCCCCTCGGCGACGGCGCTTTCGAAGGAAGCGGGGTCGTCGATAAGAGTAAGGCTCCATATTTGGCGGGATGATCAGGTGATCGAGTGGCTGAACCTAGCGATAGGCTACCTACGTATCCCGAATGGGAATCAAGCCAGTCGTAGTTCGGGTCTTCGACCCTGGAGATGATGGCATTTTAGGTGCCTCGAACCTGATGATCGAGTTCTGCAGTCGGTTGCTGGAGAGAAATTCTGCTGGGGGTAAGAGATGACCATTTTCGGTCGAATGGCTATTCGCTCTTCTGGGGATAGGAATGACCATTTTGGTGCAGTGGCTATCCGCTCTGGCTGGGATGATTGCGATTTATCGCTTTCCTAGTGTTGTGTGTGATAGCGTCTTAGGTGCCTCGAACCTTGGAGATGATGGCTTTTTAGGTGCCTCGAACCTTGGAGATGGCGTTTTAGGTGCCTCGGACCTTGATGATGGCGTTTTAGGTGCCTCGAACCTTGGAGATGATGGCTTTTTAGGTGCCTCGGACCTTGATGATGGCGTTTTTAGGTGCCTCGAACCTTGGAGATGATGGCTTTTAGGTGCCTCAAACCTTGATTTGAAATGGCCTTTCGATGGACTTTGTCTCGCCGCCGAAGGAGAGGGTGACCATTTTGGTCGAGGGTCGACCTAGTGATAGGCTACCTACGTATCCCTAGTGGGAATCAAGCCCTTTCGTAGTTCGAGATCTTCTCGAGATTTCGTTGGTTTTTGGGATTCCGTTAACTTTGCTGGGGATTTTGTTAGCCTTTTTACTGGGAAAATCGACGTATTCGTCTGGGAAATCGGTCTTACGTTCGATCGGGAAGATTTTGATGAAAGATACGGGATCTCGTTATCTTTCTCGGGGAGATCGGTCTTACGTTTGACTCGGCCGGAAGATTTTGATGAAAGATACGGGATCTCGTTATCTTTCTCTGCAGGAAATCGGTCTTACGTTTGCCGCCGTTTGATGATTTTGATGAAAGATACGGGATCTCGTTATCTTTCTCGGGAAATCGGTCTTACGTTTGACCGGGAAGATTTTGATGAAAGATACGGGATCTCGTTATCTTTCTCGGGGAAATCGGTCTTACGTTTGACTGCCGTTGGTAATTTTGGTGAAAGATACGGGATCTCGTTATCTTTCTCGGAGAGATCGGACTTACGTTTGACTGCCGTTTGATGATTTTGATGAAAGACACGGGATCTCGTTATCTTTCTCGGGGAAATCGGTCTTACGTTTGATCAGCCGTTGATGATTTTGATGAAAGACACGGGATCTCGTTATCTTTCTGGGAAATCGGTCTTACGTTTGGACTCGCCGTTTGATGATTTTGATGAAAGATACGGGATCTCGTTATCTTTCTCGGGAGATCGATGCTTACGTTTGACCGCTGAAGGGTAATTTTGATGAAAGATATGGGATCTCGTTATCTTTCTCGGGGAAATCGGTCTTACGTTTGACTGCCGTTGATGATTTTGATGAAAGATACGGGATCTCGTTATCTTTCTTGGGGAAATCGGTCTTACGTTTGACTGCCGTTGATGATTTTGATGAAAGATACGGGATCTCGTTATCTTTCTCGGGGAAATCGGTCTTACGCTTTGATCGCTGTAGTTGGTAATTTTGATGAAAGATACGGGATCTCGTTATCTTTCTCGGAGAGATCGGACTTACGTTTGACTGCCGTTTGATGATTTTGATGAAAGACACGGGATCTCGTTATCTTTCTCGGGGAAATCGGTCTTACGTTTGACTGCCGTTGGTAATTTTGATGAAAGATACGGGATCTCGTTATCTTTCTCGGAGAGATCGGACTTACGTTTGACTGCCGTTTGATGATTTTGATGAAAGAGGGTTGACTTTGATTAACTTTGGTTAACTTTGTCAAGTTTGGGACTGAACTGCAGAGTCCCATATTTTTAAATGGCAAAAGGGTCATTTTGACCCTGACAATCCTATCCGCGCGGATAGGAGCGTGTTCTAGAGGGTTTTAATGAGGGCCAACTGTAAGTGCTCCAATTTAAGCTTGTTAGAATTTTCGTTAGAAAATTAACGAAAGTTATAACATTTCTAACAATTCCTAACATTTCTAACATTTCTAACCAACCAAGGGTAAATTAGGGATTTCCAAAAAAAGATAAACCAAGGAAAGGAATCAAAAAAGCAAAAGAAATAAGAAAAACCAAAAAAAGAAATGGCTGGAAACATAATCTGGCTGGTTAATTTGAATTTTAAAAAAGATTATTCCTCTTGTCCAAAGCCCGGGAGCAAGATTTAATGAATGCGCTGCACGCCGAGCAGTCCTATCCGCGCGGATGGGATTGCAATTTTCAGAGGGCTATAAATTGAGCCCTCCAGTCACAAAAATAAGAAGAGGAAGAAGAACATAATTCACAGTATTTTGGCGAATATACTCGAGAAAACAGTGAGAATTCTCTAAGAATTGTCACTTTTTTCTCTTGAATCTTTCCAACTTTCACTCACTCAAATCAAACCCAAACACTCTTGCATTCAAGCCTCAAACACTCATATATTCAAGCCAAAGCCTCAAAATACAAAGAAGATAGGTATAACCTCCCTCTTCTTACCCTAAATCTCTCATCCATGCATGCATCTTCAAACTACAAAATGTAGTTCATTCTTCTTCTTGTCTTAGATCCAAGAAGATCACCATGGAAGTCCATCTCCATGGATGATCTTCTACAAGGATCAACATTTTCTTCAATGTGTTCTTATTTTCTTGCAAATGCATTTTCAAAACCCTAAAAACCATTTTCAAGCATCAAATCTCATTTTCAAAGGATAAAATTCCCCTTCCCAAGCAAATGAAGTGCTTAGTCCTAATGTACCCCAAGGATGGTTTGGTATAGTTGATTCACCACTAAAATGTCAAGTGATCACTAACCAAAACCTAGGGAAATGGGGACAAGCATGGATGCAAAACCCCCCTTAAAATCATATTTTCTTTCTTGAGAAGTTGCTGTCCAGTAGCAATTTTCCAAGATCCCAGTCCATTGTATTAATTTTTGGACACAGATAAACTTGGAATTTGGTGTTAACTACAAAACACTTTTTGTAGCCAACATCCATATCTTTCCAGACATATTTTTACTTTAATTTTTGGGTGAGTAAAACTTCTCTTTTCAAATTTTCTTTTAGAGGCCAGTTCATCAGCTTCTGGGAATCCAGATCTCATATATGAGGTTTCCAGAAGGTTTTGACCCCTCAAATCTTCTCCAAAATGGAAAATTCCTTCTCAAAAATCTTATTTAAGGTGTCTGAAACAACTTTCATTCTCTGAGTTTATCCAGATTATGAAGTTTTAAGACCCTTGAATCCATTTCAAAATCAAAGGTCCACTGCCTTTTTCATTCTGGCAGAAGTGACTCTCAACTTCAAAAGGTCTTTTGAGTACCAAATCTCAATCCAAAAATCTTCCAAAAAATCATGGAATCAGTTTAAAGTCTTAAAAAGATATCCCAATTTTTACTTTTCTGAGTTTCAAATTATTTTGGCCAACACACACACACACACAAATGATTTTCAGCTTGGAAGACTCGTTTTACGAGGCATTCCGGGTGCACACTAACGTCCTTCCCGGCGTGTAACATGACCTCCGAACCCAAATCTCTAATCTCGGGCATTTTTCAAAGTTTTGGCCCTTAAAACAAAAATGGCGTGGCGACTCCGTTCTTTTTTCCGGGATTTATTTGATTTTCAAAGAAACGAAAAATCGAAGAATTTTCCCGCGAATGGCACATCATCACAGTGGCGACTCTGCTGGGGACTAGCTTTTTCTAAAAAAAAAATAATGATATTTGGTATATTGGTGGAAACCATTAAACTTCCCGTTACCGCCTCCTAACACGAGTCGGGGATAAATTGTGGTTTAACAATCCCACGTACCGGTATCACCGTTTTCAAAAAAAAAAAGAGAAAAAGCTTTTGAGGGTCAAGCTTCCGTCCCGGCTTTGAAAATCATTTGTGTGTGTGTGTGTTGATTTTTGCACATTTTTCGTGTTGTTTTGGCCGCCTCGGAAAAAGTCAAAATTTTGACTGTCGGAATCATGTCCCTAACTGTCGGAATTTTCGTGCTTACGTGCTTATGTGTTCATTAAATTTCAAAAAAAAATCAAAAAAAAAAAAAAAAAAGAAGGATTTTCAAAAAGAAAATTTTCAAAAAAAATCATGCATCATATTTTTAAGACACATAAAAAAATTTCTATTTTACTCGTAAAAAAGAATATAGACCGCTTGCACACTACGCGCACGTGACCGTACACCGCACACTACGTCCCTAACCCGGGAAATTCTTGTCGCGGTCCGTTTGGTCTTATTACGCCTCTCTGACGAGCACAGACTACCCAAACATCCTACGGAGCCTCGTGTCGACTCACGCACTTGTCCGTGACACACTTTGTCCGAGACCCGGTTGGTTTTTAGTCTCGTTCCGTGTCATGCCCCCGTCCGTGTATAGACCTTTCCTTTCAAGCCTTTGTCGGCATACCGACTCAATATCTTTCGGGGACCCTAATCGCCGAAGTTCTGCCGGTTTTCCGCCGCAGTACTTTGACCAAGATATTGACCGGCACCTCGACTTCGGCTCGATCGGCACAAATTATACACGACTCCCAAAGATTGACACCGAGTCATCAAGGATTAATGATTATTCCATGCCTAATTACGGCCTAACCGACGACAAGTCAAGATCAATCATGGACATTTATCACCCAAATCATGCCGACTTTTTGTCGAGCTTCCTGACATGATCTTGACTTTGACGTCGCCTTGTCCGTAATTTACATCGAATGCTCGTTAAGACTCGATTACCCGCCGACTTTTAGGATCGTTTTTCTTTCGGGCTCGGTGGGACCCGCATGCCCTATGTGACCCTCGCCCGGGATGTCCACCCCGGGAGGTCGAAATACGTGGAATACGAGGGGCTTATAGACGTAGTGACGGGCCCACCGATCCAGATCCGCAGTAGTTTGCGAAAAGAAGAGCAATATTTTCCAACCGATTAGGTTAATAAAACATGTTTTAAGTAAACGTGAACAAATAACCGCATGTCGTACGAGCCCAATGCCCAAACACCTACCCTCCTTCCATTCCTGCACATCCGAACCTTTCGTGTCCTTTCCCCGCATGCCTCCGCACAAAGCTTGGTTTCTGGGCACCGGTCATCGTTTGATTAGTTGGGAAGAGTCAAGCGCGTCATCAACTTCGCCATTTGTTCCGACTCCGGGTTTCGTAATGTCCGCATCGCCCGGTAATGATGGGGATAACGTCACTCCGCCTCCCGGGACCCTCGTACAGAGCAACAAAGTGGAATCGCTAGCGTAACGTATGAGGTTACGACAGGAAGCACGGCTAAATGCCTTATGGAGGCTATTAAGAGCCATGGTCCGGCCGCGCCACCTCAATCCGATGGCACCTTCACCGCGTGGAAGAAGACGAGGATGCCAACCCCACTCTCGCCGCCCGACTCACACCGGGATGCCACCACCCACCTCCTATGGTGCCACTACCGTAACCCATGCTCCTCGATTTTCGGGTCGCCCAGCCTCCCCAACCACGTGAATCACTGATCCACGCAATAAGCTCGACTCAAGACAAACTGGGCGTTAGTCAACGGGACAAAGCCGCTCTTAATGTCTTCTCATGGTTTGGGTTATCTCGAATGCCCCAACAAATTGGAATGCCACCTCAGCTCGGAACCGATCAATCCTGACCTTCACAAGAATGCCTACAGCTCGAATGCCGCTACAACTTGGTTCTCGGGGCCACGCCAGAGCCCCTCCTCGGAATAGTACTAGTTCACCAAGACCCTCACACAAATCCATTCTCACTGGGACTTCTACTGGTTACCAAGCCTCCATCCTTGTCATCCGAATCACCAAGACCGCAAGCACTTCCGGTTATACACACCTTCGCCTCGGCCATGCAATTCAACAATCCGGACAAAGAAACCCGCACCTAAGCCTACTTACGGGCCCCACTCGAAATCCAAGTTATCCGGCCACATCGGGGCCGCCTCCACCTACTTTGCCGCTGAAAATCAACAAAGCAGCCGCAAGGTTCTATCCCTTCGCCCAAGCTCCTACTCATGCTCCCTGGTAACTCAGCCCCAGTGACAAGTTTTCACCTACATCCCCGGATCGGCCGTTCCTCTCCACTCCGCCCGCTCCGTGGTAGCTCCTCTCTCTAGCTCAACCACTAGCCTCGAATGCCATGGTTCCACCACAAGACCCTCACTTGGCCTCGGTTCATGGAACAACACAAGGAAATGAAAGCGCGTATCGCCGAATCGATCGCCAAGAAGTTCGCCTTCCGCCTACGCACTCGACTCCATTGTTCCTCTCGCCCCCACAAATTCGTGATGCCTAACTGGATCTCTTTGATGGGACCGCATGCCCGAAAACCCATTCGGACACATATACCTTGGCAATGAAGGCCAAAGGGTGCACCAATCAGCCAGCTAGCCGACTATTTCGCCTATCCTCAAGTCCAAATGCCTTAAAGTGGTTCTTCCGTTTGAAACCCCGAAGCCGTGGCTACGTGGGACCGTATCACCAATGCTCTTCACAGAGAAATATAAGGCCAACTTGGAGTGAGAAACAAATAGAGTTGACCTACAAACAACAAAATGGCCCCGATGAGAATGTTGGGGACTTCTACAAGCGTGAAATCAAAACTCAGCTGAAATGGCCATCCCTCCTTCCGAAGAGGAACAACCGGACATCTTCCACCATGCTTGAAACCACATCTCGAGAGCCTCCTCGCCACTTTCCATACTCGATTTACGGGCTACGGTTAACTCTCGCAGCCTAAGTTTGAAAAGGCCTACAATCGGGAACTGCCGTTTGCCTGCGCCGCTTGCGTATATCGAGCTCCTCCCGCAAACACCGCCACTCGGCTTCCTCGCCAAAGGCAAAGAAATGATTAACTATGCGGGACAGAATGTAATAACACAACTCCTTTTTGCTCCCGTAAAACCGCAAATGAGCCTGCATCACTACGGTCAGCGAATCTCAAAACTTTGGAATGCCTCGAATGACATCTTTAGGGGACTGTGAAAGAAGGCTTCGTCGGCCTGAGAATTTCCAACCCAGAATCCGAATGCTCCCGTGGACACTACAAAATATTGTGCTTTTCATCAAGCTCACTGACATCTCGATCGACAACCGCTTTACTCGAAAAAGGCGATCCAGGGCTAATAGAGCAAGGAAAGTTGGAAGGCCCCGAGGGGCCTAATACACTCAAAATCCTCTCGCCAAGGAACCATAATCGTGTGAATATGATTGAATGCGGAGAATCTTCGCATGCCCAGGAAAGATGCCGATGAAGGTCCCCAAATACCCGTGGCCAACCTCGTCGAGGATCCCGACTCGATTCCCCTCGCCTGGAGGATATCGAACGAATCAACCCATCTTGGTCTCACGTCGAGACTCCTTGCAAGAATACGAGGCCCGGCTATTTCTGATGAAGGGAAGGCCAATACGAAGAGCCGGGGCTGTTCCGTCAAAACATGAGAGGACCATTTACACAAGATGGTTAGAACAATCGAGAAGAATTGAACAAGAAAGCTTCCTGGCGAGCGCTCGTACTGGGCTTATCAAGAAAGAGGCCGAAGAGCATCCGGAGCTAGTACACTTCCACAAACCGGCTATTGGAGAAGTCAAATACGACCCGAAGGCAAATGAAACCGAAGAATCGTAGGAGGAAGAACCCTTCTACATTCTACCCGGTGTCAAATACGTGCCACCCCTCTCACTCTTCCCCCTCAGCTTCGGGAGGAGAAGTCGAGTCACAATTACTACTTCCGGAATGGGAGCATATGACAATTTCGCGGCCGCACGCACCCATATTCCCTAACGGGTTTGACGGCGTTCCTCTCCGCCGAAATCCCGTAGTATGGGAAGAAGATTCCGATTTAATACAACGATGACGATGATGATGACGAGAGTGAAGAGTCAACCGAGGCCCCGCATCCGAAACAATCACGCCGAAATGAGCCTACGGGAGCCGGCACACGGTTGGTTGCTGCAAGGACGACGAAGGACCACCGGAAAATGCAAGTCAAATGCCGTAGGGGGCGGACCCTCAAGAACCGCACTCGTAAGATGCACATGCGGTCAATGTCCTGGACACTTCAGAAGATGAGGGACAAAGAAGCCCGCGCCTGCATCCGTACATATCTCAAATCCTCGAACACAACGTCCCTTATAAGAACTCGACCGGTGAATGGAAAGCGGTTCATTGAAGCACCGGTCGAGAATGGAGGGTTTCACCACCGAAGATGAAGAATTCGCAAACATTATCGGATCTTTTTCTTCTTTCCCGAGAACGGATGGCATAACAACCGTAGTGGTCACAACCGGCCGCTCGAGCGCAGCGAGTGCCTGCAATCACCGAAAAGGGTTATCGATCTCGAACGTCCCCCAGCTGCCTTCATACCTATTAATCCACATGACGCCTTCCGAATTGCTCCAAAGCTGCCCGACAATGGACCC
>JAFEMH010004779.1:0-192705 GCA_022495995.1 Adenophora triphylla var. japonica
CCTTACGATCTGTCCGTAGCGGAGAGGTTTGAAAACCAGGGGGTATTAATGAGGGACGACGCCCTTCCTCTTCCCCATTCAGTTTTTGAAATTATCAGAGAGCGAGAGCCAGAGAGAGAACCGCCATTGTTGCTCAAAAGCTTCAAAAATCCTTCCGTTTTCTTCGATTTTCCAAGCAATGGAACACGAGGAAGAGGCGCTTTTCAAGGCGGGGGCGTGGCCCGGTGGCGGGAGAAGACGATTGGAGATCAGTCAGGATGAGGAGACATTACAATCTTTACTTATTCGATTGCGGAGGAGCCCCTACCGATGCTTGGCAGCATTGGAAGCTTCGGATTCGAATCTCCGAGCGGTATACTTTGAAACCCTTTGATCCCTTTGTTGATTTCTTGTTTGAAATTTGAATTTTGGAGTGATTTTTGAATTTTTTTTTTGAAAATTCGAATGATTGATGTTCTTGGCTTTGAATCTTGATTTGGATGCTTTGCATGTTGCAATGATTATGTTGGTATCCCAAAATATGCATTTTGCTTGGAGAAAGATTTGGCCTTTTTCGCCATTACATTTTTTGTATCAGAAAAATTGCATGTGAAAATTAGAAAATTGTGAATTGTGACTTTGATTTTTTTTTAAATTTGAATATTGCATGTTGATGATGATTTTTTTTTGAAATTGAATATTGATATTGATGAATGATGCAATGCGTACATTTTGTTTTGGAAAGAATGGGCATTTTGCCAATATGAGATGTATGTATGTTTAGGATTTTTTCTTTTGAAAAGTGGGACGGATTTTTCCTCTGGGTGCATGTAAGATGGATGATATGCATGTATGCATTTTTTCTTTTTAGAAAATGGGACGGAGGTTTTATTTCCGTCAACTTCTTGTAGGATATGCATGTATGCATTTTTTTTATTGAAAATTGTTGAATGGGATTTGTTGAAAAACTGTCTTTTACGTGAGCGGGGCTATGTCTATTGCATGCTTTAGTTATCATATAGAATTTTCTTTGAAATTTCATGATGCATGTGTATGCTCTTATTTTTTGTGCAAATGCAAATGCAATTTTTTTTTTGACATTTTCTCTCTCTTTTTTTTTTTTGCAGGGCGGAAACCGTTTTGTGACGGAGTGAGAATTTGAACAAAATGAAGACTCGAGGATCGGTGGAGTCAGTGGTTGACTTGTGGGGCAGAAAACCGGAAATAGGCCGAGGAGCTTTGTAGCAAGAGACGGTGTTGTTGTTGAGACCGGGCTTTGGGAGTTTGTTGAGTGCTTGAGGGGGTAGGTCGAGTTCACCCAAGAGCAAGGAGCTTGATGTTTGCTTTGGCGCGCGTACTTGGTGGGGACGCGACCCGCACCTTTCACTTCTTACGGGGCGAGAAGTGCGATTACGCCCTCAGAATTACGGGTGCGATCACGAACTGTCGCTAATGGGCCGCGGCATTGAGTGGCGGGATAGCTACGGCGATGCGGATCTACGAGGCTCTTACGGGATTTTCCCTATTCCCAAAAGGGGATGGGGATGGGTATGCACGTGGTCTGCGGTAAGATTGTGGAGACCATCTAATGAGTTACGAGGTTGGGGGAGGAGAGGATAGGCGGCGTGAAAGCAGATCGCCGCAAAGGGCCTTCTTGTGGTTTGCTTTTCGAGCCTCCTCTTTTGGGCATCTTTGAGGGGACGGCGGAATCTTTGCCTTCTTGTGAGGTCCTTGCAGAGGAGCATGGAGGCAACGGCCAGGAGATGTCTCGTGGGGAGGCAGAGAATTGGCATGAGCTTTACCCTTTGCTCTCGATAGATACGATCCAGGAAAAGGAGAGCTGTGAGGCTCCCTTGTCTTGCTTTGAGTTTGCCACGGAGGTATAAGCTCTCTTTTTGCTTTCCCTCTTTTTTTTTTTTTGAGCACGCACTTTTCTTTTGCGCTTTGGATTGATTTGGATTTTACCTTTCGCAGTATGGGCGTTGGAGTTTTCACGTCACGATGTGGCGGCGGCCGCGGAGTACGTCGGGCGTATCCGGCCATGCGGTCTTGGTCCCAAGCATGCCGGGAGAAGATAAGCTCCGGGCGTACGACTCTCGAGTGCGCGGATTGCCTTCCTTTGACGGAGGCAAAAGGAGACGGATGAGGGGATGATATTCTTCCCACAGGATCGCTTCGAGGTGGCGCGGTGAACGCGAGATTTGGGCGTGCGGCGGAGGATTACGAGAGGTCGACTGCGATGCATATTATGCAGGAGAGAGGGTGACGCGCCGGCATGGCGTGAACTCGCCTTTGAGGACACCGGTGGAGCCTCCCGCCGATATGATGCACCGAGTGATCGGTCCGTGACACAGGATGATTATAAAGAGCCGGCCGGCACTTCTCGGATTTCGTGGCGATTGAGCCATATGCGACATTCGTCTTGAGGAGGCGAGGATGCCTCGGGTTACGGATAGAGAGGGCTTGGGATCCCGCGGTACCCTCGGGCCAGTTTTCATATATCCGAGGATGGGAGTCCGATTGAGGTGCGAGATCCCTCGGCTGAGCGGCTTCCACGAGCTTTCGGCCTCGTCAGGGTATGAAGAGTATGGCTTTTACGCCCACGCCTCTTCCTTTCTTTCTTTTGTTTCATCATCTTTAGCATCACTTCCTTTTTTGACGCTTTTGCTTTTGTGCGGTTTTCGGAGGTGGTGGTCGAGAAGGCGCGAAGCAAGTGATCGGAGCTAAGAGATTCATCGGGAGGATGGTCGCTTGCGGGGCTCCTCGAAAGCTAGAGCGAAAGGCGACCCACGGCGCGCTTTGTCGAGGCAGGAGAGGCTTCCTATTCGCTCAGAGACTTCTTGAGAGACTCCTCTGTCTCCTCTCCTTGATCCCAGCGGTCTTGCCTTCGGATCACGTCATTCTAGGGGATCCACACGGGCGGGGACACGTATGGCGGCATGGCGGGTCGTCTTCGTACGTCCGGGAGTCCGACGCCTTCACCTTCGGATACGATTTTTCGCGAGATCTCGGCTTGCCCTATCGGAGCGTGCTTAGGTTGGTCTGATGAGCCTCTTTACAGACGAGGACGATTCGAGCCGAGATTTTCGGGGCTCCTGAGGAGCGGGCCCGAGTCGCAAGAAGGGCTGGGGCGACATCGGGCGCTAGAGACTCACGATTGATTTTTTTTTGAGATTTGAGATTGAGATTTGTCTGACTTATGCACATTTTTTTTGCTCTATTTTTTTTTGGGATGTAATAATTTAGGATTTTATTGATGTTTGTTTTTTTTTTTTTTTATGCACACTTTTTTTGTTGTTTTGGAATGTAAGAAGTTAGGATTTTATTTTATGGATGCAATGCGGTATGAATGCGGTGTTGCATGAGCCTTGTTTTTTTTTTGTCAAGGGTGTTAGTGTTTGATATATGGGTGGTTTGGGGAGGTTTTGCACGGAGTTTCGAGCAACGGGATGGAATATTCCTCTTTTGGTGTAGCGACTTGGGTGTTGCAGATTTTTACGATGGAAAGCAATCATGTCCGCGCGGATGAGGTCTGCATCGACATTGTCCTTTAATTTTGCTTCGAATCTGGTCTCACTTTATTTCAAATTCAAATATCCTCTTGACCTCCGGTCAAACAACCATTTTCGGGAGAAAGAGAAAAACCATGGAAAACTTTAGAAAAGCTCCATCAAAATTGTCCCAAAGAATCCCAAATGTCATTCTTCAACAAGTTCAAGGATTGGTCCGGGAGATCATGCATGAGAGGAGGTCCTTCTTTGAAGAAAGGTACAAGGTGAAGTGCTTATGGTCTCTCGAGGTGATTCCGGATTATGAGCTTTTGAGGGCTTCTTCCTCATTTTGGGATACTAGGAGGCATGTCTTTTGCCTTTCCTTCAACGAGATCGTTCCATTGTCGAAGAATTTCGGGCCTTGCTTGGAGGTCGGAGGTGGAAGAGATAGCGGTTCCTTTGCCGGAGGGCTCCTTTTGTTGACGGTGTGCGTCCTCCTTCATCTTTCCCCGGAGGAAGCGCAAGAGTATGATCCGCGGTCCCGATCATTTCGATATTTCCGGTCTTCCCGATAGATTTAGGGGCCTAGGCTTGGTGGATGATGCCTATTGGATGCCTTTGCACTTTGTATGTTTGGCGCACATTCGTGGTCTATTCCTTTGGGATTTGCCATCGGTCTTTCTTTGGATGTTGTCGTTCACTGTCGCACAGGCGAGAGATGTCGTTCCTTTGATTACGGGGAGACTTTTCATGCTCTCGACCAGTTAGCTACCACGGAAGAGCGGTATATGCACGGGGGCGGCCCGTTTCTCTTGACCACATGGGCGATGGAGCGTTTGGGGTTCTTCGGGAAACTCCCGACATGATCAAGCCTTGGACATTTGCCGGGAGGGGGTTGCTTTGTGGATTTCGATGATCGGGGCTCGTGGGAGCGTTGGATGGCGGGTCTCCGGGCGAGAGGATATCGAGATGGTCGGTGCCTTGTTGGCGGGTGGAGACTCGCGAGTGCTTCGGGATGGGTCTCATGTGGTTATGCTTTCGGGGCTTTCTCGGTCCGGCTTCTACATTCGGCTTTAGTTACGAGACGGTTTGGCTTGGAGCGGAGTTCCTTTGGAGGGCTTTGATGATATAGCCACCGGGGTGGTGGCTCCTGTATGGATGATCCCTCGGTGTTTCCATTTCTTTCCCAGAGCATGGAGGTATGATGCCTTTCCTCCTCGGGTTATTCTCGGGCGTCCAAGACCGGTGTTCTTGACCACTTGGTACACCGGATTGGTATGAGAGGCATGCAGGAGAGACTCGGGTGGCTATTTTGAGACGGCGTGAGGCCATTGTGGGTGCGGAGGACACATTGATTACGAGAGGAGGAGGGCGAGGCGAGGGCCAACCCGTGATAGGAGCGGAGACGGCGCGGCCGACTATGAGGCTTACGTCAAGAGACGAGGAGAGGAGGGCTCCTATGCTACCGGCTAGGCTACGAGGAGATGAGAGATGACGCCAGGGCTACTAAGGCCACGACGGAGGCTGGTTTGATAGATCTGTTCCTATACCGGAGCTTGGTAGGAGGAAGACCGATATTTTTCCGGTTCGGAAAAAGAAGACTCGAAGGGGGGAAGAAGAGGGAGAGGCCGATGCAGTGGCTTGGAGTGACTACGAGGTTTCCGAGTATCCACTTTTCTTGTCATAGCCGAGACACATTAGTTTGATTATGTATCTTAGTTTCTTTTAGCGGGTTGCCGGTTGTAGGAATGAATCGGGCTTAGACTCATCAAAGAGCTTTTAATTTGTAATGAATATTTGAATTGCTTTAGAGTTTTCGAGACGCTTTCATGGTACGATCAATTGTATTGATGTCAAAGTATGGCTTTTATTTGTGTTTTAGACCGAACCGTTTCCGCCGCCTACGTTCCCCTCATTTTGAGGAGCTCGGGTCTTCGTAGTTCAACCCGTATCTTTTTTTTTTTTTTTTGCTTTTTTTTTTGTTTTTTTTTTTTTTTTGTTTTTTTGTTTTTGTTGTTTTTGTTTTTTTTTTTTGTTTTTTTTTTTTTGTTTTTTTTTTTTTTGTTTTTTTTTTGTGCAACCCCTGTTTTTACCTAGGCCGCCCTTCTTGGGTTTTCAACCTAGTTGGGTATTACTCTTTTAGCACTCTCTTTTTTTTACGCGTAGTATACTGCGCGGCTTGTCACCATTCACCTTTGGGTGTCTGAAAGGGATTCACGTCGAGGGTACGCAAGTTGCGTGGCTCCTCAGGAGAAGATCTTCTGGGACGACAGCTATGGCCCAGAACCCAGGAACGAGGCTCCCATTTGCCGAGGGTTGATACGGGTAGGGGCTTTTCTTTTCAAAACGAGATCACCTTCTCGGATCTCCCGATGCTTTACTTTCTTGTCGAAGGCTCGCCATTCTTCCTTGGTAGGCTCGGATGTGTTCCATGGCCTTCGATCGGCGTTCATCTAGTAGGGCCAATTCGTCATGGCGACTGCGGAGCCATTCGACCTCGTTGATCGGCTTTCCGGCGGTATACGGAGCGAGGGGATCTCTAGCTCGATTGGGAGTACGGCTTCCATTCCGTATGTGAGGGCAAACGGTGTTTCCCCGGTGCCGTTACGGCCCGATGTTACGCAGCCCCGAGTGCCGAGGTGTAACTTTTCGGGCCAATCTACGCCTTGAATGACCATTTTCCGGATGATATTTTCCGAGTCTTGTTTCTTTGCCCTCAGGCTCCAGTTGGTTTGGGGCACAGTAAGGAGATGACTTGTGACGGGTTATTCGGAATTACGCGGCGATTTTCACATTCCACTTCGAGTGGGATCCATTATACGAAATGATTTCGGTGGCAACCCGTATCTACATATGATGTTCTCTTTGAGGAAGAGGGCAACTTTCTTTGAGTTGAGAATTTTGTAGGACTTGGCTTCAACCCACTTGGTGAAATAATCCACGGCTACCGGGGACGAATTCGTGGCCGTTCTTTGCTGATGGCGTGATTTTGCCTATGACATCAATTCCCCCAGTGACGAAAGGCGAGGGTTGTCATGCGGTATAACTCGTGAGGAGGCAAGTGATTAAGATTGGAGTATCGGCGGCATTTGTCGCGACTTTTGGCCGAAGCTTGGATGCGGTCGGTTTCCATGGAGATCCAAAAGTACCCCATTCTCGGTATGATTTGCATCGAGCTCGAGCATTCATGTGAGGGCGCGAGTACCACCATGTATTTCTTTCATGAGTTCGGTAGCCTCTTGTTTGCGATACATCGCGGGGAGGGGGCCTTGGTAACGCTTCTTGTATAGCATATTTCCCAAAAGAACATAATGGGAGGCGAGCCGCTTCGAGTGAGAGACTTTTCGCTTTGATTCCTTCTTTATATTCCCCGTCTTCATTTTGAAAGAGGCCTCGCCATCCTTCGAGTGCTTGGTAAATACGAGTGTACCGGGGATCATTGGCCGGTTCGGCTTACGCTTCGATTTGAAAGCAATAGCGGGATTTTCTCTTCTCACAGGCTACGAATGGTTTGACGGACTTCCCTTCGGGTATTTCAACGAGGGGAGGCTAGTGTTGCAGGAGCATGCAACGATGCTGTTTCGGTCTCTTGGCGAGGTAATGAAAGTGATTTCTTTGAATTGAGCCACTAGTTCTTCCATGTAAGTATGATATTTACGCAAACCCGGATCCACGGTCTTCCATTTGTTAGAGACACGATTGATGATGAGGGCGAGTCACCATACACCTCGATTCCTTGATATTTCTTTCAAGGGCGGCTTCCAACCCGGCTATGCAAGCTTCATATTCGCGGCGTTGTTGGTGACTTGAGTTCGGCCTTGCTGCTATGGGGTGTGTTCGTCGGTAGGATCGACCGAAGCATTCCTATCCAGTTCCCCCTTTTGTTTGATGCCCCGTCGAAGAAGAGTTGCCGGCGATTTTCTCCTTCTAGAGCGAAGATTCCATCATCGGGAAATTGGGGTTCGGGGTCCTCGGGACTCATCACTTGGGAAATCGGCCAAATGTTACGCCATTATGCGTCCTTTTACGGATTTCCTTGAAACATAAGTGATGTCATATTCGGCCAAAAAGAACGACCACTTTGCCAACCTCATGGAGATGAAAGGCTTGTCGAACGGATATTTGATGGGGTCTATCCTTGAGACAAAGATGTATCGGGTGAGGCTGCATGTAGTGTTTCAACTTTCCCACTACCCGAGACCAATCTGCGCAAGTCTTCTCGCAAGCGAGTAATTGAGTTCGCTTCCTTGGAGCTTTACGCTACGAAATAGATGGCGTTTTCGACTTTGGAATCTTTCTTCTCTTGAGCTAGCATAGCCCCGATTCTTTGTATACGTGACAGTTAGATATAGCAAGAGTGGCTTTGCCGATGTGGTGGGCGAGAGAATCGGAGGATTCACAAGGTATGCCTTGATACGTTCAAAGGCAAGGCGACATTAAGGGTCCATTACGTGTAGGCATTTTTCTTCATCAACTTGAAGATCGGCTCGCGGATCGAGGTCGGTGATTTACAAAGCGGCTTATGTATTGCGGTCTTCCCATAAAGGATTTCACTTACGTCGAGTGTCGGGCGGCTTCATTTCAACTATCGCCTTGATTTTACGGGGATCTACTTCGATTCCCGTTACGTCACCATATATCCTAGCACCTTACCTCGTCTTACACCGAAGGTGCACTTGGTGAATTCGGTCTCATCTTTGTGGTCTCGGAGGCGGCCGAAGAATTTTCTCAAATCAACAAAGTGCGGCCATCGATCCTCTGGAATGTATTATCATGTCGTCCACATAGACCTCAATTTCTTTGTGGATCATGTCATGGAATAGAGTGTAGGCTGCCCTTTGCAGTACGTAGCCCCGGCATTCTTTAGTCCGAACGGCATGGCCAGGTGTAGCGATAGGTGCCCCGAGGGGTTGTGAAAGGCTGTTTTGGCTTGATCCTCTTACGCCATTTTGATTTGGTTGTAGCCAGGCAAAACCGTCGACGAAGGATTTGACTTCATGGTTGGCCGTGGAATCTACCAAAATGTCGATGTTTGGCGGGGAAATCGTCTTTTGGGTGGCTTTGTTCAAGTCTCTCAAGTCTACGCGGCCAGGATCTTTCCGTTGGCCTTGAGTCTTTGTTACTATGTTGGAAAGCCATGTAGGGTATTCAATGACCACTGATGAATCCACATACTGAGCATCTTTTCTATCTCCTCTTTCACTTGTAAGGGACCATTCGGGCTTAATTCTTCTTAGCTTCTACTTTTCTTGGCTTGACTTACGGGTCGAGCGGTATTCGGTGCTCAACTATGGAAGGATCGAGGCTGGCATATCTTTATAGGACCATGCGAACACATCCACGAATTCTTTTAGCGGCTCAATTAGGGCATCCCTTTCGGTCCCTTGAAGAAACTACCAATCTGCGTCTCTTTAGGCTCTTCATGCGGTTCCCAATTCACACTCGTCAAAATCTCTTCGGCGGCTTGGGCTCGATTTTCCTCTTTCCGGACAACACCTTAAAGATTTCTTTGATATATTGTTCATTTAATGTGTACGCTTCTTCATCTAGTGAATCGTTATTAAGCTTGTTTTTAGATTATTAGTTAATTCATCATTAGTTAAAGTGGCAATTAAGGGATACTCGAAAGGTTCGTCATTTCATTGAGAATAAGAGGGAATACGGCGTGGCTACAATTTCGTGGTCTTCGGGCGTGAGGCCATCGGACGATTCGGAAGACTCAAACTCAGCAAATGAGAGACTCGGAGGACTTTACAAAGGTTGACACGAAAGGACGGGGGACAATCCAAGCTTGGTGATCATTTCCTCTTTGGTCGCGGACGGGCACGAGAGAGTTTCCCAATTCTTTAGCGGCATCAGCGTCGGTGGCTTCACAACTCGGGAAGGCATGGTCTCTGTGCTCCCTCTTCGGTCGTTGCTATCATCTCTTTGTCGAACCAGAATCAATTGTGTTTGGCGTGCGAAAGGCGAGCATGTGGATGTAGGGATCTTCCTCGATCCACAGGGATTTCCATTTCGTCACAATCGACCGCTCAATCCGAGATGTAAGGGCGTATTGCGTCTCGGTGTCTTTGCTAGAAAAATCTCATGTCCCATACTCGAGCGGAAAGGCTTGGCGGGTAGTTCGGCAAGGAGGACGTCCCACACGACGTTCGCATAGATTCGAGCGAGTACAGTCGGTATTTGTCGACTTTTATCATGAAAATCTCCTCGCTGGCGAGGCAGAAGAATGGGTTTGCGGAATGCGACAAATCTGTGATTGAGGACCAGGAGACTTGTGTGCTGTATCATGGCGGTGTTCGGCGTTTCCTTCCGATGCGCCTCCAAGTGTTGGAAATAACAATTAAATTTGATGAATCGAACTTCTTCGGAGTCGGCTCTCTTGAGTGTGTTGACATAGTTGGCATTCTGGATTCGAAGGATGCTTGGCGAGACTTGCCTCTTGAAGGATGTAGCCGGTGTTTGGCCCGTGGGCATTCTTGGCTATTGTTTCGGCTTCGTTCCCTATGAGAAGCTGTCACCCCTTATGACTTCAAGGTCTCCTGTCGGTTGATGAATTTGACGCATTGGTGGAGAGTGGAGGCTATGGCTTTCATGTGATGCAACGAGGGCGCCACTAGTAGAGTTTGTGAACTCGGAGGGATATCCATTACATGGAACTTTGCGGGCACCATTTGGGTTTCGTACCGAGTTCGAGTCACTTGTCCCCGAGAATGGGGCGAGACGAACCGTCGTAGGCCTTGACGGTCCGGGTAGATGGGATCATACGCCTTTCATTTATGCGGAGGGCCCTCATCATCTTTGAGGAAGGACGTTTACCGATGATCCATTGTCCACTAATACCCCGAGGAGTGATATGGTGTTGAGCCGAATAGTGATGTACAAAGCTTCATTGTGTTAGGAGACATCTCTTGGCAAATCTTCATCGCGAAAGGTGATCATACTCCCATATAGGTGAGGATCATAGATTTGGTCCTTGTCTCGGGATAGAGAGTAATCAAGCCGATCACTTCGTGCTTTTTTCTTGCGAGGTAGAGCCTTTGCCGAAGCCCACAGGTTATCTTGATGCCTTTTGTGGCGGTTGCCATCTCCGGTCAACATGTTGATTGAGTGGGAGCGCCCGGTGGCGTCGGTTTTTCTTCATCGGTGTATACTCGGGAGGCTGGACAAAGGCGAACCTTGGGCGACCCCAGGGGGTTGGACTTACGTTCTGCGGTACCACAGGATCCGAAGGTCTCAATTCCGTCGTTGGCAAGGCTTTTACGCTCTTTTACCCCTTTTTGCTTTGGGGAAAGGCTGGCGGAGTAGAGTACATAATAATCAAATCCCCGAGATGGCTCCCAGGCGTTCCACACTTTGTCATCACCGGCCTCGAATCTCTCCTTCAATTTTTCTTTGGGAGGAAATTTTCTTTTTCTTAGGAGGACGGTCCTCGTGTATCCAGTCTGATAGTCCCTTTCAAGGCAATCGGGACGATCACAAATATCCCACCAAATGTGTTCTACGGCTGGTGGCGGATTTGGGACCTCGAGGTTGTGAGTCTTTGGAATGACTTTGGGGTGGAATTGGTCAGGGGATCTATTGCTTTGGGCTCGTCTGCGGTAGCGAGTGATTGGACTCCGCCGGATAATGAGAGATATTGAGGTCCTGGGAACGGGTACATGTTTGTCCTTCGGGGTAGCCCCGGATCGGTTGGGATATTGTTAAGGTCCCGAAGTGGCGTGTGGCCTCTTCAATCCGGGCTGTATGCATGCATTGCAGCGTTCTTCCGGGGCTTTGATGGCTGACCATATTTCTTCAATTGTTCCACGATTTTCATCACTCGGCGATATTTGTGGGATCATCACTTTGAGAGGGGACAGCGACGGTATACCAGAACTCTTTCGTCACGGCTAGCTGTTTGGGGGCCGGTTGCCACTGTAAGTCGACGGGCAGAGTCCGGCGGTGGAAACATAGGAATCTTGGGGTAGCATCTTGATGTATCTGGACGATTAAGAAGAGGAGGAGAACCCTCTTCCTTCTTTGCGGTAAAAGTGCCATCGGAATTGAGGCGATAGTCAAACCATGACTTGCGACAACCCCAGAAGGTCATCAATTTGAGCCTCATGTCGAAGTCTCATCTGTTCTACCAAGCTGGATCCAATGCGGGTGCATGCGAGGGATTTTGGAGGACGGAGTGACGTTATCCCCATCATTACAGGGCGATGCGAGACATTACGAAACCCGGAGTCGGAACAAACGGCGAAGGCGATGATGCGCTTGACTCTTCCCAGCTGATCAAACGGTGACCCGGTGCCCGAAACCAAGCTTTGTGCGGCGCTGCGGGAAAGGACACGAAGGTTCGAGATGTGCAGGAATGGAAGGAGGGTAGGTGTTTGGGCTTTTGGCTCATGCAACATGCGATTATTTGTTCACGTTTACTTAAAACATGTTTTATTAACCTAATCGGTTGGAAAAGATTGCTCTTCTTTTCGCAAACTACTCTGGATCTGGATCAGTGGGCCCCGTCACTACGTCTATAAGCCCCTCGTATTCCACTGTATTTCGACCTCCCGGGGTGGACGGCCCGGGCGAGGGTCCTATAGGGCAAGCGGGTCCCACCGACCGAAAGAAAACGATCCTAAAAGCCTGGCGGGTAATCGAGTCTTAACGAGCATTCGATGTAAATTACGGACAAAGGCGACGTCAAAAGTCAAGATCGTGTCCAGGGGCTCGACGAAAAGTCGGCATGATTTGGGTGATAAGCGTCCACAATTGATCTTGACTTGTCGTCGGTTAAGCCGTAATTAGGCATGGAATATTCATTAATCCTTGATGACTCGGTGTCAATCTTTGGGAGTCGGTGTATAATTTGTGCCGATCGAGCCGAAGTCGGCGCCGGTCAATATCTTGGTCAAAGTCTGCGGCGGAAAACCGCGAGAACTTCGGCGATTAGGGACCCCGAAAGATATTGAGTCGGTATGCCGACAAAGGCTTGAAAGGAAAGGTCTATACACGGACGGGGCATGACACGACCCGGACTAAAAACCAGCCGGGTCTCGGACAAAGTGTGTCACGGACAAGTGCATGGTCGACACGAGGCTCCATGGGATGTTTGGGTAGTCCTGTGCTCATCCGAGAGGCGTAATAAGACCAAACGGACCGCGACAAGGATTTCTCCGGGTTAGGGACGTAGTGTGCAGTGTACGGTCACGTGCGCGTAGTGTGCAAGCGATCTATATTCTTTTACGAGTAAAATAGAGAATTTTTTATGTGTCTTAAAAAATATGATGCATGATTTTTTTTGAAAATTTTCTTTTTTTTTTGAAAATCCCTTTTTTTTTTGAAATTTTTTTTTTTGAAATTTAATGAGCACATAAGCACGAAAATTCCGACAGTTAGGGACATTATTCCGACAGTCAAAATTTTGACTTTCTCCGAGGCGGCCAAAACAACATGAAAACTGTGCAAAAATCAACACACACACAAAAATGATTTTCGAAGCCGGGACGGAAGCTTGACCCTCAAAAGCTTTTTTTTTTTTTTTGAAAACGGTGATACCGGTACGTGGGATTGTTAGACCACAATTTATCCCCGACTCGTGTTAGGAGGCGATAACGGGAAGTTTAATGGTTTCCACCAATATACCAAATATCATTCATTTTTTTTAAAAAAAAAAGCTTAGTCCCCAGTAGTCGCCACGTGATGAATGTGTATCCGAAAATTTTCCCATTTTTATTTGAAAAAATCAACGAAACGGAGTCGCCACGCCATTTTAATTTTGAGGGCCAAAACTTTGAAAAAACCCGATATCAGAGATTTAGGTTCGGAGGTCATGTTACGCGTCGGGAAGGACGTTAGTGTGCACCCGACGCGCCTCGTAAAACGAGTCTTCCAAGCTGAAAATCATTTGTGTGTGTGTGTGTGTGTGTGTGTTTTGGCCAAAATAAGTTGAAACTCAGAAAAGTAAAAATTGGGATATCTTTTTAAGACTTTAAACTGATCCCATGAAATTTTGGAAGATTTTTGGATTGAGATTTGGTACTCAAAAGACCTTTTGAAGTTGAGAGCCATTTCTGCCAGAATGAAAAAGGCAGTGGACCTTTGATTTTGAAATGGATTCAAGGGTCTTAAAACTTCATAATCTGGATAAACTCAGAGAATGAAAGTTGTTCTAGACACCTTAAATAAGATTTGTGCAAAGGAATTTTCCATTTTGGAGAAGATTTGAGGGGTCAAAACCTTCTGGAAACCTCAGATATGAGATCTGGATTTCCAGAAGCTGATGAACTAGCCTCTGAAAGAAAATTTGAAAAGAGGAGTTTTACTCACCCAAAAAATAAAGTAAAAATATGTATGGAAAGATCTGAATGTTGGCTACAAAAAGTGTTTTGTAGTCAACACCAAATTCCACATTTATCTGTGTCCAAAAAATTAGACCATGGACTGAGGTCTGGGAAAATTGCTACTGGACAGCAACTTCCCAAGAGAGAAAGTATGATTTTAAGGGGGGTTTTGCATCCATGCTTGTCCCCATTTCCCTAGGTTTTGGTTAGTGATCACTAGACATTTTAGTGGTGAATCAACTATACCAAACCATCCTTGGGGTACATTAGGACTAAGCATTTCATTTGCCTGGGGAGGGGATTTTTATCCTTTGAAAATGAGATTTGATGCTTGAAAATGGTTTTTAGGGTTTTGAAAATGAGTTTTCTTTGCAAGAAAGTAAGAGAACTTGAAAATAATTTTGATCTTTTGTAGAAGATCATCCATGGAGATGGTCTTCCATGGTGATCTTCTTAGATCTAAAGCAAGAAGATGAAAGAACTACATTTTGTAGTTTGCAAATGCATGCATGGTTGGAGTTTAGGGTAAGGAGAAGGAGGGTTTACCAATCTTCCTTGTGTTCTTGAGCTTTTGGCTTGAGTGTATGAGTGTTTAAGGCTTAAGTATGAGAGTGAGTGGATGAGTGTGAGTTGGGAAAGATTGGAGAGAAAATGGTGACAATTCTTGAAGAATTCTCACTGTTTTCTCTCTATATTTCGCCAAAGGTTCGGTGCAATTGATGTTGCTCCTCCTTATTTTTGTGACTGGAGGGCTCAATTTATAGCCCTCCTGAAATGACAAACTCATCCGCGCGGACAAGACCTTGAGCGTGCACTGTTCATTAAATGCAGCTTCAGGCTTTGGACAAGAGGAATATTTCTTTTCAAAATTCAAATTAAACAGCCAGTTTATTGTTCCCAGCCATTTCTATTTTTGGTTTTGTTCCTTTTGTTTTACTTTTTGAGATTCTTTTTGAGGTTTAACCTTAAATAACAATGCCCATTTTACCCTCACTTTGTTAGAAAAGTTAGGATTGTTAGGAATTGTTAGAAATGTTATAACTTTCGTTAATTTTCTAACGAAAATTCTAACAAGCTCAAATTGGAGCACTTACAACCTCGGAAATCACAGTTGCGAGGTGCATCTCGGACACGTCTCTAGCTTCCACCATGTTTGCCTCACGAGCTTTCTTTGGCAACTTGCAAGCATGAGCCTTGTGACCTTCACCGCCACAATTATAACAAGTTCCTAAGAACTTCTTCTTGGAAACTCCACCTTTTGGTCCCAAATGGGAATTCTTGGAAGTTGTCACAACCTTCCCTTTTCCCTTTCCAAACTTTTTGCCTTTGGAGCTTTCACCATGCTCCACCACATTGGCCTTAGCCACACTAGAAACAAACTTGTTTTCAGCAATTCTATTGTTCTCTTCAATACTCAATCGAAGGATAATTCCTTCCACATCCATTTCCTTTCGCTTATGCTTAAGGTAGTTCTTGAAATCATTCCAAGATGGAGGCAATTTCTCAATGATTGCAGCCACTTGGAAGCTTTCACTTATCACCATACCTTCAGCATGAATCTCGTGCAGAATAGTTTGAAACTCATCAACTTGAGATTTCACACTCTTGTTGTCCACCATCTTAAAATCAAGGAAACGGGCAACAATGAACTTCTTTGTTCCCGCATCCTCAATTTTATATTTGTGGTCCAACGACCCCCGCAATTCCTTTGCAGATTTCTTCTCATTAAACACGTTATAGAGAGAATCTGAAAGCGAATTGAGTACATAGTTTCTGCACAAGTATTTCCCATGCTTCCATGTTTCAACCGCAGCCAAGGTTGTAACATCGGTTTCTCCTTCACTCACCTTTGGCATATCCTCTTTCAGATATTTTGCCAAGTGCAAGGTAGTGAGGTAGAAAAGCATCTTTTGTTGCCAACGCTTAAAGTCGTGGCCAACAAACTTCTCGGGTTTTTCCGCATGAGGGGTCGGGATATGGATCTTAGGAGCATTTGTCACAATTGTCGAGCCACTTGTGTTTCCAGTTTGGGGATTAGTTTGGGGTCCAGTTTGGGATCCAATTGGGGTCTCCACGTTGTTGTTGTTCGTCGCCATCTGAAACACAACAACTAAGTTAGTATTTTCTGTTTTCAAAACTGTAATCGACTCCCTCGATTAGGATATGTCTTAAGATTGTTACAAGGGTGTACAATTACAGAAAATATAATTACAATATATAAATAACAAAACTGAAAATACTAAAGGAGAAAGTTGTTGAATTTCAGCACGAGCCCAATGAAACCACTGTCTCCTTAAGACATATTCGATCCCTCACCGAGTGTGCTTGAGTTTTTCTTGGATCGCTTGTCTCCCAGGATAGAACGTGCGGACCGGGGGCACTTTGCACCTAAGTTCCCGGCGAGCTGAATAGAGCTTGGACTAGATCACCTCTTCTTTCTATATGCAAGCTAGGAGGCCAATGGAGGAAGCAACAATATGCAACAAGAGAATGGAGGACGATTTGCTGGAGAAAGAGATAGTTTCTGCAGTGGTTTTTCACTCTAAGAGTTTGCCAAAAGTTTTCCAAGGTTTTCCAAAGTGTGTCAATTGTATTAACAAACAACAATTTAAACAAATCAAATAACCAAGAATAAAACTGAAATTTTGTTGTTAATTGTGTAATAAACAAAATTATTACGAAATTAAACAACCATTAACTCGAAAATCTTAGCCATAATGATTTCCGTTTCAGTTTTTCACATTTAATACTTGGCTGTTAAATGTCCGCCCAGGATCTGCTGGGCCGAGTTTTATAGCCTGCTCGGCCGAGCAAGGCTCTGCTCGGCCGAGCAAGGCATATGCCTCGGCCGAGCAAGGTTGTCCAGAAACTTGGGACCTTCTGTTAAGCTCTGCTCGGCCGAGTCAACACTCCTGCTCGGCCGAGCACCTCAGAAAAATTTAAAACCATTTTTGATTTACAAAATCAAAATTTATTTGGCCAAATCCTTTGAAAATTTATATTTAATTCATCCAAAACCATTTTGGACAATTAAATATTTTATTTCACAACCACAAACCCAATTAAGTAATTTAACAAAATTACCCTTTAGAAATTAAACCATTAATTTCCTTCAAAAACACACTATTTTTCCAACATTAACTTTGTAAGATTTCAGAGATTATCAATCTAACACATTCAAATTTTAAGAAAATACGTATATTCTGTTGGAAATGGGTTTTGGAAACTTGGTTTGATCAAGTTTTGATCCAATTTTCAAGTAGATTTTATTTATTGTTTAATGAAATAAGTTATAAAATTATAATCTACATTTGTTGTAGAATAATAAAATGCATTTATTTACTCAAAATTATTTCCGGGTGAATGAAAAATTAATGGCTAAAGATTGTAACTTGAAATGGGAAAATGAAGAGGTTATGAGATATGAAAGAGTTATCCCACATTGCTTAGAGATGAGAAGTAATGCTAGTTTATAAGTGGATGCAAACAAGGAGGAGTCATCAAGTTGTTCCTTCTTGGACTAACCTAGGTAGACTATTGGGTCAACCATGCAAGGAGTAGCCCAATTGTGCTAGTTTTATACTAGCTCAATTTGGACCACACCCGCGAAGGGCGCTTTAGAGGCGCACTTTGCACGTGCGCATCGTCGCTAAGAGCTATTGGAGCCTTTAATTTTTAGAAAATCAATCAAGGTCCGATGGTATCCAGTCCGTGGGTCATGTGGGTTGGGCGGCTTGGGCTTGGTTCAGTCCAGGTGTGCATGGTGGTTCGACTTGGCCAAACCAGTTGGTAGTGGGCCGGTGGCATGGGCCTAGGCCCGATTGGATTAGGACGCCAGTATGGGATAGTCCGGTTCACTGAACTTGGTCCGTGCCCATTCGAGCAGTCATGGATCGGATAAGGCACGACCCGCGCCTCTTCGAATGGGCGGGTCGGATGGCTGGGTTGCTCCAGCAGATCTCCTCCCTACAATCTGATCTAATCCGACGGCTGGGATTCCACCGGATACCAATAGTGGTTATTTCAAAGAGGCACCCTAACTCTTCATTAACTATAAATAACCCCCCCCCCTGATTTGACAATTTCATTCATTCATTCAGCCATCAAATATCCAATAGCCTAGTAGAAAAAGAGCATATTAAGCATAAAATTTCTTTCAAGTCCAGAAGTTTCAAATACTTATATTTGTTCGCCGAAGTCGTTAATTTGGAGTGCTCCAATTAACGACAGTTAAAATCGTTGCATCTTACGAGAAGATTGTCAATTACCTTTAGCACCAGTGCGGGGCAATTACTTCTTACGGAGATTGTGTCTAACACAAGCCTCGACTCTTTGCATTCTCAATTTAATTTATTTTTCCAATTTTATTATTTTCAGTTATTTCTCAAAGAAAGCCTTTTCAAATTTCCGTTACTATTTTTCTAACATATTCTCACTACTAAATATAATGAATTCATATATTTTGACTTCCTTAATTTGGATAAAGTTCAATTAAAATTATTACTTTCACCCCTTTTATATTAAAACTAGCCTAAGCCCGTGTCCAAGGCCACGTTTTTTGTTTTATTTATTTTATTTTTTTTAATTTTTTTTAAATTAAAAAAAAATAAATTTAAATTTATTTTTTTTTTTGGCAAAATGTAAAAGGGACCAAATAGTTCCTCCATTTTGAAATTCAAACTGAATGGAGAGAGAGAGAGAGAGCGTGGGTATGTGTAGGGGTGTAAACGAATCGAATCGAATCGAATATTATCGTATTCGATTCGTATTCGATTCGTATTCGAATATTAAAATCGATTCGTATTCGTATTCGTTTGTTATTCGAATATAAAATTTGATTCGTATTCGATTCGAAATTGATATCCGAATATTCGTATTCGTATTCGTATTCGAATAATATATAGTATATAATTCAAACCATTATTCCACCACCACCGTCAAATCTAAAACCTACCATTAACACCCAAATTTTAAACCATTACTCCTATCACCGGAATCGTCAACCTTGGCCGGAACAGTGGAAGGTGTTCACGAATAAGGTCTAAAGCTGAAGCGGCCATGGCGTTTTGCTCAGATCTAGCCGGAAAAAACCAGATCTGAGGGAAGGAGATATAGAGGGAGACGAAAAGGGAGAGAAGACGGATGGGAAGGTGTGGGCGTGCGTGAATCGGTGGATGGGGAAGGGAAGGGAGATAAGAATCGTCGGAAGTGAGGGAGTAATGTGTGTGTGAGAGTGTGTGTGTGTGTGAGAGTGTGTGTGTGTCTTGAGTCTTGACTGGAAAGGAGGGTTTTTATATATATATATATATATATATATTACTACATAATATTAAAATATATATATATATATATATATATATTATTCGAATAATATTCGCGAATACTCGAATCGAATATCGTGATATATTATTCGTATTCGTTTACTAATCGAATCAATATAAAGATTCGAATTCGAATTCGAATTCGAAATTTTCGAATACGAATACCGAATACTCGAATCGAATATCGAATCGAATCAAAAAAGTTCGCTTCGTTTACAACCTTAGGTATGTGTGTGTGTTTTTTAAAAAAAAAAAAGATTTTTTTTTAAAGGAAGGACAAAATGAGAAAATAAAAAAATAGTGAAGGCAAAAAGATAAAGTTGGCAGATGGAACTGTTCATGAAACAGTGCCACCCTCTGCCATTTATACTATAGATTGGACATGAATGTTTCAATTATAATTTCAATCATGAACTCATCACACATATCCAAATTCTAGTAACAAAAATTGATTAGCCTAATTACCATAAATTAATTCCTCTTATTGCCATGTGCCAATATGAAAGTGCGGTACCGAAAGATAAAGTACATTAAATATTTTTATCGTTTACTCCCTTCGTTCCACAAATATATACTCCCTCCGTTCCACGTGAATGCAAACTTATTTTTATTTTGGTCTGTTTCACGTGAATGCAAACTTCTCAAAATGGCAAAGAATATTTACTATTCCACCCATTCATTCTCTCTCCTACTTCACTTTTACACTCACAACATTCTCTCTCCTCACTATTCCTCCCACTCATTCTCTCTCCTATTTAATTTTTCATACTCACAACATTTAGCTTTTTCTCTTTCTTACATCACTTTTCCTTAATTCCCACATCCAAAAAGTTAGTTCGCAATCATGTGGGACGGAGGGAGTAAACTTTTTGGTCCAGCACGGAAATTAAGGTAAAAAATGATAAAGGTAATATGTTATGAGTGTAAAAGTAAAATAGGAGAGAGAATGAGTGGAGAGAATAGTAAATTTAAAAAATGTTGTGAGTAGAGAGAAGTGGATCCCATTTCTATTTTGGAAAAGTATAAATTATTGTGGAACGCCAAAAGAGAAATTTTTAGGTATTATTGGGAGACGGAGGGAGTATCTTGCACATAAAACACTAGCCTAAGCCCGTGTCCAAGGCCACGTTTTTTGTTTTATTTATTTATTTTTTTTTAATTTTTTTTAAATTAAAAAAAAATAAATTTAATTTTTTTTTTTTTTTTGGCAAAATGTAAAAGGGACCAAATAGTTCCTCCATTTTGAAATTCAAACTGAATGGAGAGAGAGAGAGCGTGGGTATGTGTGTGTGTTTTTTTTAAAAAAAAGATTTTTTTTTAAAGGGAGGACAAAATGGGAAAATAAAAAAATAGTGAAGGCAAAAAGGTAAAGTTGACAGATGGAACTGTTCATGAAACAGTGCCACCCTCTGCCATTTATACTATAGATTAGGGATGGCCAAACCGGATCGGCAGGACCGGAGCCGGGCCGAACCGGAAAACGGGCCGAGAACCGGCCCGGAAAAGCCCGGAACCGCCATAAACCGGGGAGAAAACCGGAACCGGGGTAACCGAAACCGGTTTGGAGGAGGGCCGGTTAAGGTTCACCAAAATGGTGAACCGGACCGGAAAAAGCCCGAAACCGGACGAAAATTTGTTGTTTTTCAATAGAACCGGCCCGGAACCAGACCGGAAAAGCCCGGAACCGGACCAAAACCGTGAGAAAACCGGAACCGGATAACCGGAACCGTGAGAAAAGCGGGCCGGTTAAGGTTCACCTCCTCGCCGAACCGAAACCGACGGTTCAAGGCCCAGAACCGGAACCGGACCGGATTTGGTCATCCCTACTATAGATAGAGCTTGTACAATTTAAACTCATCTACAAAGTCATTTATTATGCTTGTAATGATGAAAATACTTTCTTCTTTTAGGTGAATGACCAAAATTAGTAAGGCTAGGGATACAAAATGCTTATTCATAAAATTCTAATTGACAATTATTAATTATATTGAAATCATTTAATTGTTTGACCCAAAGTTTAAACATTCAATCAGTAATTGAAAACTATGATTTTGTGAGCAACTGAGCTTTTTGTGTTCTTATTATTACTCAACCAAAATATTCAACATACTTTCATGATTTTTATAGTACAATCAATGAAATGGACTATCTCGTGACAAATTAATGCAATTTACTTTATCAATCCGTTACATATAATATAATTTACGTACTACGAGTATTTCAACTATTTCATGTAAAGTATATTCTAATTTTGACTTAAATAATAGAATTCATTGCATTATTTATAACACAATTAAAATGTACATTACACTTTCTTTATTGATATAGAAGATATAGTACATTATTGCGTAAATTGATAATTATTTATTTTATTTAAATACTCCGCTACTTAAACTACTTTTGCAATACTTTTAGAGTAGGTCTGCTGAGAAACGCGTTTCTCCGTAACTATGGAGAAACGCGTTTTTAATAGCCAGAAGCAATGCATTTGATAGCCAGAAAAAAATTTCTGGATATCAGTCTCAAAGGGTTCTGGATATCCAGAAGCTTTGGAACGGATATCCAGAAGCCTTTGGGTGGATATCCAGAAAAAATAGATTTGAAGCCAAATCCAAGGCCAAGACCAGAAATTGCTTATTGAAGGTTTCTGGATATCCATAAACCTTCAAATGTATATCCGAAACCATCAAATGAATATCCGAAACATATTTGAAGCCAAATCCAAGGCCAAGACCAGAAAATGCTTATTGAAGGTTTGGATATCCGAAACCTTCAAATGTATATCCGAAACCATCAATGAATATCCGAAACATTTTGAAAGTTTCTACGGATATCATTTTGAAGGTTTCTGGATATCACTTTCATAAGCTTCGGATATCCTTTCAAAGGGTTACGGATATCCGTAACCTTTGAGACTGATATCCAGAAGTAACCATGGGACAAGGTCATGGCCAATACAAAAAGTTTCTGGATATCCTTTCAATAGCTTCTGGATATCCGTAACCCGTTTCTCCATAACTTATGGAGAAACGCGTTTCTCCCTAGATTTTACGATACTTTTATTAAAACAAGGCTTATGCATTTACTCCCCGCATTCCACCATAATAACATAATGATATTCTTACGTATACGGACTACTTAAAAAAAATTAAATTATTCTTCATTTCTATTATTACTGATAATGAACTCTGTTGGAATATTGGAAAAATATTAGGGTGAATGGTAAAATCAATCAAGAGTCAATCACGGCAGTTCAACAGTTCAGGAACAGCTCGATCGAGCGAGACATAAGCCTCAGCCGAGCATGACTATCCAGAAACATGCCTTTTCTGTTAACCTCTGCTCGGGCGAGGCACTAAAGTGCTCGGCCGAGCAACCAGCCTATGCTCGGGCGAGGCACCAATGGTGCTCGGCCGAGCAGTTGCTGTTTGGTCAGATTGATGTCCGAACAAGTGCTGGCTTGGAGGGTTGTGACTTTTGTGAAATAGTCACAACTGACTCATCCTACTCTATATATAGACCATTATTCCTTCATTCAGTCATCAAGTTTTTGAATCAAGTTATTATCAAATCCAAGTTACAATCTTTGTTCACAATCCAATTCTCTCTCTCATTCAAAGTGTTTTGATTCGTTCAAAGAAGTTCAAGTATCTTTCGTTCTTCAAGTTAAGAGACTAAGAGCAAGCCTGATTTTGATTCGCCCGTCAAGGTTAGTTAAAGTGCACACTAACTCTTGGTAAAAAGCGTTGTATCTTGGGAGACATTCGTCATTGATCCGTTTGCACAATTACGGAGACGAAATACTGTCTTAAAGAGATTTGCTTCTGCATACTTCGCTTTAATCTCCGTCATTTGATTTTCGTATTGAAGATATCTAAAACATATACACAACAAACTCTACTTATTATACTTGAATAAATGGCACTAGTGAATTGTTTCTAAAATTTTCATATATAATTATACAAATTCACAAATTTTAATCCTACAATTTTGTAAATATAGTAAATATTTTACGAAAGATAAAAATAAAATTTGAAGCGAGACGAAGAGAGTAATACTTGCATCTCATTCATCATACATACACATCTTAAAATAAAAAATATTTTTAATGTGATTATATCATAATACAAGTTATATCTCTATCTTTTTTTTTTTTTTTTTTTATGATCCCCCTTTTTTTTTCACTACTCACACACACACACGCAGAAGCGCCTAGGAAATCATAGGGAGAGAAAGCCTTCCGTCTAACTTCTGGGGGGAGATCGAACCCATGACCTACAGGTTGGAAGCCATGAGTTCTGGCCACCAGGCCAAAGCCTGATGGTTGCAATATCTCTATCTATATATATATTAAAGGAAGCAAGTGGTAAATAGTTTAGCTAACAAGGGCATTTTCGTCCATTCTAATGGCGGGTCATGGGGCAGATGTCTAACATATGTATTTGTCATTTTAGCCCTCTTTTCTTATTAGTAAACTAAACGGTACTATATGCTTAGCAAGATAGAGGGCATATCTTTAAATTCACACATGAGCAGAAGGTCGGTGTTTATGACATTTGTTGTTTCTTGATTTGTTTCAACATGTACACTTAGAGCATCAGCAGTGGTGACCGAACATGGTTACTCTCTCTCCTTCACATCAGCTCCACGTCATCGGTCATCATTAACAATAACTCCATCCTATTTTACCAACAATGGTGACAAAAATTATATATGATAAATAATCTATATATTTTAATTAGTAATTAAATAATTTTATTAATATTAATATTAATATTATTGATATTAATAGTAATATTAATTAATAGTAATATTAATAATATTAATATTAATTAATATTAATATTAATATTAATTAATATTAATATTAATATTAATATTAAATATTATTAATATTAATATTATTAATATTAATATTAATATTTTGATGAGGAAGGACCCAAATAATTTTGATGACTTATGGTCATCTGGCTAGCCAAAAAATTTCCTGGTCATCCATGCCCACTCCCTTGGTCACCATTGTGGAGTGTCTTCCCCTCCATGTCAGCCAAGCCCAGGTGAATTTGTCACCATTGTTGATGCTCTTAGCAAAATCATGTGAATTTTTCATTTTTTTTCTTTTTGTTAATTTGTTTTGAATTACACATGCTTACCTCACTGTTTTTAATGTTGTTTAAATTTAAAAGAGAAGGCTATATTCGTAATTTCACAAATTGAGTGGCAGTGGTTGCCTCTAAATTTGCATTCGGTTTTTGCTTAGATAACTAGGCTTTCTTTGCTCAGTTTTATTTGCTATTCAGAAATTTTTTGGAATTGAAAATAATATGACCTTTCCTAAACCCCTTCTGATTGCATGTCTTTTTATTGGCTGAAGAAGAGGTGCAAACATGCTTTCTCTTCAACACATGTTATCTAGAACTTTCTGTATGCCAGTATAAATAGAGATGGGTTGTTTTTGAAAATATATGTTTCATCTTAAATTGCAGTAGTTTGAAACGTAGAAAGAGATGTCTCCATTGTTAAAATTAGTTCGTGAGCTAGAGCCTAACAACGTTGATTGGGCTGTAATGGCAAGGGTTGTGCGTTCATATAAACTTGATTTCCACATGTATGATAACCTTGCTAGCCAGGAAAAGGGCAATGAAGAAGTTTTGGTTGGTAAGTAAAAAATATTTTTGTTGTTTAGGTACGTAAATTTGAATGTTATGCTAATTAGGCTATTTCATTACTTTCGGAAAATAGATGTGATTGGACGTCTGGCCAGTCGTAGTGCACTGCAAGTTCGTGAGGTGAAAGGGCGACAAACTTCTATGTTAGATATTAGTCTCGAGAATTTGCAGTAAGTAGTGTAATGTTTGAATTTTAATTTTTTTTGGTAAATATATATAGTCTATTTTCTTAGAGGGTTGGTCTTGCCATGCACAATATGAGGGGAGTATGCAGAGATGTTACACAACTACATTGAGGGTAGGGCAGATGGTGGTGTTGTTATTATGCAGCTTTGTAAAGCAAAGATGTTTAAGGGGGAAGTTTGTCTCTGCAACACTTACCAAGTATCAAAAGTTATTTTCAATGAAAATGTGAGGGAAATTGCTAATTTTCGAAGGAGGTATATGTAGTACTAATTAATTTTCAATAAACATGTGTTTTAGTTTTTGAAGTGTTTGTTTATGATGGTTCTATTTTTTTGTATTAAAAGCATGGCATTGGAGAGAAGATGTTTTACCATTTGGGAACATACCATTCGCTTTTGCTGGCAACATGAAGGAAGAGATTTGAGTCATCTTGGGATCACATAAAAACAATTGATCAGCTAATTGCAATTAGTGAAGTAAAGTATGAAAAAAAATTAACTGAAACTATTTCTATATGAAATGCTTAATTTGGTTCATAATTCCAGATTGGAGAATTCTGGATTCATGGGAAGATGGTGGTATATTTCGTGTAAAAGGTGCCCACGGAAAACTGACATTGGCTGGTAGCACATTTTATTGTGACCGATGTGATATCGTTAACCTTACTGGAACTATACAGTTTGTTAATTTTTGAAATATCTTGGTTAATTATAATTTAGTAAAAAATATTGATTCCTCCCTTATGTAGGTATTGTGTCAAGGTTTGTGCGGCTGATAACAAGGCAATAACTTCATTCATTCTATGGGATAAAGTTTGTTCGTTATTAATTGGCAAGCCTGTTGCACAGTTGCGTGCGACTACTTATGGAAAGGTTGTTTTGTGACGAGTTAATAACTGTTAACAGCAATTAGTAAAGATAATTATTTAGAGATAAATATGAAATTTTTAATAATACTTTTTAACGGTTTAAAATAATATTAGTTACTCTTTTTTAATTCCATCATTCAAATGCAGTAGGCATCTCGAACTACAAAAATATGAAAGGAAAAAGGTGTAGATGATACTGTCAGATATGTGTAATAAAAGAAGTAACCTCTGTGCTAACAGAGTCTCCATTTCCAAACTAGAGAGTATTTTGAAAAAAATTGAATTCTTTTGAAAACCTCTTTCATCTCTTCATATGTCCTCATTTAGCTAAGTTCCCCATGATCTCTATATTCTATTCCATTTTTGTTTTTCTAGCAAACAAGCTATGTCTTTCTATATATGAAGTACAAGGGATTAGTTGATATAGGTGGGGATGGAAAATTGTAAAGGATCAGGAAGTAACAAGAATCAATTTGCAGTAGGGAAAATGGGTTAGGCAATGCAATCTCTATTATAGATTCATGTTCATGTTCTATTTAGTTTTTAATTTCCTATCTAACAAATATGTTGCATATTTCATTTCAATTCAAGAGCTATTTTGCATGTATATTTTGGAACAGAGTAATCTATACCATTTATATTTAGAATTTAGATATACCTGTGTCAATAGCCAAGTAGATTTTTTTGTACTCTATCCTCCGTATAGGTCAATCTGATTTTCTTCACATCTTCGTCTTCACATCTTCCTGTATATAAAAATATGCAAATTTGTTAAATTCCAGCAAATATAAAAAATTTGAACAATTATTTTATGTAGGTATCCAAATCATATTGGCATTCTTTTATGTTTAAATTAGTTTGAACATACTTTCAAGATTGCTTTCTCAAGAGTAATCTTGAATGTTTTTTGAAAACCCTTTTGGACAGAATAGTAAAAAAAAAAAATAGCAACAATAATAGTGTGGTACTGATTAATATTAAAAGTTGTTTTACCTGAATGTCTTGAGTTTTGGTGGAGCCTACCATTTTGTACTGAATTGTTCAAATTGCTAGGATGTAGAAAACATAAAATTTATTAGTATGGATTGAGATATAGATATGTTAAAAGTGTTAGGAATGAAATGTAATGAAATGACCTTTTCTATTTGAACGGTATAAACCTAAGTACGAATGTGGGCTAGTCTGGGCAAGACCCAAGTAGATTGGGCCCTAAACATAATCCATGAAGTCTCAGGGGAAGACCTGGGCTTCCTCGTACTCTCTATCTCGGCATCAATAAGGCCGACCAAGGCTCAGCAAGCGAGCATAAACAAAGCCCAACTCAAAGGGTCGAGGAGACCTCCCTCGTAGGCCGAGATCATCTCCCTTGAGAACGAGGTACCTCCCTCGGTTATGATATCATCACGACGGGCTCCACTTATTCCTCATCCCTTCCCCGGCTCATCATGGACCGAGATGGCCATGTATGACGAGGAAGGGAATATCTGCATCTCGGCATATCGGTAACAGCATGTGCAGTCCTATTCCAACAAGGACAATAAGCAGTTATAATCTAATCAGGATTGTAACCACCTCCTATATCAATTTAAGTCAAATAAGGACTCTCCAACAGATATAATCCTCCCAGAATTATATCTTATCTCTTTACAGTCCAAGATAAACATGAATTCTACATATCCATTCCTATAAATACAAGTCATAATCTCAATATTTTGGTACGTTATCTCTTTGACTCGAAGCTCTGTCAATTTGATTTCTCTCTATATAAACCGTGAACTTACTCTCACGCCGGAGGGCCTTCGCCGGTAAAGTCCCTGCTTAGTTTACGTTTCCTATCTTATTTTCAGGCTATTCAATCACCGGAGTACAACCTATCGCTTGGATTTGGGCTGATTTGACTTTTTGGCATCATCACTATTACTTTTCTTTTATTCCGCAAGTATTAGAAAAAATAAAGTGAACACTATATACGGAGAATGATCAATGGAATATTGTACATATTTCATATCATTGCATAATTATATGGTGACAGATATATTATTTAAGGAGGGTTTGTGATTTTTTTATGGGAGAAATGTATTAGAGTTTTTTTCTTCCATTTTGTCAACTCAAGGGATAATCATTTTGTTTTTGTTTCAGTTGAGTTGAAAATGGTAAGAATTAAGAGAGAGGTTTGGTTGAATATGTTGGATGTTGATTTCTGGATGTATCGGGTTTTGGACAGATGGTGAATGGGTTTTGGTTGAATATGTTGGATGTTGATTTTTGGTTGAATATGTTGGATGTTGATTTCTGGATGTATCGGGTTTTGGACAGATGGTGAATGGGTTTTGGTTGAATATGTTGGATGTTGATTTCTGGATGTATCGGGTTTTGGACGGATGGTGAATAGAGCCGTCAAGTTGGGACGGTCCCGTCGGGATGTCCCGTCCCGCCATACAAATGGGACGGGATGGGACGGAATATTTTAGTCCCATCCCGTATCGTCCCGTTTTCGTCGCGGGACAACTTATTTTTATCCCGTCCCGTCCCGTTTTCCCGTATTGACCCGTACAAGTATTATATATTTATCACCACTACTACTAGTCTACTACTACACACTTAAAATAAAGGTTAGTGCGTAAAATTTGACTTAGGTAAACACTTATGTTTACATTTTCACTTGATTAAATTTGCAGAATCTATGAACTGATGGAGCGAGTGCTTAAAGTTTATGTTTATAGTGAAGGAGAAAAGCCGATATTTCATCAAACTGGAATGAGAGGAATATATGCTTCTGAAGGATGGTTCATGAAACTAAATAATGTTTAGCCATTGCATAACTGCTGCAACTTCCTTTTGCTTGCAGAAGTATGAAAGTTATCCATCGGGATCATTGGTTGACTTTGCATCTGATGCCTTTGGATCTCCAATATTAGCAGTCAGCAGCTTGGCAGTTCATACCAAGGTTTGCTCCATCTCCAAGCTATGTTGTTATATAATGCCCAAGAATGAATTCCTTTCTTTTTCTTTTTCATTTTCTATCTTCTCTTTAGATTGATCTTTAATTTGCATACATGGCCATGTTAGAATTTAATAAAAATGTTTACATTTGGCCGTGGCCTTGGCGCCTAGTCAACGCTTATCTCTCCTAGTCAACGGGTCCCGCATGGGTCCCGCGGGATCCCGCGTCCCGCAAATGGGACGGGATGGGACGGAGTATTTTAGTCCCGTCCCGTTTTGTCCCGTCCCGTTCCCGTCGTGGGACAACATAATTTCGTCCCGTCCCGTCCCGTATTCCCGTATTGACGGCTCTAATGGTGAATGGGTTAGGGTAGATTAGAGTAGGGTCTTAGGTCAAACATGGTGTATTTATATGTGATATTCAAAAATCTATGGCCCGGATTTTTTTTTCCAGTAATGGGCTTTATGTGGCCCAAATGTAATCTATACTGATGTTGTAATGTGGCCCAAATGTAATCTATACTTATGTTGTAAGTGATTGAGTGGGCCGTTTTATAATTCTACTTCACTTATGTATAGTTTATAGGCAGTATTAGATGTACTCCCTCCCTCCCAAAATGATCGTTATATATTTCTTTTTATCGCTAATGTGAAAGATCATTGTATATTATTTTTAGATTGATTTCATAATAGTATTGAATATAAAATTATTGATAATATTTGGAGTAGTATAATAATAAGAAAATTTAAATTTTTATTAAGATATTAAAAGAAACTTTAAAATATTGCTAAAAGTCAGTCGTGATAACAACCAAGAAAGTGGGAAGATAATTTTAGGATCGAGGGTGTATTTGTTATTTATATGTGTAATGGAATTTGTAAATTATGTCAAATTTATTTTACAAAATGAGTGCAGGAATGCTAACCAATGTTTAGATTTGAAATAAGACAATTTCCGTTGATGTTTTCTTACACTATTACTATTAATAAGAGTAAGGGACAGTCATTATTTGTAGTTGATTTACTTTTGAAGAATCCATTAATTTGCTTATTTTGCATTATCAAGAGTTATAAATTTGTAGATCTAAAAGTATTGATGGATAATGAAGATTATCCATCTTCTTCCGATAGTTGTAATACGAATGTGGTTTTCAAAAAAATATTTAATAATATTTTAGGGTTAATGACAATTTAGAGCCTGAAGTATAGGGGCGATATCACATTGGAGCCTGAAGTCTTAAAACTATCAATTTAGGGCCCAAACTTACAATTTTGATCAATTTGGGGCTTTTGACGAAAAACGTTAAAAAATCCCGTTAAGTGACCATGTGCGAGACATGTGACATTCAGTGAGGGCATTTTGATCATTTCATAAACTTCAGACCCTAAATTGACAGTTGCCCTATTTAAAGGTGAATTTTATTTGCAAGGCACCAAATGTGTAAGACACTTTGAAATGACCACAATGTCCTTGTATATATAACAAAAAAAAAAAAATCACAATTTCATTTCAAAGCACAAGAACGTCGGTCTCTCTCCTCCCCATCTCCATTTCCGACGTACCCAACGCCAACCACCATTTCTTTGCCGGAAAACTCAATTCTTTTACTATGGTTCGGATGAAAATTCTCAATGTCGCCAAGTCTACCACTGGGACCTCGTCTACCGCCGCTGTCTTCGCGGGAAAACAGATAATTTACCCAAATTTGAATTTGAAGCCCTAATAGATTTAATGCCTAAAATTGGATGTTACAATGCGTAATTGTAGTATAAATTTGAGTCGGAAATTGTTGTAACATCAATTTACAACCTAGCTTTCAATTTCAATGTCAATTTCAAAGGATACGTAACTGGGTTTGCAAAAAAATTCGTACTGGTAGGATGTTTCGTGTGTTTATACACGAAATGTTGAATGACATTTCGTGTAAAATCATACGAAATATTTCTTAACATTTCGTGTATATTCATACGAAATCTAAAGGAAAATTTCTCCTGTAGATTTCGTGTGAATATGCACGAAATGTTGAGAACCATTTCGTATCATTTTACACGAAATGTTATTCAACATTTTGTGTGAATCTACACGAAATAACTCAATACATTTCGTGTATTTTTATACGAAACATATCTGACAACGTCGTGTATAATCACACGAAACATCCGCGTACGGGAGGGACAGTTTTGTCCATTTTTCGTGCCTTGCAAATAAGGTGCCTTGCAAATAACCACGCCCCTATTTAAACCTTCTTTCTCCCTCTTCATTACCCCATGGCCAATCATCATCACTCTCCACCTCCACCAACCTTTCCCTTCATATCACCACCACCATCTCCACCACTGACCAAACCAAAAAATCCCAAAAAAATAAAATAAAAATAAATAATTAAAAATGAAGCCACCAATCTCCGCCCCCCTCCGCCTCCTCCTCCTCTCACTCCTCTATTGACAAAATCAATCGGACGACCACCCCACCACCACACCCGCCACCCCTCTCAAACCAGACAACCACCACCTATTACCCCTCCCCCACCAACCACCACCACATTTTCGACCATCACCCTACAACTTTAGCAAAGATCACCCATTCCTCCATTAAAACCCCTCTTTATCTCCAAAACTCATTTGAAAAACCCCTCCACCAAAAACAAACCCATTACCACTATTGTCCACCTTCCCCATCCAGTCACTCATTTCTTCATCAAACCCAATTAACAATTTTGAAAGAAGCATCAGATTTAATTTATTCTCATTTGAAACAAACTCATTAAAAGTGGAAGAAAAATACATCCTTCACAAACTTAGTGAAAATAAACACTTGATTGAAAAAATTATTTGCACTGACTATATAAAGTGAATGAAGGCAAAATGGACCACCAAATCCAAAACCATGTAGTTAAATTAATCAATTTGAGTTGTAAGCATGGAAAAGACGTAAATGACAAACAAAGTTATTCTGCATCCTAAGGTACCTCCAGTTCCTCTAGTCGCTCTTTTTCCTCTTCTGCAATTTCTTCAGGCGTCACTGTCATGTCTAAAGGGGAAAATGAGGGTTTGATGGGGGGGGGGGGGGTTGGGGAGAGTGGCGAAGTTGAATGGGGTTGGGAAACTGAAAGGGTGTCGGAATCTGGGTAAACTTAAACCCAATTCGCTGAAAAATCTGAAACCGTCGCCGGATAAAATGGTGAAAATGGGAGGGATAGTGGCTGTTAATGGGGGAGGACTGAGGTTGGGAAAATAGGGAGGGTGTGGGTGGGATACGGTTAAATACGGGGAACGAAAAAATTTCAACCCTGTCCTTGCCCGTCTCGTGTGTGTATACATGAGATGTTCTCACTCATCCCGTGTGAATCTACACGAGATATCTCGTGTGAGTTCATACGAGATGTGTCTCGTGTGAACTCACACGAGACACATCTCGTGTGAACTCATACGAGACTCATCTCGTATGAACTCATACGAGATGTGTCTCGTGTGAGTTCACACGAAACATATCAGGACGGCAGCCACTTCCCACAATGTCGTCTCTTTCCCCGGTTCATAGCTCAACATCTCCAAAAATCCCCTTTCTCAACCCTACCACGATCCCACAAATTCAGCACTCATGGTTTTTCTCAAATGGGTAATTTCAGTTCTCACTCTGTTAATGATTCATCCAACACCCGCCTTTTCAAATTCCTTCTTAACCCAACAACCATTAGCCAAAATCCCACCGAATTTCCCAAAATATAATTTAACCCAACAACAAGCAAATTTAAATATTCCTGTTTTATTCTAACGTTTCTTAATCTGGAAATATGCTGATTCCTTTCATGAATGTATTTTATTTAATTTACAAGATCTCTTCTCTTTGGTCGTCCCCTACCTTCATCTTTTCAGTATAAACGGTTCGTCTTCTCTTGCGTATAGAGAGAGAGTGGGAACCGATGGTAGCGGTGGAGCGGCGGTGAGAGAAGGGCGTTGGAATGGTTGCTCTGGCCGGAGGGATGGGTGAGAGAGACTGAGCGATTAGAGAGAGAATGGAAAGGCGTAAAATTGAATTAGGGAAAAAAAAATTAGGTATATAAAAGGGTATTTTGGTAATTTATTTATTCTCTGTATTTTTAGTTCCCTGTATTTAGTATTTACCGTGTGGGTGTGGCTGTAAAAAAAAAATTAAATATTTTTATTTATTATTTTATAGAAAAAATGACAATTTAGGGCTGAAGTCTGGGCTGAACGCGAAATGATCAAAATGTCCTCACTGAATGTCACATGTCTCGCACATGGTCACTTAACGGATTTTTTTTTAATGTTTTTCGTCAAAAAGTCCCAAATTGATCAAAATTGTAAGTTTGAGCCTAAATTGATAGTTTTAAGACTTCAGGCCCAATGTGGTATCGCCCGTATACTTCAGGCCCTAAATTGTCATTAACCCAATATTTTATTTATTTTTCTGAATATTTTAACGTAACTTTTTACCGTAAATATGTTCTATTTGTTATAATTGTTATAATGTTTGGTTAGTATTTATTTAAATATCTCTATTTATATACTTCCTCCGTCCCGCTAATATTAGCACACTTTCCTTTTTGGGCGTCCCGCTAATATCCGCACACTCCCAAAAAGGAAACTTTATATTAATAAAATATTCACCCAACCCCACTCATTCTCTCTTCTACATTATTTTAATACTCACAACACCATTATAATTTATTACACCCTCCACTCATTCTCTCTCCACTCATTCTTCTACACTCACAACATTTTATTAAAATATCATATTCCTTAATTCCCGCGCAAACAGTGTTTATGCTAATACTAATGGGACGGAGGGAGTATAAGACTTTTGTCGTAATTTCGTCGTGTATCGCACGGGTCTATAACTAGTATAAATGAATACTAGTATATTAAAAATATTATTAAGTAAAATGCAATATCTATTTAGAGACACGTAAAAAAGAGTGCGAACACTTACAATTTATGTCATTCATACTAGGTGTGTTGCTTATAAAATAAAATAATAAATAAAATTCAGTAAAATCATACTCCCTCCGTCCCACCTCACTTGACACCCTTGAAGTTGAGGTGGGTACGAGAACTAAGAAAAAAAAATAAAATAAAAGAAATGTGTGATAGAAAATGAAGAGAGAGAATGAGTGGAGTAAATAGTAGTGTTGGTTGAATAAATTGAGTGGTAGAAAATGAAGAGAGAGAATGAGTGGTGGGGTAGAGTGAATATAAAATTATAAAAAGTAGGCTATTTTGAAAAGTGTCAAATGAGCTGGGACGACCCAAAATGAAAATAAGTGTCAAGTGAGGTGGGACGGAGGGAGTATTTCCTAAAACTTTGGATTATCCAAGAGAATATTTCTCCCTTCCAATTTAACAAGCAACATTATGTTTTCTGAATATAGTTTAACCAAAAAAAGAAAAAAAAATCTTTAATTCATTAAAAAATGTAATTACTAGACTAATAAAAATAATCACATTCACAAATAATTTTGTAAATCAAATTATGAAAAAGGAAAAAAAAAAAAAAAGAAAAGACGAAAATTCACCAACGCATACAGGGTAACAAAAGAGTTGAGTGTGTGTCAAATAGACAAAAGCAACAGGTTTCGGTCCGAGGGATTTCCTCTCTTTTTCTTTTTCTTTTTCCCCCTAAATACCGTTTTTCATTTTTGACAGCGCCAACGATTTCCCCCAATTTATATATAAATTCGGCCACCAACAACTATTTTGATTTCATACCGATACAGTTTTTGTTGTTTAATTTCAACGCCGTCTTCTCGATTTCCTCCCGGTAACGATCTCTCCCTCTCTTGTTTAGTTCTTAATTTTAGGTGTTTTTTTTATCTGTTTGATTGCCGGCATTGGCTTCATCTTATCTATTTGCTTAGTTTTTTTTTTTTGTTAATTTTTTGTTGTTTCAGCAGGTTAATTGATTTTTAGGGTTTTTTTTGTTTGAATTTCTTCCTCGTCCCCATTTGTTTTTTTTTTTTTTGTGTGTGTGTGTATGTTTTAATTTTGATTTTTAATTTATTGTTTATTTGTTTACTGGAGAGAACGTGAGCTTGAAATTTGGGATTTGGTTTAATTTTAGTTGGTTTGGACTTCTGCTCTAGATTGCTGCACTGCCTCGCTTATCCCCAGCTTCATCTATATTCGTGTTACTAGTAGATTTTTGACTAAGTTAATACTCCATCCGTTCCATAATAAATGTCAGGCTTTCCTTTTCGTTCTATCCTAAAATATAATGTCGCGTTTCTAAATTAGGAAATAGTCTTAGTGCACTATTAACATTGTCCATACAATGTACGAATAAGTAAAGCAAATTGCTTAAAATCGTTAAAAACGTTGACAAGTCAAATGCGACATTTATTATGAGATGGAGGGAGTATTTGTTACTGAAATGGATGATGGAGCTTTTAATTATACAGTAGAATAGGAACACAATAAAAAATGAACTGAATCAAGATGCATTGCTTGATTTTATATAACATTACATACTTTTATTCGTCGGAACCAGAAGGTATGGGTTGAGATTATCGAAATAGTCTCTGCCCACTAGCATGCAGGGTACACTGCCTATTTTTTTCGTCTTGCCAAAATGTGCAATTTGGGTGGCCTTATATGATCGCCTTCTCCTTTATTCGAACAATTATCTAAAGATTAGATCAAGCTTAGAATACCCGTTTTGGTATAAATTGAGCCATCTCCACTAGAAATGACAATGCTAAAGTACGTAGGTGGTGGCTCTACCATATTACTCATGATTCCGAAGACAGACAATGTCTGAAATGCATACTTCAAACATCAGGTCATCAAGAGAAAGAAAATTAAAATTAATCCATGACCTTTCTTCGTTTGAACTCATACCTTTCCCTTTCCTTGAGAATGAAATTTCATTTGGCTTCCTATCAAAACAAAAAAAGTAAAATTATTTGGCTATTCTCTTGTTTCTTTCATTTTTATCAAGTAATCAATCCTATTGATGACAAAGACTTTTATTATCTGATTATAGCTTAGATCTTTTGGCTTAGCTTCTGCCGTACATGATTTTGTTGTGTTCTTAATGTGAAAATTTTACTTTCTAAGGGTTCAACGTAGTAGGTGACTAGGTGTTGTACATGATTACAAATAGGATTTTTTTTCCCTTCTCTGTATAGTTTGACTTCGATTATTTTTCATGTACACTAGTCACAGTTATCTCTTCAGTGTTATTTAATGCCCACGTACCTGCAATTTACCAACATAGCTTCCTTGTGTTATCGCAGATTAATATTGGATATTTGTTAAGCAAGCAGCGTTTATCGTTCTCACGTCTTAATCAACAAAGACAGGGGCCTTGTCTCGGTCATTCTTGCATTAGAAATGACTATAAAAGGCTGATATGCTCATTCATATTTTACCAGCAGAAGAACAACTGTGCAACTTCATGGTTTAGCATCACCTATGGACCCTAATTGTGTAGTTGACACATTATCAGTTTCCTTGCAGTCATGTGAGCCTTTTTCTGTTACAGGTTCTGATTCTTCCAACCATTTGGCCGTGTCACATATCCCAAGAACTGATAAACTTGTTGGTACTTCTAACTCTACTGTCAATACTGAATTGGATGAACGGATAGATGCTGTTATACGTGATGATACTTCTGAAGCAATAGTTTCTGAGATTGTACGACCAACAACTCGAAGGAGTACTTGTATGAGTAAATTTAAACAGAAAACTGAAAACCAAAAGTCTACAAGAAAGTCAAGCAGAATAGCAGACAAAAGAGCAGTGTTAGATTCGATTTTCTTGAAGGTTGCAAGAAAACAAAGAAGTGGCTTGTGCAAACGAGCTCAGTCTTCTTCTTGGGGATCACTGGAACATATAACAGAAGTTTTTAAGCAAAATATAGGGAATGATGTCAATCAAAACGAGCATATAGAATCGTTAAAAGCAAGGACTGTTCAAAGGGGAGGAGAGAGGAACAAGGACAGGAGAAATCAGAGCTCACAAACTCCCAAGGGTGAAATTCCAGCCATCACTAGGTGCATTCGTTTGAAGGTTAAACTGGGCAAAAAAGCTAGTCCAAGTCGCCCTCCGAATGTGTTGCCTGGTACTGACAAATATCTTGACAACTTTGGGGGAGTCATGACCAAATCTCCCAAATTAGGCTTGGATATTGACGGTAAATTGGGTGAAGAAGAGGTGGTTAGTAGTTTGCAGTCTGAGTCTTTAAATGAGAACCAGAATAAGGATGCAGTACCTCCGAAAGTCTCTATAATACGTGTACGACTTCCAGATAAGGTCATAAACGTAAATTCTGGTGGAATAACTGCAAAGGATCTTCATCGAATTCCATCTCAGGATGGTGTGCGAGGATTGGAAGAAACAACTGAATACAGGTGCGTAGACCCTGGAACTTCGCCTGATTCCGAAGTTATCAACGTGAATCCAGATGCTCAAGTTAGTGGAATAGTGTCAGATGATCGGGAGGATGTTCTGATTTCATCTAAAGATGTTCATGGAGATCTGACAAGTTTGACTCCATCAGAGACAAGTAGTGAGAAAGGGAGCTCAAAAGATACACTGTATAAAGTAAGTAATTCTGGTGGTGAAGATGGATTACCTGGTAAGGAGGTCATCAACGATTGTATATTATATGATAAATATGGGCAGAAGGAGATACTTGGAGTTGGAGACATCCATTACAATGGTATTTCTATTTCAACGAACCCTGGGGTTGCATCTAGTTATGCATCTAGCAGTGAAGGATGCCATATTGAACCTCTTCATTCATCACCAGTGACCGATGTTGGCGCCTCCGCTGAGACTTCGAAAGTTGAAAGTGGTGGAGAATTTGAGCTAAGCCATGGTGTTGGCCTTGATTCACCAGAGTCGCGGCTTTCTGAGAAGTTGCTTCCTGATGCTGCACCCACGGCTCGAAAAGTTCCAAAAAGTTCTAAATCAAAAGGGACGAGCAAGAGCAAGTCTGAAGTTTTTGAATCAGTGTATGAAAAAGGGAGTAGTTGTAGACAGAAAGGATGTGAAGCACAGTCATCTGGTGGGTACAAAATAAAGGAACTGAATGTGGATGAGCCTGTTTGCAAAGTGCAAAGGTGCCCAGAAACAGGTAGCCCAATTTGGACATGTATTTCCCTCACTGCCTTCGTCTCTCATCAACTTTTCTCTTGCCCATCCAGCCACCAACACTAACACCACCAAAAAAATTAAATTATTGCAAATATCTTTCATTCCCTTGAATCTGAGGTTAAGAAACAAAAATATGTTGCAGGTAATGACGAAGCTGATGACGTGGAGTATGGCTGCAGAATGTCAATTGAAGGCTCATCTAACTTGACCATGTTGCCCAATAAGTTTGGGGACCATCATGGTTTGCTTCGGAATGCCTGGGTGTGTTGCGACGATTGCTATAAATGGAGGCGTATACCAGCTGTTCTTGCAGATTCTATTGAGGCCACAAACTGCAGATGGTATGGTTTTATTTTCCAAGCATCATGTTGATTTATGAGTTGATTTTTGGTTTAGAAAGCATTAATCAAACCATGGACTCTTTACGAATTCTGGAAGAATGCTGCTCACTCACTCTCAATCTTGAGCGATTGCGAAAAGCTGCATTATCAGGCACAACGTTTTCTTACCAAGAAATGTTCTTTTACTTGCAATTTTGTTCTTCACTGTCGTCATACGCGATAAGTAGTCTGACATTTCTAGATGCCTTGCACGATTGGATATACTTCTGGGAAGTTGTGGAAGTTTCAGTACCTATAGAGGAAGATGCAGGTCAAAAGATGATTTTTCTCTTTGCATGCTGGGTTCTAGAGCTAGTTAAATCTTTTAATGAAATTTGAAGTAAAAGGGAGATGAAATATTAGAATATAAAAAATAAATGTATAATTGACTTATTTTGAAGATAACCTTTCTATATCTTTATGTCAAACTATTATTTGGAGAGATGTGTTGTTGGATTGTGGCGTAGTCCTTTTCCCTCATGTTTTTGTATTGACATATGAGCATTTCTTAATGTGATGTAATGTAAAAGGATTTGCAAGGACAACATGGATAAAGCTTTTGCGGATTGCTCAATTCCTCAAGAGAAGTCAAATGCAGATATTAATGTTGAGTTGGAAATATCAGATGAGGAAGATCACCCTGATACCCGCTTGAATTTCAGTCCTATCGTGCAAAAGCAACCAACAGGTGCTAATTGTGTGCTAGTATAACTATTATGTCAATGATATTATATTAAGCTTGATCTGCAATGGCAGGTTGTTTATACATATTAACTTCAAATTTCTTTCATTTGCTGCAGTTCATGTTCAGGCCCCTTGGAAGCTTATAAAGTCAAACTTGTTTCTACACCGTAACCGTAAAAATCAGTCCATTGATGAGGTTAGAATCCTTGGCAGACACATATATCTGACTTTTCACGATTCGTAACAGCTATGTACCTCCCTCCCAAACCTCTGTTTAGATAATTGTATGACTTGCCGTATTTTAAGATGGTTGATTTGAGTGTTCTATTAGAAAGAGAAAGGAATTGGTTCGAGCATGAATTCAAGTTAGAAACTATTTCTACTTTGTAAATATGTTGAAATCACTAAATGCTGTTGAAATCACTAAATTCTGAGAAGGTTAAAAGATTGATGTCTCTGTTGTGGATTGCGTTTAGCTGTAGGATTATCTGGGATTAGTTTAGTCAGCTCACATTGTGATTTTGAAAAGCATAATGTCCTCTCCTTCCGGTAATCACACGGAAGAGTATCTCGGTTTCATTCTGAACTATAGAAACTTTACCCTTGATATTTAGATATCTCAACAAAAGTCACAATTTTCTGAAATCAATAATACTTTGTGATAGCCTTCTGCATGGTATTTGAAACAGATTGGTCTTAGGAGTCAGTTGCATATTATCATTTAGAAGTGCTCTGTAGGTTGATTGGGGAATATTGAAAGAGATTGGTCTTAGGACTGAGTTATGTGTTATCAATGGGTATATCAGAGTAGGCATGGAAACAATCTCAATTAATCTCATAGAGGATGAGCATTATCACAGTAAAAACTGGCAAGAGCAGTCTTTTCCTTGGTGCAACTTGGGGATTTATCCTTGATTTGGGGAACATGACATGTAAGTCTAGGATGGGCAAAATACACATTTACATTTGTCCTGTGGGTAATAAACTAGACTCTCTTTCTCTCCCAATTTGGGTATCAAATAAGACTTTGCTTCCATACTTGTACAAAAACGCCCAAGCCAAATTTCTTAATATTTTATACAAAAATACAGCCCAAGGCTGTTCTACTTCTAGCAATGCTTCATGGGTGATGCCGTGCCCCATGCCATCGGAAGAGGATGAAATATGAACCAAATTTCCCACAGTGAGATCTTATTAGGACTTGGAGAAATTTAATGAGATGAGAAGTGATTTCCCCGTGGACAAAACCATAAACCAGAAAGATATTTAGTAGTGTGAGTTCCTTGATGGAGAAACCAAATGTTAAAAACCAATAGTGCAGAGTTGCCCGGAAGGTTTCCAGGTTATGTTACCTGACTCAGCTACGAGCATAGAATCTGGGTGTGTATCCTGATGTTAGATCAGCCAAAGTTTTAGACAAAGTTGCAACTAATCTAGCGTAAATCACCTGCAATGTGCTGCACTCGTCCTGGGCACCCATCCCCACAACTGCTGCCATGTTGTATCTTGTTGAGATGGGCACCTTGGTAAAAATAAAGGCTCTAAGCAACAATATTCCAGGATATGATCCTAGTGATGGGGATTTGGGTTTCTTCCTTGTGGCAATACTAAGGCACTACCTGCAGGGTGGGTTATACCGGAGAGAGCATTCAAATATCCCCCTTATTTTTGCATGCATTATTGATGATCGAGAATATTATATATATATATATGTACTTATGTGTGTGTGCGCTTATATATATATATATATATATATATATATATATATATATAGGGTTTTGTTAGGATACCCACCATAGGAGTATCCTAACAAGTGGCCCATTATTTTTAGGACAAAAATATCCCTCATTTCTCAAAGCAACCAAATGTATGATGGGGGCAAAATTGTAATCATCAAAGAGAGAGAGATATACTAACTCTCTCTCTCTCTTTCTCTCTCTCTCGTTCTCTCTCTCTTATTTAATACTAACTCCCTCTCTCTCTCTCTTATTTAATACTAACTCTCTCTCTCTTTTTCTCTCTCTTTGATGATTACAATTTTACCCCCATCATATATATGGTTGCTTTGAGGAATGAGGAACATTTTTGTCCTAAAAATAATGGGCCAATTGTTAGGATACTCCTATGGTGGGTATCCTAACAAAACCCATATATATATATATATATATATATATATATATATATCGTGTATTCTCAATTTATGTTTGGTTATGAGGTCTGGGAGGTGCCACTTCTATAATACTCCCTCCGTCCTGTAAATATAGTCCCTTTTTTGGTGGCCAACTCAAGTGAACTTTGACCATTTTAATGAAAATTTGATTGTCCTCATGAAATTATGAAAAGTGTTATGGATGCGCTATAAACAATGCTATCAATAACAGTTTTTAAAATTTCATAAGGATAATCACATTTTTATACAAAATTTAGTCAAGGTTCAATTGAGTTGACCACCAAAATAAAAATGGGATTATCTTTTCTGGGACAGAGGGAGTACTATTTATGATGGCTTCTTTTTAGTGTTCTTTGTAAGAGTATTAGAAGCTTACAACCACACAAAACATTATTTAGTCAACTTGAGGCATGTGCATGGATATTGTGAGTTAATCAAATGCTTAACTCATTTGTTTATAATCCCTCAGTCCCATTTATATTGGTCACACTTTCATTTATGGCAGTCCCATTTTTTGGGCCACTTAAGATCTCAATGCAAACTAATGAACTATTTTTCTCATTATACCCCTACCTAAGTATGAAAGAAGTTTTGACTTTTGGTATTCTTTCTTGGATTTTGGTAATTCATGTGTTAACGCAATTTGAAGAAGGGTATAAACGGAAATGCAAAAATTAAACAAGGCAATTATCATGATTTCTTAGACAGAGAGAAATTTCTAGTGGCTGAAAAGGATGGAGGGTATACTTGAGTAAACAACCAGGTTTCTTCTATTTAAAAAAAGAGAACACATGAAAGAAAGTAGTAAACATCCCCATCTCTAGTTGTTTCCATTTATTTTTATCTCCTTTTTCTAAGGGATGGACCAACCTGCCAGTCTCGTATCTCATTACCTGATTATAACTATTGATTGGCAATCATACCTGACCAAGCAACACACTCAAACATGATTCTGGATAAAGATTGACATGTTGACTACTTAAATAAGCAATGAGCTGATGCCTTTTGGAGGCCATGTGTTGCATATTTTTGGTGAATGGAACCAGTGAACTGTATTCAGTTTCGTCGATTATGAATGTTAGTGAATGCGATCAGTAACAAAAAATAAATATAAGCATAATCCTAGAAGTTGGGTGTAAAACAAGCTTAGCTACTTGAGTTCACCTTGGTGAAAGCCTTTTTGAGGCTGGTTGATAGGAAAAGTCCGCAACACTTGAACTCATGAATCCCGTCAAGCTATTGGACTTTGCTCAACAAGATTATGAACACCTGTTTTCTATATAACACACAACTACTATAGCTTGATTTGCTTAAAAGATTCTTCTATATGAGCTTGAGAGGTTAAAAAGAAAGTTTTGAAGACTTTGTGGTGCTGGATAATTTAAAGGACCAAGTTTGGAAAGCAACTCTCAGCTCAGCTACCTTATTTGAGCCTAGACTTGAGGGGCATTCCCTTCTTTTAGAATTGTATAATCGTGCTTATGGAAATGCATTAAACCATAGATATCTGAAGCATGTACATCATGACTGGGAAGGACTTCTTGTATTAGTTCTGTCAGCTCAAAGAAGTCCGCACTAGTCTGGTAGTTCGTTTGTCTTGCCACTGTAATGTGTCCAATACCCTAATATCATGTGGGATAGTTTCCTCTCTCCATTGCACAGTATCAGCCTGTCCAGTGGGCTTATTGATGAATACATGCAATACCGTTTTTGGTTTATTTTTTACATTGAAGGGACCTATTTCTTTTATCTTAATTTTATTCTTATCTCCTTGATAATGCTATCAGGTAATGGTTTGCCACTGCAAACCTCCTCTAGATGGCCGTAAAGGCTGTCGTGATGGATGTCTGAATCGAATGCTTAACATTGAATGTGCAAAAGGGACGTGCCCGTGTGGGGAACTTTGCTCAAACCAACAGGTAGTTGAATTTCCTACTGCATATTTGTGATACATCCTTCCATTTTTCTATCAAAACTAAGATATTTGCTTGTGCTTGCAGTTCCAAAAACGTAAGTATGCCAACTTGAAGTATATTCGGTGTGGAAAGAAAGGTTTTGGGCTTCAAGCGCAAGAGGAGATCCCTAAAGGACGGTTCCTTATTGAATATGTTGGAGAGGTAGTGTTACTTCGTTTACCCGTTTCTGTTTAAGTTGGTTTCTAGCTTATCATGGTGATTCATCGCTTATAATCAAAGACTGGTATAGGGACACTGTCTCTTAGGCATCTTACTCGTTGACCAGTTTCCTTACATTTTATTGTTGTAGTGAGCTAGAGCTGTTGCTTTGCTCTCATGTGAACTGATTATAGATTAATAACAAGTTGGTTGCTTATCTCAAGAACTAAGACTACCTATTGTTATAGTTCCTTTAGCTGGATAGGAGATCTCCTGAGATTTTCTTGTTGTTTGCTCTTATCCCCTGTACCTACAGGAATTATCATTGATTGGTGGTTGATTTTTCAACCACAATTTCAATTGTTAATATTGATGTACATATGTTTATATTTCTTTAGTGAAATTGATTTTCATAGCTGACTATTATGCTCAAATTTATGCTTTTAGGTGCTTGATGTGCATGCTTATGAGGCACGTCAAAGAGAATATGCTTCGAAGGGTCATAAACATTTTTATTTTATGACACTGAATGGCAGTGAGGTATTACACACTTGATTATGTTATCTTATTACTGATCAATTTTTCTTTATGTAAGTTACGAAGTAGCAAAAAAGCAAATATTACTTTATTAATTCTCCCGGTAAATAAACATTATATTCTGTCTTGTTTTTGTGGGAGTACACACAGATATATATATATATATATATATATATATATATATATATATATATAGAAAACCAGTAACCTATCCAAGAGATGTTGCAGATTCCTTCTTTGCGTTATCTTTTTGAATTGCATTACGATAATTTCGTGAACATATCCAGGCTGTTTTTGTAGCATACTATCAGCCTTACTGAATCTCAGCTGTACCCGTGCTCCTTGGCATGTTTAGTTCGCTTCTTACTTTCTTTGTTGGAGTAGCTGAGTAGGTTAAATGCATAGATTCGAAGGTTCTATTTGAACGATAAGGGGGATTTCTTGTTCTTATTAATGTTTGTTAAGAGAAATGATTTCTAGTGTTGGACATTTCTCTAAGCTGTTAAACTTTCGAGATAAGTGGAGATGAGAGAGATAAAAAGTGGGGGAGAAAAGGTTACAGAACTTATGAATCTAATAAAACTTGGTGGAAGAACTCTTTTTTCATTTGCAGTTTGTTTGGCATCTTCTTTTCAAGTAATCTTAGACTTTATGTCTTCCAAACCCATCAATTATCAGTCTAAAAGCCACCTGTTAAAGTGAAAATCATGACATTATTCATCACTGGGGTTGTTGTCCCCTCCTCATGTCTGTTTCATGATACCAAAGCACTGCTTTAGGAGGAAACCGCTTAAGAGTTATGGTCAATCAAACACAATTTTTGGTACATCATTCTTCTCTGTTATGATAACAATGTGATAGGATAGATATAATGGGAAGATACATTTGGCTACATCCTCGTGAAGTGTTCAACTTTCTTTCCGGGATAAAGTTGTGCCTCTACATCTTGACTACTGGTGCTATATATAAGCCTATGATAAGAAACTTCTTGTTTGCTAATTACTTGGTCCAAATGTTTGGATTGTAGTCAGTAGAAGATAATCCTTTCATTGCCTTTAGGATGCAGACCGGATGGATATAGAAGATAATCCATTCAATGCCTTAGTAATGCAGAACAGATTGACTAGTCATCTGGACTATGTCTTTCATAGTAATGCATAAAATGGTATTGTCTCGAACATTAATTTTACAGTATTTCTCCACGTATATATACCATTCACGATTCTTTTTAATTGTTGCCTATATGCCTAAATTAATTTGTTCTCTGCTCATTTTAGCGTTATTAGTTTATTTTCTAGTTATACGTGCTATGCTGAATAATTGTATTCTATTTCAGCCCATCATCCAACATTATAGACCAATGTGGACTTTTCATAATTTCAATTTAGTACAATGTGGACTTGTTATCTTTTTCAGGTCATAGACGCTTGTGCGAAAGGGAATTTGGGTCGTTTTATAAACCATAGTTGTGAGCCGAATTGCCAAACAGAGAAGGTGAATATATCTGAGCTTAATTTATTTATATGGTTGAAAGTTTGTTTGTATTTGTATTTTGATGCATATGGTTGGTTGTACAAGTTTGATGCATTTTTGTGCTATAAGCTACATATTCTTTAATTGGTTCCTCTATGAATTACAATCCCTTTTTTTCTTGTGTCCTTTCACCTGTTTTTCACTGACGAGGCATCTAGTTCCTTGTTCTCGTGAATTTCCTTTTGTAGAGATATCATGATTTGTTGCAAAAGGAGTTTTTGTTGTTGGGCTCTGAATCGAGGTCTTGATTTTAAGATCCGAAAAGAAACCAAGTTTACAACTGTGCTTTCTAAATATAATATACAAAGGGTAGAAGCGATGTGCAAACAGGTTGATGTTGGGATTAGATACAAACCTAGCAAAGAAAAGAGTCAAAACCGCGAACAGAGGAGTTGGAATCATGCAAGAATGGAAGACGGAACGAAAGCCGACAACAAAGTTTCGAATTTGGCAACCGCGTGTGCGTGTGACAGATTCTAGCTTGGTATTCATTTGGTATGTGAAGTCCTTGCAGCACGTGAATATCTTACCTAAAAGGAAAGTATTAATTCCTTCTGCCCCGTCACGGGACTCCCGTGCAGTTGCAGTCAAGCTGTAATTCTTTTCTTTGGCAGGATGTAGATTATTTCTTGGACAAGAAATTAAAATCCTTTAGGATTTAGGTTCGTTATTCCTATAAATATAAGTGATGACCTAGAATATTGTATGCTAGTAGTTAATCAAATGATCAAATTATTTGTTCCAATTTGTGTTAGCCAGAGAGAATCTGAGAAATCAACAAAGAAAGCCAAAGGCAGTGGTGGGTCTTGGGGTGCCCTTGACCTAGGAGATGTCTAGGTTTTATTTGTGTGAAAGTGTGTTCAATGATTCAAAGGCTATGTTTATTGTTGTAAACATGAGCAATATTGTAACACCACAGATTGAAATATTAGTTGATATCCTGGCTTGATACTGCCCTTAAATATAGTCGTTGTTGTGATGAATTGTGTGAACAAATCGTGTGTTTTTTTTTATTGCTTTTATATTATTTGTGTGCATGATTGTTGTCTCACCACTGTCAAGTTGTGTGGGCAAGAACTGTACTGATATACCACAATTCCATAACGGTTGAGAGGATATTTAAGTGGAAATTGAGGAACAATATAGAACAGGGGATCAATACGTCTGTACGTAGCTAAAAATAATGTTTCTCATACTTTATATACTCCCTCCGTCCCACCGTAGTGTAGACTTTTGGTCAAATTGACCAAACTTTGACCAATAATTTTAGCCCAAAATAATTATCCTAATGAAAATCTAAAACTTGAAATCGAAAATAATCTTAATTGTGATACAATAACCACTTTTAGATTTTCGTTAGGATAATTATTTTGTGCTAAAATTATTGGTCAAAGTTTGGTCAATTTGACCAAAAGTCTACACTACGGTGGGACGGAGGTTAGTATATGTAATATGTGTGTTTATATACTAATTTGTCCCGCAAATGAATATCCAAATGTAATTGAAATTGAATTTGTCCTTGTAATGCCTCTTCTTACCCACTTGCTGTAATTTTTGTACTTAAAATTTAACACCACTAGATGTTGTTGTCTCAAAAATGTATCATTAAATACACCAGAAATAACAGTTATGATATCTAATTGATTCATCATTAAATCTTTCAACTCATTTGAAAAATTATCATGCCTACTAGTTTATCGAACAGTAAATCCCAAAGCTAGGATATTGCTTACCGTTCTATGTATTCTTAATTTTTTTTCTATTTTTTTTTACCATTGAAAGTCTTTGGCTCCATCATTTCCGATGGAGCCAAAGACTCCCTATTTTTTGGCTTGGAAATATGATGGAATAAGGCAAAGTGGCTAACTAAACTGTATGCGCTTCTTTGTTATGAAACAACAGTCAGTCCATGCAATTTTCATCATAGTTCAATCGGAAACAGCCTCTCTGTGCTTTAAAACAGGGGTAAGGTTGCGTACATCCGACTCCCCTTACCCAACCGTAAGTGGGAGCCTTTGCGGCATTATGGTAATGTTGTTGTTGTAAAGTCTTGCCTAAATTAGAAAGGGAATGTGGCTGACGCAAGCAATGTGCAAGATTACTTATATTTTCTATTTTTCATTTTCATTTTCTATTTTTTCATTTTCATTTTCTTTTTCATTTTCATTATTTGTAATATTTGTTTTCCGAAATTATTTTAATATTTTAAGTTTTGGTGGCTTTGTGTAGCTAGTTTTCGACTAGAGGAAAATGATATAACTTCCTAAAGCATGTCAGGCTTTAAACTGAACCTTCGTACAATAGTGTTTAAAAAGCTTAGTTTTAATCAAAATAGGAAATCCAGTCAATAGAGCATTAAGTTAGAATCTTACGTGGAGAAAATGTGCAGCACACTGGACTGGCTGTTGATCGAGGTGGTGGCATATTTTGGTGTTCTCTGCCTTTGAATTCATTCTGTGATATTTTTTTCCGTTTGTGCTTACTGAAGGAAGTCCATCATTACACATAATCATCTCTTTAGTAACTAGGCACATGAAGTTGTTGTCCCTGTTAATTACTTCTGCATGCTAGCCTTAAATGAGAAAGCTGTGTGAGACATGAAAGGCAAGTGAAATTTGAAAAGTTAACTCACCTCCCATACTGTCCATGTCAATTATTAGTCTCTGTTGAGTATGAGAATAATACTATTTTGTAAGTACTTAGAACTGACATGCTTTTTTCGTGTTTCTTATTTTTATACGTGAAGTTAAATGTGACATGTTTGTTACTTATATTATCCAGAGCCCATATATGGGTATAGACGAACATATGTTTATGTAGAATCCACTTGATAGTAAAGTTCGATTTTTCCGGTTGTTTAATTGAAAAGCATTGGGAAAGGGAAGAATAATCGGGCATCCTTGACCTCATGCAGAACTCTGGATCCAACTATTAGATTGTGTTTGGGTTTAGTCTCCGTATGGAAACACTAAGTTGTGTGTTGGACGGATGACTTAATCCAGTCTTTGCCATATCGTACTTTTGACTCGAAGCTACTGCAAATATGGCAAAGACAAGGTCAGGGCATGTTATAGTTGAACGAAAAATGAAATTTTTCGTTTCTGGTTTGTCATCACCACATTGTTTCAAACTTTAAGTTCTCTAATGCTAAAGAATACTCTAGGACATTTTGCCATTTTTGGGTGTCCCACTCGAAATAGGACAACCCTAAAATGGAAATGTTTATTTAATGGGATCCACTTTCACACTCACAACAACTTTCCACTCATTATTATCTACTCCACTTTCTCTCTCCTACCTCACTTTTCATACTCACAACACCTACTCCACTAACCCTTTTCCTTAATCCCCGTGTCCAACCCAAAAATCCTATTTCGAGTGGGACGGAGGGAGTATAATGCCTTAGCACATGTGCTTGTTGCTACTGTGTTAGGCATTATGCGAACTTAAATACTGTTTATGTACTTTGTGAGGAAAGAGAATACTCCCTCCGTCCCAGGTAAATACGCACTTTTTGGGAGGGTGCGGGAATTAAGGTAAAAGGTGAAAAAGGTGATGTGTTGTGAGTGTAGATGGTTGGGTAGGAGAGAGAAAGTGGAGTAAGTGGGTAATGGTTGTGAGTAGAGAGAAGTGGGTCTCATTTCCATTTTAGGAAAGTGCAGATTATTGTGGGACGTCCAAAAGGGGTCTTTTTGCAGATTCTCGTGGGACGGAGGGAGTATGGAGGAATCCAGAAAAAAAAGCTAGGTAGAAATCTACTATCCTCTTAAGAATTTTATGTCTGGAGAGGCTTCCAGATTTCATGGTTGCCTATCTGGCGTGATTTCTGCTATAAATTATGTAATTTGATGATTATACCTATATATGTTTATTTTTTTGTTGATTTTCTCTACTTTGCTCTATAAATGGGTTATATCACTTGAAGTTATTTCATTGAGGTTAAAATCGCACATCATCATTAGATATCCATTTCTTGTCTAGTTATGTAAAATGAAGATATATATTTTTTCGAAGCCCAAAGAAAGATGTATTTCACTTGTCAAAGTAACCAATTAGCGGAGGTTATAGTTAATATAACAAACCGCTTTTTGGATTTATAAAAAACTGTTTGTATCTTCTGCCGTGGCTGAAAAGGGTGTCCACAATTTAGGTTCCATGGCTTTAATTGTTACACCGTAGTATTTCTAGCATTGCCCTGTTAGAATGTAGGGGATTTACCCTCTCTCTGTATATATGTGTGTATATATGTTATATTTACATGCACTTGCATGTTTAGTTATATAGTTACGTCTTCCAGGAAAAAATAATTTTCATATTTTTTCAGCTATGTTCCTTATTAACTCTTGCTCTATCTATTTGCTCAGTGGATGGTGAACGGGGAAGTCTGCATTGGACTCTTCGCAGTGAGGGATATAAAGAAGGTATTTGCCGCTCTCCCATATCCTCTTTACTCTCCAGGCATAGTATTTACAGGAATTCTAATGCTTCCTGAGTATATGCAGTTGTAGCATATCTACGTACCGCTTTTTGTAGTTTAGCCGGTGAAATGGGGAACATGCACTCAGACAATTGAAAAAGTGTAGTTAGCAAAAGGCTCAACAGTTTAGCGAACATTATTCATAAAGAACCAAGTTCTATTATTAATTTGTATCCATAACCTATCACTGAAAAATACTCCCTTTATCCTGAAAAGTCTGTTTGGTTCACTGTTTATATCTGTCCCAACATGGTTATCCGCTTTCTTAAAGTGAAAATGATTTTGTAATTTCCATCTATTCCATTCATTGAAGACATGCTTTCTAATGTTATGTGGCTCATAAATTTAACCACATCAAAAGTAATGCTGTAATAAAAAGGGACAATTCATGAAAACTTTTTTACATGTAGACTAGTTAGTGCCTTTTCTTAATGTGTGAAAAGTCAACCACAATGGCCTTTTTGGGACAGAGGGCGTAGTAGATAGGAAACAAGTGGTAAGCAAGAGTATTGGCACATGCAAATGAGCTGTTCGTTTTAACAGATATGGAAGCAAAGCGGCAAACTAATATACAAGGATGAATATCATCATCATTTTACTTTTGGTCTGATACCTGCACCCGAGTGGAGTTTGCTTATCATCTCATATTTGTGCATGCTCTGTAAGATAATTTTCAAGAAAACTTAATACTAAAAAATATAACTTACTCTTCTCAGTATGCGGAACTGGAGTTTGTATTATGCTTAGGGAATTTCTAGATATATAGAATGTCCGGCTCTAAGTTTGACTCAATATGATGTGAAGTGAAAATATTTAGGTAGCATTAAAACCCAAATATAAGGAGTATTGGGCTACAATTTTTGATAACGATCGAAAGGTTATATGATAATGAGAGGAATGACTGAACGGAATTTAAGAATACAAGACGGGATTTAAACCCTCAATAATAGTTGCTCATCAGCAAAACTATATTTCATAAATCAAAAATCAAAAGCTGATTTTCGGATTACAACTTTGAGGCTATTTTATAGCACTCATAAAACTTAGAAAACAAGAAATATCCTCCTAAAATAAAGCCTAACCTATAAGGTAACCTAATAGAAGTCTAAAACTACTAAATCAATGCTAAATCTACTCTAAAACCTCTTATAATCATCCTACTACATTTAATTCCGAAAATACTAATAAAATAACAATTAATTAAAATAAAACTCATATTTATCCCATCATACTGCATCATTCTCCTCTTCTTAGAAAAATTCGACCTCGAATTTGAGTCGTTGCTCTTCGGAAATATCTCTGAAAACTTAAGCTTCAAACGTCTTCGAACTGTATACTTAGTAGCACTTCTCAAAGACATCCATCCAATCCGTCCATCCGTTTACTAAAAACTCTCAATGAATAAACCTTTGAAGAACCCAGATTGCGAAATAAACCGGAACTTCAACATAAAAGGGATCCTCATAACAATAAGAACCAAAAATACCTCCTTTCAAGTAAAATAGATGAACCCAGAAAATCACATCCTGCTCCCCGGTTCGGCTGCAACACAATGGCTTCTGCCGGGTCAAAACCCTCAATATCATCTTCATAATTATCGTCATCAAAGATTGGTGGTTTTGACCAATCAATGACAACGCTCGGAACCCGTTGAATCAACAAAGCAATCCACGGAATGTGGATTCAATCGGTCACAAAACTCGTCAAGAGTCGGAGGATCGGCCTCTCTTTGCACTCAAGTTCTTGATCACGATCGAAAGGATAGATATCCTCATCATCATCGACACGTATTCGACTCCGAGCCTCTTCATCGACGATACGTCCAATCTGAGTCCTCCAACTGCGCTAGTTGTCGTTGGATTCGTCGACCCTCCACCCGATCAAAGTATCTTTGGAGTTCTCGAATCTCGGAACGCAACAAACGAAGTTTGAGATCTTGAATCTTTCTTCGCAATTCGTCCTTCTTGATTTCATATAGGTCACGTTCGTGATGTGGATCGTATTCCTGGTGATTCGCTTCACGAACCCTACTACGAACTCCATGAACACCATGACCACGCCTTCGTTCAGCCATCAATTCGACCAGGAAACTGATACCAATTGATAACGATCGAAAGGTTATATGATAATGAGAGGAATGACTGAACGGAATTTAAGAATACAAGACGGGATTTAAACCCTCAATAATAGTTGCTCATCAGCAAAACTATATTTCATAAATCAAAAATCAAAAGCTGATTTTCGGATTACAACTTTGAGGCTATTTTATAGCACTCATAAAACTTAGAAAACAAGAAATATCCTCCTAAAATAAAGCCTAACCTATAAGGTAACCTAATAGAAGTCTAAAACTACTAAATCAATGCTAAATCTACTCTAAAACCTCTTATAATCATCCTACTACATTTAATTCCGAAAATACTAATAAAATAACAATTAATTAAAATAAAACTCATATTTATCCCATCATACTGCATCAATTTTGCCCATATATGGTGTGAAGTAAAAATCCTTTGCTTTGAAGAGCTTTTGAACCTCAATGTTTTGTTTGGTCAGATGTCAATAGAAGCAGCATCTACACCATCTCTAAATCTTGGTATGGCAAACAAGTTAATGAGCCTTTCACGTGTCCCAAGTCAAAGGTTACATTGTCCTGATGCATAAGATTTTATGAATAATTTGGAGATTTTGAAACCATTTGTTAGTTGCCACATGAATACAGCTGATGGGACAGAATCATCAGAAGCAGCACCAAGACAGTGTCTTGTCACATGTGATTGTTGTTGCATTGTCTCAGCACAATGAAAAGAGACTCTTCCTCCGGAGCAAGATTTTGCACGTTTTAGTCTATGTGAGGAATGATATAAACATGATTTGTAAGGAAACTGGGTGAAAGATGGAAGAGATATCAAGCAGTAGGACTCACCTTTGAGAGTACGATCAACAAGTGAATCATGGTACCCTTTCCCTTCTATTCTCCCCACTCCCACTCCCACTCCATTCATCTCTGCTACAATGATCCGACGGTTATGATCCAAGTTCCTGATTCATGAAGCAAGAGCCGGAAGTTATTCATGCCACTACGCCTCTTAAATATATAAAATGTAGGTTTTTGTAGATGAAACGTTATATATAAGAACTAAAGATTCTAATGAAGTGTTGAATTAGCCCAGTCATTTATGATCAGTAGATCCTGTTTATTGGTCTGCCGATCTACCATAAATTCCTTCATTAATCCTGCCTTGTGTCGGTATATGACTGGATACAAAATGAGTGCAGAAATGTGGGAAAGGTAGAGTGTGAATTTGCATAAATTGAGTGCAATAGCCAATGGAGGATATGCGAGAAGTCTCTGAGGCTACCTGTAGACCCCTGGATAACTATATAAGTTATCCCTTTTATATCATTATCCTAATGATTATGTTTTAGTCCTGGCAGAAATGTGATTGAACCTTGTGTGTTCTAGCACTAATATATAAATGATCGACTTGTCGCCTTCCATGGCTTTTCAAATTGATCTGGTTGCAAAATTTGCTCAATAAAGGCTTCAATGTTTGATCTAGCAGAATGATATGGCATAGTGAGTTGTTTCCTATGTGCGATTCACCATATTCTACTTGTTTCTTACGAGTTGTTTCATGTCAGGGTGAAGAGGTGACATTTGATTATAACTATGTGAGGGTATTTGGTGCTGCTGCCAAAAAATGTGTCTGTGGTTCATCTCAGTGCCAGGGCTATATTGGCGGTGATCCACAAAATACCGACGTAATTGTTCAAGGCGATTCAGATGACGAATATCCGGAACCTGTAATGCTTAATGAGGATGCTGCTGATAAGTTGGATAAATTGATGTCAGGGACCAGTTTCTTTGATGGTACTGAAATTCAATCTCCAGAAAGCTTACTCAAAAACAATGTTGGAGTGGACAAAAGCAAGACAGCTGTTTCTCACCTGAAAATTACCAAAGAAAGGAATCCTCCAGAGCCTTTGTTTGAGGAAAAATCTGACATTAGTAGCTCGACAACCTTTGTTGGCCCGATGGAGATTACTTCAACGAATGAAGGTCTTATGTCTTCATCTGATGCTATAAAACCAGAACACTCTTATAGGTTGGGGGAGCCAGTGGGATTATTACCTTCTGTTAAACCTGTAGCAAACCTTTCACAGCCAATTCAACATGGGGCAATTCCTATACAAACACATGAGGGAAAGAGCAAATTCACATCTGAAGATTCAAATGAGTATTCCGGAGGAGAGGAAGATGAGAAGCTGTCTTTCTGTACCACTGAACGATATGAGACATCTTCACTAAGCTCTACAGTGAGCAACCTGTCACCAGCTACTTCTAAAGTTAAGAAGAAGTGCAAATCTTTTAAAGATGAAACAGCAAGACTGACTTCCAAATCTCATCCTCGCACAAAATTATCTCGCTCATCGTCGTTGGCTAAAGGAGCAAAACCCAAAAACAACTCCGTCAGCCTCACCAAACCGCCGCAGATAGAAAACCTTTCACTTACTGCACCATTCAAATCAAAGTTATCACAAGCTCCTCAAGATGCCCGCTTTGAAGCAGGTATACGGTTTCACTCATCCATTCTCTTCTTGTAGTATTGTGTAAGTTCTGATTAGTTGATATAAAAAAAAGCAAAAGAAAGCACAAGGTTATTTATGTCGGTTTAATTTTCCTATGCATGCAGTTCAGCAGACACTTAATGAGTTGCTAGAAGCTGATGGGGGAATTAGCAAACGGAAAGTAAGCTTTCTCATCTTTCCTTTTCTTCATGAGGTTTGGTGTTTATGTCATCATGCCTAGTTTTGCCCATATGTCATTGTGTCATGTTTTGATGTGTACTGTTAGATGCCATTTCCGTTTAAATCTTGGATCCTTTACACTATGAAGAATTTCCAATCTCGCATGCAATGGTGTGTTTCATTCATCTGCATTTGCAGATGTTTTGTTGATAGGTGGCCACAAATTGTGTTACTGGGCTTCAGAATTAACATTTATAAACAATAATTATTTTTGAAACTTGCTACTCCCACCATTCCAATCAAGAGATCATATCTGGAAGATCTACTAATGTTGAGATATAATGATATCCTTAGAGTTGGGCTGCTTTACCGAAATATTTTTGAGCACATCCAAGCTGTTTATATAAAAAATTGTGGATATCTATCTACTTCTTTGCCTCCATTCTTGAATGAAAGTTTCTTTTTCTATAAAAAAATAATGTCTATATATATATATATATATATACACACACACACTCCCTCCGTTCCACGTGAATGTGAACTTTTGGTCAAATTGATGTAACTTTGACCAATAATTTAAATAAAAAATAATGATCCTAATAAAAATCTAAAAATTGTTATTGAAATATTACTAATCGTGATACAAGAACAAATTTTTAAATTTTATCAGGATCATTATTTTTTCTTTAAATTACTGGTCAAAGTTACATCAATTTGACTCCTAGTTCACACTCACGTGGGACAGAGGGAGTATATATATTCATTTATTTGTTTATCTGAAATGGTAATGATATTGTAGGCATAGTTTTTGAAAGTGGACTTTGTGAGTGAAACATTCTAAAATAGAATAGTGAGCTCTTTGAGTGGAACAACCTCAAATATAATACTGAAATCTTTGGCTAGAAGGGAGCGAGTAATGTGTTTCATAGATTTTGTTTCTTTTCAATGTTGGTGTCATTCTTGTGTTCCTTGACTAACACGTTCCCCCCTTTCCCCTTTCCCCTTTCTCTAAAGGATGCATCGAGAGGCTACTTGAAGCTTCTTTATCAAACTGCCGCTTCAGGAATTCAAAGGTTATTTCTTATCTGTCAAGTTATTAGTTAACTTTTTCCAGAAAATTGCAGAAATCACATGTGAACTGCATTACTGAGTAGTCTTCTCACTACATGTCTGCTGCAGCAATCGAGATCTTTCTATGATCCTCGACGCCCTCCTGAAAACAAAATCTCGAACAGTTCTGGTTGATATATTGAATAAGAACGGTAATGTTTTACGGGAAGTTATAGCATGCTGTACAACATTTCCCTTTCTGTTGTGTCATACTGATTATATATGGTGCAATCTTTCCTTTCCAGGTTTGCAGATGTTACACAACATCATGAAGCTTTACAGAAAGGAATTTAATAAAATTCCAATTCTTAGAAAACTTCTCAAGGTGTGCTCTTGGAAACTTTATTTGTCTCTTGCATATTTCCTACTACTAGTACTCCGTCTAATATAAAGTAAGTGCTTCATTTGACTTGACACAGAGATTCAGGAAACAAATTACACCCTTAAAAGTGGATACAAATGCTTTAAATGTGGGCCCCCAAAAAACTTATTCCAGAAAGGGAAAGTAATTACTTTCGTTGAATCACCCCAAAAAGGGAATATTTAGCACTTATTTTGGATAGGAGGGAGAATAAAACTTGATCTTAGGTTCGGTATGGACGTTTTAACAACAGCGAGATGCTTTATTATCACTTTAAGTTTTTATTTGGAAGTGATGGAAGTATTGAAGGTCATCGTTGCAGAACTTGCTTATTGCTTCTCTTTGTGCCCAGTATTGTTGAACAAATTGAGTGAAAATTCCTCTATTTGATACATCATCTTGTTCAAATGCATATGATTCTAAAACTGGTAAGTTGGATAACTTAGGACGGTCTGAAGCACTTGTAATATGTAAAGCAGCCTACAACCTGAAGTTATGAGGATCTGATGCAACACTTAGTGTATGGCCTTTTGGAGGGTAAGTTTAAGGGTTTTAGGTCCATAAAGCTAGGATTTAACATGGGTTCTTTAAGCTGGTTCCTAGGTTTTAATAAACTGAAGAAGATCTGATTTTTTTTTGGATAAGATGCAAGGAGAAAATAAGCAGCTAAGACAGTAAGACAGAAGAGTAAGATTAATTTGAAGATAATTTTGAAGACACTAAGGAAGGATGCTAACACAATCAATCTTAATAGACAAGAAAATTTTCAAATGCCACATTGACCCATACTTGTCAAAGGCGTCGCCCGCCTCGCCTTTTTCGTCGCCTTTGGGGTTTGTCGCCTCTTCGCAACAAGGCAGTCGGATGGTAGCCTTTTTAGGGGAGGCGTCGCCTTTCTTGCAAAAGGCTAGAGGCATGTAAGGCATCGCCTTCGGGGGAAAAGGCGTGAAAGTTGGAAACACTTCTAAACTAAGTCGTTGTTTTCAAGTCAAACTATGTCTTTCCTTTTTTTTTCAACGGTTTTTATAATTGCGTTGTGCCGTAGCCCCTAGTCGACTAAGTCGACAGATTGAGAAGAGAAAGAGGAAAGTTGAAAGGTCGGCGAGCCTTAGACGGCGATCGCAATTAACTCCGGTCGAAGGCGAGGCTGGTTCTCTTCTCTTCGGTTCAGGTGAGATTTTTCTCTTTCTCTCTTCGACGACCGCTGGCGACGACGACCTCTGCAGTTCAACGACCTACGAACCTGCTTTTTCTTCATTTCTACTTGTAGCTAAGATGGTCGATACCGGTATTTGGGCGGATAATATGGAGGATATGGATATAGATTCGACTTGGACTAAGATGGCACATACCATAAAGGAGGTGGCGAAAGAAGTCCTTGGAGAATCTAGAGGAAATGGGCTACAGTAAGGGCCACGTCACGGTGGAACGAGGAAGTAAAACAAGCGATAAAGGGCAAGCGAGAATGCTACAAATTATTGGGGAAATGTAGGAGCGACGAGAACTATGAGAAGTATAAGGAAGCTAGAAGAGATGCTAAGAAAGCGGTAAGAGACGCGAAGCGAGGTGAATCGAAACTTTATGATAAGTTGGATACTGAAAAGAAGGGGAAAAGGACATCTACGGACTCGCTATCGTACGAGGATAAGAGGACACGAGATATTGGGACGGTTAAATGTGTGAAGGATGTAGACCGAAGAGTTTTAGTCGGGATAAAGAGATAAAAGATAGATGGAGTTCGTACTTTGATAACTTGTTGATGGCGGTCGAGAAGCGGGATGTTGGAGATTTAAATCTCTTCGAGTATGGTTAATCGAGATTTTATGCGGAGAATTCGAAAGAGTGAAGTGGAAATGGCAATGAAAAAGATGAGGCGAAGAAAGCCGTTGGGCCAGGATGGTATACAGGTGAGGTTTGGAGATGTTTCGGGGAGAGGGAGTAGATTGGTTAACAACGCTATTTAACGAGATATGGAGAGTTAACACGATGCCGTTGGAGTGGCGGAAGAAGTACTCACGATCCCTTTGTATAAGAATAAAGGTGATGTCGAATTGTGCCTGTTATCGATGGATCGAACTAATGAGTCATACTATGAAACTTTGGGAAAGAGTGATTGCCTGGGTGAGAAAAATTGTGGATATTTCGGATAACTTGATTTGGGTTTATGCCAGGAAGATCGTATGGAAGCGATATATCTTATGAGACAAAATGGAGAAATATCGGGATCGAAAAGAAAGATTTGCATATGGTTTTCATTGATTTGGAGAAGGCGTATGATAAAGTGCGAGAGGTACTTTGGTGGGCGTTACGAAGAAGGGTGTTTTAAAGAAATATATTGATATTATCGAGGACATGTATAATGGAGTTAGTACTTGTGTACAGAGACTAGTGTTTGGAAAGGCGAAGAGTTCCTTTATAAAGATTGGAGTGCATCGGGTTCCTTAGCCCCTTTCTTTTGCTTTGATAATGGGCCGAATTGGCAGGTCGAAGATGATATACCAAAGTGTATCTTTGTTCGCGAGATGATATTGTCGATTGATGAGGCGAGAGGGTGTTGAAAGTAAATTGGAGTTGTGGAGACACGCTTTGGAATCTCGAGGTTTTCGATTAAGCGAAACGGGCGAATATTTGGAGTGTAAGTTTAGCGAGTTGGAAGTAGGGAGGCGGGGGCGATCACATTTTGATGGAAATATTATCCAAACTTACGAGTTTTTAGCTATCTTGGATCCGTTATCGAAAAGGATGGAGAATTAGATGGAGATGTGGCTCGCTAGGATTAAAGCGGAGTTGGTTGAAGTGGAAGAGTGCTACGGGGTTTCTATGTGATCGCGGCATGCCCCGATAGATTAAAGGAAAATTCTACGCACGACAATTAGTAGAGCATTGCTTTACGGCAGAATGTTGGGCCGTGAAACTTGGTGTCACGTGCATAAGATGAATGTGGCGGAGATGCGTATGCTTCGATGGATGTGCGGTCATACAAAGAAAGGATCGATTGGGGAATGAGGTGATCGAGAGGTAAAGTAGGAGTTGCGCCCGTTGAGGATAAAATGAGGGAAAATCGTCTACGGTGGTTTGGACATGTGAGAAGGAGCCAAGTGATGCGCAGGTTAGGAAGGCAGGAGCAGTGGAGAAATGATAAAATGGCGAGGGTAGGGGAAGACCCGAACAAACTTGGATTAGAGTAATTGAAAATGATATGAATTTACTTGGAGTGGATGAAAGTATGGTGTTGAAGAAGTAGGAGTGGAGGGCAAAAATCCGTGTGGGGGTTGATTTTTTTTTTTTTTTTTTTTTTTTTTTTTAATTTATTTATTTATTATTTTTTTTTTTAATTTATTTTTTTCACGATAACATATGAGGATTCATGTTAGCCGACCCCAAATTATTTTGGGACTAAGGCTTTGTTGTTGTTGTTGTTGTTGTAGTCTTCTTTGTTTGCAGGTTATTGTTGACTTTTTCATGTTGTGAGAAAATGAAATATTCTCTCATTAAGTTTCTTTGCAATACAACACGTTTGTTATTGGATTGTTGTTATTTAGTTCTTTTTTCTTAGTTCTTTGTTGCAGTTTTAAATTATATAAGTCAGAAAATGTTATTAACATTAAAAAAAAGGTTTAATTTCAATTTCAACTTTCACTTCAACCACCATACTTTGTTTTTAACACGAAAACCACAAAAGTTTTGGAAAACTATCACTTTAACCACAAATTGGTGCCTAATTCGTGGCTAATTTGTGCCTTAATTCGCGAATTTGTGGCTAAAATGATAGTTTTTCAAAACTTTTGTGGTTTTTGTGCTAAAAACAAAGTATAGTGGTTGAAGTGAAAGTCGAGGTAAAATACAGTGGTTGAAAATGAAATTAAACCTAAAAAAATATTGTTTGTTGTTAGATTGTTGTTATTAAGTTCATATATATTGTGTGTTGGAATGTTGGATTGGTTTTATATGTGAATTTTTGACATTTATTTAATGTTTTATTCTTATTCATAACATGTTTTAAGCTTCGTTTATATGTTGCATGTATATATATATATATATATATATATATATATTTTTTTTTTTTTCTTATTCTATTTTTTGCCCGCTCTCCTTTTTGCCGCCCGCCTCTCGCCTCTTTCAGGTGCTTCTCGCCCGCCTCTCGCCTTTGACAAGTATGCATTGACCCAAACTACCCAAAAATGAATAAAAATCTTTCATCCACTCTTGTTGGTTTCCCATAACTCGTCATTCTTCCCTCTTATTGGAGACAACTCGACCTCAAGTTTTTGACATGCTGAATCATAATTATCCACAAGGTCTGAACTAACATTCACTCATTCATGTGACAAGTTTGTTCTTTCCAAGTCCATATTGCCTGAGCATCAAGCAAAAGGGCTTGAAATGGATATATCTATTCGTAGCAAACTTTGTGCTGACCCCAAGGTCGGTTCTGTGGAATTTGGGGCCCAAGGCTTTGGTTGGTGCCCTTAAATTTCCTACCGATAACAATGCGGTTACATTCTCGAATCCCTACTTCTCTCTTCGTCTTTCCGTCTCCCGTCGTTTTTTGCCCAAGGCTTTGGTTGGGGCCCTTAAATTTCCTACCGACAACAATGTTGTTACATTCTCAAATCTCTACTTCTCTCTTCGTCTTTCCGTCTTCCATCGTTTTTTGGTGTCTATTTCCGAATTTCCTTAAGTTTTAACATTTTTGAACAATTGGACCCTAAATTGAATCTTAAACTAACAACGAGACTTGAAAATTATTGTATAAAAAATTGAGTTTTGGACTTGGACAGTTAGGTTTGGTATTTAGATTGGGTTGAGATAATTGCGAAACAATTCAGAAAATAATGCAATACATTTTAGTAATAATTGCAAAAGATTTTAAAAAATATTTCATCAAAAATTTAGTGGCAAATAGTTCAAAGAAATATTGGAATAATTTTGAAGTTATAATTGCAAATAATTTATTAAAATAGTTTGCAAAAAAAATAAAAAAAATCAAATTTTCTAATTAAACTTGAAAGAATAAGAGGAAGGCCCAAAGAGAAGAGTGGGTGGAAAAAGAGAAAAAAATTTAAAAGAAAAACAGTCTGCATATTTGCTGGAACGGGAATCGAACACGAGCAATAACGTGTGCAACAAACCTTAAGCGATAAACCTTAACCACTGAAACACTAACACATCTTGTTAGTAAAATCGTGATCTCTTATATAAATAAGAACAATACAAAATTTGGGGCCCTTAATTCTACTAAAATTTTGGAGGCCCAAGGCGATCCCCTCTCAGCCGGGCCGGGCCTGGCTGGCACCACAGATTCTTTGAGAGCTTTGATCAGGTCATGGATGAAATGTTGATGCATAACCCAAAATTTATTTTGAATTAGTTACTTTTTATCTGCTTATTATCTTCTGATTCGATGGTATGCTCTCTGATTTCCTTTGTTGAAACAAACTTCTCGATGCCAATGTCTTTGACTACCTCTTCTGCTACTGTACCTTCATTTAAATTTAATTCGACAAATACATCTCACACAACTATATCATGCTCCGCTTTGAGTGAGTTGTGTTCTTGTTATGTTCATTCTTGGTGTGAAATAATTGGCACCAGACGATTGGCATGAGATAACTTGTAGGGCTCCTTAGCTGATGATTTGGGAAACAACTTTACTGGCTTCAGATGCTGCTGAGATTTAGAAGCAGCAGCTGAATTACTAATGATCTTGGGCTCTGTAGACACAACTCTGATCTGCACTTGTGGAATTAGACTTTGATTCAACAATCCCTTCAAGCATTGTAGATGCCATAAGTGCACGCCTGCAATTTTCTTGTTCCTCAAAAACCTGGATTTTTGAAAGTCAGCTTGAATGAAACCAGCAGCTGAAAATAAGGATGTTTTGCTCTGATACCTAGTTTGATGCAGCACACGTTTCTGGAATTTTGTAGTTCTACTTTTGGGTTGAATGGGCTGTAGAAATTGAACAGAAGGGATTTCAGGTCTAATTCCAATCTGATTACCTGATAAAACTGTTAAGAAAGAGAGACGAACGGGAAAAATGAATTAAATCAGAAAACCTAGGCTCGCACCTTAGGTCCCAAGGCATACCAAGGGCTCTTGGGCCTCCCCCTGAGAGATGATGTCACATTAAGAGCAAAAGCTTATTATAATTCATCGACTGAATATATCAAAACAGTATAATCATCTATATAATGAAAGAGGGGTAGGGGGTATGACTTATGGTCTAAGTCTTCCTCGGGGCTAAATAAGTGTCCATACCCTCCACGTAGCCTACACGAAGTCCTAACAAAGACAATCTAGCAAAACCCTGCATTACGTTACCAGTATGCACTTATGTCCTAGACTTGTGAAAGCTCTTAAAACGGCCAATTTATAAATGAACTACAACTTCAACATAACTAGAATTTTTCACAACAATGATGCTAAAAGAATCCAGCTTTGACCCAATTCCTGAATCTGTTCCTTGAAATTTCTTTTCAATATGGGATTTTCACAGGCTGCATCGTGTTATTGACCTAAATCCATGATACGTATGGGATTGACCGACCTCCGACCCATCATCCATAAGAAATTGTCAGAGTGACAGGGTAATTGTTGTTTGATTGCGCACATATTCAGTATCTTAGTAAGCTGGTTGCAATTGGCCATTCAATTCTGTCTCTAATGGACCCCTTTAATTGCTAATAGTAGACTATCTCAAACCATTATTTCGCATTAATACATTTCCCATCAAATACTTGTCATATCTTTTTCCTTGTAAATATATTCAGGGGATGTGATTTTACATGAGAATATACTCTCCTTTTATGCGTGCAGGTCTTAGAGTATCTGGCTGAGAGGAAGATACTTACCTTGGAAAACATTAATCGCGGTCCTCCTCGTCCTGGAGTTGTGAGGTAGTAACAGTTTTCTCCGTTGAACAGCTTTAGTTGTTGACACCATGACGTAGATCAAATTATTGGCGTGGTGAAATTCTGAAATTTCTGATTGAATCCCCTTTTTCTGCATGATTTTATATGCATCCATAACTTGGGTCCTTTGCAACTGATCACTCTTTAAACTCTGCAGGCTTTGCCGCCAGTACTTCAACTAAGATGATCTTATGAGAATGCTTATCTTGTATTCTTGCTGATATACTTAACGAGACAGAAGTTGAACAATTGTACTTCACACCTGTATAGACATACATTCATCTTCTCTTAAGCACGATTTATAACTTGGGAGGTTTACATGAATCATCACCCATGGGTTGAAGCAGGAACAGATTTCCTTCTGGAATTAAACAAACTATAAAATTATTCGTTTAGGTACATATTTAAGAAGTGCGAGTGTTTTAAATGTCAAATAGCCTACACGTCCAGACCAACTACTAAAAGACCTTTAATTGTGCAATTGTAAAGGGTCATTATCATCATTGTATACATTTTGTATAGTCTTAACCTGTGCTACTCTTTAAAACAGAATATTGCGTTACTAAAAACGTACGTGTTAATAAGGTGACTGTAGCCAAATCTGAGTGTTCATGATGGATATTTGGTAAACTAGGATAATCTCTCTCCCCCTCTCTCTCTCTCTCTCTCTCTCTCTCTCTCTCTCTCTCTCTCTCTCTCTCTCTCTCTCTCTCTCTCTCTCTCTCTCTCTTGAGAAATCAGCATATTTGCTAGATAGTAAAAGATGCACCATTAGAAGATAAGCGTAAATTAAATCATGTGAGATGTTGTGGAAACACAATGGTGGCGTCAAAGGAACCCTTTTGGAAGCGCAATATTGTCAGTATCAACAATCATACTCAATGGGTAGGGGGAGACCAAAACTTAGATGGATGATGATTAATCATTAAGGATGAGACTCATGCAACTGAGTGGTGCTTGTTTTATGGTCTTGCTTTGGACTGTACAAAACTGTGTAAAAGGCTTGCCTTGGCCAACCCAATTGGGAAAATAGCTGAAGTGAATTTATTTCTGGATTCAAAATGTTGCAAGGGATGAAACCTTATCTGATCATTCAGTATAAAGTGTGAATGAGCTGTTCACTATCTGTATTGCCATTTTGTTATGCACATAGTTAAAAGAACAGCTCTGCATAAAAGGGATGCCTCTTCTTGTTGTTTGAAGGATAATCTTTGCTATCTCCTGCTACTGCTTCTTTTTAGATTTTCTGGAGAATCTTTTCAGTTTGCACGACTTGCTATAAGGTCATTAGTTAAGCATATACCCTAATACTTGTTTTATTACAGCTTCAAGGAATCAATTTTGGAATTGACAGAACACAATGACAAGCAGGTAAAATCCTTTCCACTCTTATGTGATACAGCTGTTAGTATATGTTTCTATTTTTTTTATCCATTTTACTTGGGAGGATATAATCAAATGTTGAAGCATATCTTTGTAATCAATTGCTTTGTGAGTAATAATAGCTGTAATGTTATTTACTGTCTAATGCTACTCTGTATATATTGTACCAAAAGTTGCTTTACCACATCTATTTATCGGAATGCCTTTGTTGAAGATGAATGAACATGGTATGTGTAAAGAGTATCAAGTTTTAATTGGCTTAAAACCAATTATCACATGTTGTTCTTAACTTGACTTCAATTCTTCTAGGCTTCTAATTAGAACTTCTGATAATAGGTCAATTGTTTATGTTGACGTCACTGTATTTCTGTGTTTACCTTTTTATTTTCTTTATATTAATTGTGATCAACATTTTTCCTCTTTAGGCGAAGAACCAGAAGATTCTTCATTGAAGAGGAAAGTTTGAAACGGATATTTATGCGTCACTTTCCTTCTTGTGAACTATCTTCCTGCTCATCAAATGTTTGTTTCTTGTCAAAAGTATCCCAGGGACCCCCACCCCCCTCTATTTAGATCTCTTTTAAAATGAATGAATTGGATTGGTCAAATTTATGGGTCCCACAAGTCTTTTTGTATGGATGGGTCCACCAAATCCACCATCACAACAGGTGATGCAAAATGGTGAAATACTACTTGTACTGTAGCCATATTAGAAGCCCTCATGAAACATTGAGGCTAAGTCATATTTACACCCTGCCAGAGTTCAGAATCCTGTTTGATGCGGGTTTTCAGGAGAGACCCTTTAAGTATTGGAAATATGGTTTAAATTGCTTGTCTTTGATGATTAATATTTTTTCTTATAGGCCAAGGAAAATTAGATTATTAGAGTCGATGACTTGAGGAGAATATGTATCATCTGACTTTTAGCTCTACTTTAACGTACAGTTTACTTGATTAGGTGATAAACATAGTATGCTAGTGTTTAGAATCGTATTCGCATGCCCAATACCCCTTGGTACTTGCTGCATTTCAAGGTTATCTGAACTTTAGCATTTTATGCATTTTATCCATTTCGGTACTAGCTTAATAGTACTCTTTTCACTTGTAAATCAATCTTATTTTAAAGTGGAGATCATTTAGTAATTCCATGGATGATGGAACATTAGTAATTTAATTATAAATTTATTTGTTTGTGTTTGTGTCTTGTGTGTACGTAATGTTGACCATCACTGAAGGTTTTCATTTTCTATCAATTTAACATTGACAGGTCCACCAAATTGCAAGGAGTTTTCGAGATAAGTGGATTCAACGCAGAAGACATAACTTTGTGGAGAGGGATGTTGATAGGACGGAACGACAAAGGGGTTCAAAATTCATTAGGTCTTCGGCATCTCGTGGTAGTTCCTCTGAACGGGACAGAAGACCTATGGAAGCAATGCATAGTTGTTCCAAGCAATCACCAAGTACAAATACACCTCCACTTGATGGTGCTATTATGGAGGGCTCCTCTGCATCATGTCCTGATAGTTTCATCCTCAGCGAGACAAAGACTCGTAAACGTAAAAGTCGATGGGATCAACCGGCCGATACAACTTATCCTTCAAATAAAGAACCTTACTTTCTCCCAAGATCACATTCAGGTACACATGCTGAGAATGGTGAAGCAGTATTAGAACATGCAAGCAGTGAAGCCAAAAAAGTCTGCCAGAATTTTGAAACAGGTCCGTCAAAATGAATTTTTGATTTTGTTCTATGTTACCTGGACTCGGGATCGGGTATCCGACACGGGTACGGATCCTAGTGTCGGATTCACTTTTCCTCAAAAAATTGGACACGGGGACACTGTCCTAAAATTAGGATACGGGTACGGGGATACGTTAATAACAAAATATATTGAGTCTATTTATATACTTTACTTATAAATGAAGTCAACTCACTCTTTTTTTGCTAAGATATACTCCCCCCGTCCCGGTCCAAGGTTCACACTTTTTTCAAATCACACAAATTAAAATAGGAGAGAGAATGAGTGGAGGAAATAGTAAATTTGAAAAGTGTTGTGAGTATAATAGTAAAATAGGAGAGAGAATTAGTGGGTGGAATAGTAAAGATTCTTTGTCATTTTAGGAAAAGTGAAGCTTTTAACGGAACATCCATTTTGGCAAAAAGTGAAGCTTGAAATGGGACGGAGGGAGTAATGTATAATTAAGTAAAAAAACATTAAAACTTGTAAAATTTTTATAAATGAAGTCAACTCACTCCTTTTTTTCTTTTTAATTTTTCTTGTCGTATCCGAATGAAAATGTGGGTGTCGGGGTGTCTTGTCGGACACGATACGTGTCGGACACGGGTACTTCAACATATTTGAAGAGTCCGGGTAACACAGATTTTGTTACTATTTTACTATTAATATTAGTATTATATATTTTTTTAAAAATAATCTTTTTCCCACCTCTTTTCTTTGACGATTCCATATGACTGTTCATGTTAGCCGACCCCAAATCATTTATGGGACTAAGGCTTTGTTGTTGTTGAAACAGGTGATGTGCATACTGAAAGGCAAAACACTGATGAGGATGCTCCTCCTGGATTTTCATCTCCTCTTAAGGGCAATTTGTTCAATTCCAATGTATATAAGATTGCCCCTGATGCTGTGATGGGGCAACCACAGGAGAGGTTCATTTCAAGAATGCCCATTTCATACGGTGTTCCATTGTCAATCCTGCAGCAACTTGAGACACTTCAAACTGTAGCTACTGAAAGTTGGGCTGTAGCTCCTTCTATGCATTTCCAGCCTTACCCACCTTTGCCTTTGCATCCACGCGATAAAAGTGGACCCCAGCAGGCCTTGCCTAATCCTGTCCCCACATATCACTCTGACCGAAATCAAAATACTCCAACCACTTCTGGTGCCAGACCTCAGGATGTGCCAATTCCCTTTCCAAACAACCAACCTAATTTCCAAGGAGGTGGGGGATCCTCGCATAATCTGGGACGTAAATATTTCAGACAGCAGAAGTGGAATAATCCAAGAAATAGGCCCCCGCGGATTCAGAGAAACAATGGCTGGGGTGGAGGATTCAAGGGACCGGTCAACTCCAGTAATGGTACGCCAAGTGGAGTGGATGGGCTCCATGGTCACTATAGTTCAGGGGTGGTAAACAATGGTAACTTGAATAGTGGAACTGGTTTTCCTCAGCAGCCACACCATTAAAATTAGAAGTGATTTATAGGAGAAGAGATTTATCTGTGAAGCCGGTCTTTGTTTCCTTGTATGTCCGTTGGTAATTATTTTTTGCTACAGGGGTGGGTTCATCTAAAAACTAGAGATTTCTATGTTTATTACCCCCTCTTTAGTCCAGCTTTTATAGAGAAAAAAGTCGGCCGTAAGGAGTAGCTTGACAATGGATATTCACCTCAAAGAGGTATGCGTTGTTTATTGTGTTACATTATTCATTTGAAATTATGAGGTGTAGGGAATGAAACTTTCGTCAGTTGTCTGTGTATTCTTTAGAATGTGATTTGAGAATAAGTGCATGTGCTGCCATTGTGTATTTTTTCTTGATATGAACTTTGTTTAGTTTTACTGATTATACAATGTGAAAGCCCTAAATTCTAGTGAAAGTGCAGTTTGGTTATAAACCATGTCTTATGGGAAAGACGAAGCCATGGAGAGTGTAGTGGTCGGAGAAACACCGGAGGGGGAGGGGTCCGGATCACATTATATCATTAAATGGATGGATGGGATAGTCTATGGGAATTACTTTTCAACGCTCTCTTGAATAAATTAATCTTATTTGAAGATCAATAATTTATTTAACATAAGATTAAGAGCTTGCACTAATTAATGAAAGTTTTATTCATTTTAACAGTAAACTAAATCAACTAATGATGGTTGGGAGAGTCGCTTATGCAAGACTTCTCATGTTAAAACATTTGGAAAAAGGTCTCCGCTTTATTGTCCAACAGTTGCAACGAGATTTAGATTCAAATTTTGACGATTTAGGGCCTACATCAACAAATTTTGACCATAAGAGTTTTTTTTTTTTATGCAAAAAATATCTAGTGCTCAACATCCTCAAAATAGAGTCTAAAATTCATGAAAAATTATTAATCTTGGTCTTAGATTTGTGCAACATTAGACACTTAAGCCCTCAATTATCAAAATTTGGATGTGAAACATTAAACTGATATCGCTCTCCGTGAAATTTATACTATATTTTATAATTTACCCTGAAAAATATTGAGACTTGAGATGAATGAAATTTGGAACCAATATCTCTGTTTCAGAATTTAAACCTTAGTACTACTACTGGGTTGTTTTCAGTTCACTTGTTTGAGCCTAAGAAGTTGTTGGGCTTTCAAGTAGTGTATTGTATTGCCAATACACTATTAAAAACATGTTTCTCCATAGTTATGGAGAAACGCGTTTCTAAGCAGACCTACTCTTAATTTAACCGATTTATCAGATTGGAACCCTGAAAATGTTAAAATTTGTTAAGAAAGTTTAGCCACCTTTATGATATTATCTGATTCAAACCAGATTTGTCTAACAAACAATTGGTATTCAAATACTAATAATTAAAAAAATTAATATGAAAAGTCTTGAAGTATCATGTTAGGTAAGGTACAAGTTCATGACCCGTGAATACGAATTATAGTATTATTGTTTTATAGATAATTCGGTTTACATAGAGCTCAAATAGCTAATAAAATATCTTATATTAAAGAACTAGTACATGCCCATGTTCAAGGCCACGTTTTTTTTTTAAAAAAAAAAAAAATTAAATTTTTTTTCATGCCCGTGTTCAAGGCCACGTTTTTTTAAAATTTTTCTTTTTTTAAAAAAAAATTTAAATTTTTTTTCATGCCCGTGTCCAAGGCCACGTTTTTTTAGATTTTTTTTTTAATTTAAAAAAAAACAAAATTTTTTTTTAAGGGCAAAATGGAAAAGAGACAAAATAGTGAGGGCAAAATGGTAAAACACCCACTTGAAACTGTAGAGAGTACTGTTCAAAAGCAGGTGCCATTTATAATATAGATTTTTTTTTTTTTTTTTTTTTGAATATTTCGTTCTTAGCATATCTCCTCCGTAGCACAAAATCTTAGGTGAAACGTGTTTTACGCTGAGCGTAGAACGTGTTTTAAAATGTACGCGGTGGCATTTTTGTAAATAAGTAGAACTTTTCAATAGGCGCGGTGACATTTTTGTAAATAACTGGAACTTACGAAAAACGCACCGACACATTTTGACAATGTATAAGGCAGTTTTTGAATACTACAAGAGGCACTTTCCAACGCTACAACAGGCATGTATTTTTGAACTCACTTGAAACTTACGAAAATTTATCAGGCATTTTTTGATACTGTAGAAGACAGTTTTCAATACTACAAAAGACACTTTTTGATACTACAACAGGCATGTGCTTTTTAATTCACTTGACACTTTTCAATATTACTACAAACATTTTTCAATACTACAAGAGACACTTTTCAATACTACAACAGACACTTTTTAACATTACAACATGCACTATTTTCAACAATATCGCCGTTATTATTTAACATTACAACCGATTTAAATGTTATATTTAGTGTTATTTTAGAACATGTACTTTCTAATTTTGTAAGAGGCACTTTATAATAATAGAGAAGGCACTTACGCAAAACATGTTCTAGGAATAGCTTATTCTAGAACTTGTTTTACACAAGAACGACTCCCTCCGTAGGTGTATACATCATCCCTCACGAACGTGTAATTATATACTCCCTTCGCCCCAAAACAATCTTTCTATTTCTTTTATAGTTAACACGAAAACAATAATTTTAGGTTGGTTTAGTTTTTTGAATTGGTTTAGTTATTCGAATAAACATTTAAAAATTGTTATTGCTATTATTTATAATGGTGTATCGATGATAAAAAGTTAATTTTCATTAGAATATTTAAATCAATCTAAAATTATTACTCAAAATACTTTTATGTCAACAATTAAAAAAAGTGAAAAAATTATTTTGGGACGAAAAAATGATCTAAATCATCATTGGTTTAGTTTTTTGAATTGGTTTAGTTATTCGAATAAACATCTAAAAAATTGTTATTGCTATTATTTATAATGGTGTATCGATGATAAAAATCATCATTCGAAAAAAAAAAAAAAATTCAGCATCTTGAAGGGCCAGGTGCACGCAGTGGTCAGGGATTAGTCAAAACTGAGGCCCGGGTATCAAAAAAAAAAAATAAATAAATAAATAAATTTAATCCATCAATATCAAACAATAAACTTTCATCTATAAAAATCTTGAGTGATGTACTGATGTTGATAGGATCTCTGACCAGTCTATTCATCACCCTTATGTGTTTCATGCCAAAAGTTTACTGATCCCTATGTTACAAAGAATATTCCCCACTAACAAAGTGTGAGGTTAAATTATTGGCACTTACTCTCTCTCCCGTCCCAAAATGTTTGTCCAAATTTGATTTTTTAATGAACTTTGATCACAAATATATTACAATTTAATTATGTTCATGAAATTTTAAAAATTCCTATTCATTCATTATATTAATAATATTATCAACAACAACTTTTAAATTTCATGAACATGATTAATCTCTATTAATTTGTGGTCAAAGTTCAACAAAAAAGTTAAATATGACAAATATTTTGAGATGAAGGGAGTATAAGTTTAACTTAATAATCTTTGGGACAATTGCAATTCGCTAACCTAAGTTTTCTCATAATTTGCAATTAACTATCAAATTTGTCAAAATTACATTTCAATTTCTCAGATTATTGAACTGAAGCAATAATATGATGCAAAAAAGGACTGTCAATTAAAAAACTAACGAAATAAATATCATGTGCCATCCACATGACACGAGATAAACATGACATTTTGTTGAGCAATTAAATGATAAAAATGTTATTACATTGAATAATGAAAAAAAAAAAAACTCACAAATAATATCAACCCTACCCCTTTCTCTCTCTCAATTGCAGACCCCTCCCCACCTCCCCCTCCCCCTCCCTCCGTCACAATCTCCCCCATATAGTGACATATTTGATGGTGATTTTAATGGGGGTCTAGGCAGCATGTTGGGTTAAAAATGGAGGTTGTTCTGGTATGGGTGTTTGTGTTGATGGTGATGTTAATGGGGGTTATAATTCTCATTAAATTTCACACATATAGATATAGGGACATATTTGAATGATTTTTATTTCACACATATAGGGACATATTTGAATAATTTTTTTAACTTTGTTAGTTTTTGTGAAATGCTTTGGTAAAATGACAAACTTGCCCTTAAAATGTCATGTGACTTGCATATAGATATAGGTTTTATGTCACATTGCGCCGGTTCATTAAACTGAGGAATAGGAATTCAATTTTTACAAATTTGATAATCAATTGCAAATTCTGGGAACATTTCGGTTACCAAATTGCAATTAGCCTATAAACATTCTCAAATTACTTAGTTCACTTTAGGGTTTAAGACTTTGCAAGAGCCGATCGGACAATTAATTAGGGGTATATCACCTCTTTCACTATTAATTCTCACAAAATTACAAGTTACAAACAAACTACCCATATATTATACTTAAACTCAAGCTACATTTGTTTGTGGGGAAATGTTTTTCAATAAAAATGTTTTCCTCATTTTACGATGTTTGATAAGCAAAGGAAAATAAAGTAAACGAAAAAGATCTTTCAATCAATGAAAAATAGTTTTGTTTTCTAAAAAAAAACGACTTGCGCATTTCTGCTAAGTAAAACGACTTCCGGTCACCCCACTCACCCATGCTCCCAACCCCCCATCTTTACCCCTACCTACTACTGAAACACCTACCCCACACCCACCCCTACCCCACACCCTACTACCTCGCACCCACCCCAATTTTTCGGCGAGATTTTTCGGTCAGTTTTCGGCCTGATCTCCGGCAATTTATTTGATCAATTTTTCTGGCCAGATTTTCGGCTGTTTTTCAGATAACTTTTCTGGCCAGTTTTCTAGCAATTTTTCCACGGTCAACTTTTCGGTCTGATTTCCGTCAAATTTTCAGGCGGAATTTTCGAACATATTTCCGGCGAAATTCGCCGGCAGATTTTCCGGCCATATTTCGGTGAACTTTTCTAAAAAACTTTTTTTTTTTTTAGATTTATCAAACACATGAAAATGTTTTTTGGAAAATATTTTTTTTATATTTACCAAACAGTCGAATGTCATTTTCTGAAAAACATTTTCATTTTTCAGATAATATTTTTCAAAAATCATTTTTCAAAAAACATTTTCCCTCAAACTAACAACTAACGGAACATTTTGAAACAAACTTGAGCATTATGGGGAGTATTGTTGATCCAGAACCGCTTTTTCCTTGTTCTTACTGTTGCGGTGCTGCTTAACATTTAATTAGTATAAAATATTTGTAGTGCTAAAAATTAAAATATTATACTCCCTCCGTTCCTGAAAGATTGTCCCATTTATCATTTTGACTTGTCCCAAAAAATATGTCCTATTTCTAAACTTAGGCATGAATGTTAGTGCAAATCTACTAAGGTACAAGAAGATGAAGCTCTTTCTTAATAATTATAAAATATACAACAGGACAATCTTTTAGGTTAGGGACAGAGGGAGTACTACTTAAAAACGCAAGTAAAACATGTGTTTTCTGCTTTAAAAAATTCATTCCATACATTATAAATATTTTACATTTTTAGTTGGATTGTTACATTTACTTGCTAAATTTCATCGCTCAAGGAATAATGACCAAACACATGGAAAGGAGGAGCCGTGTCTGGAAAGGAGGAGCCGTGTCAAATCCGGAGTATTAATACGGAGTATTACTAACTGAACTGTGGCATTTTTCATATAATTCTTCTAACAAATACTCCCTCCGTCCATCGATTTTAAGAAAATTTTTCATTTTGAGCATCCCATCAATCTTAAAAATTTTCAAAATGGAAAGTTTTTATCACTATTCTCTCCACTCATTCTCTCTCCTACATTATTTTAATACTCACAACACCATTATAATTTACTATTCCCTCCACTCATTCTCTCTCCTATTTTACTATTACACTCGCAACATTTACAATTTTCTTAATTCCCGTGCCATTTGAAAATTTTCTAAGATCGACGGGACGAAGGGAGTAACAAATAAAGCAATACTATCTCCTAGAAGAGGACAAACCATATAATCTCTACCTTAATAAGTACATCCTTCCAGCATTTTACTAAGTTCACTTTCCTATACTTTTACTAATTCCACTCTCTTTATCAATTTAATTTCTCTCCAATTACCATCACCTTAGGTCACCCTCTCCCCATCTTCTCTAGTCAACACATCCGGCAACTATTAACTCCGGCAACCAACTTAGGCAACAAATTCCGGCAACTTTTTTTTTTTTGTCGGTGACCTCTCCGGCGTCCAAACAACTGAGAACTTAACTTATCAGTATGTTCTCAGTTGTCAACTAAACTACTAAGAAGACAATTAACTCCGATGACCACCAAATTCGGCGACCACCTACTGCGGTGATCTCTCCGGCGACCAAACAACTGAGAACTTAACTTATCGGTAAGTTCTCAGTTGTCAACTAAACTACTAAGAACACAATTAACTCCGACGACCACCAACTCCGACGACCAAACAACTGAGAACTTAACTTATCAGTAAGTTCTCAGTTGTCAACTAAACTACTAAGAACACAATTAACTCCGACGACCACCAACTCCGGCGACCACAAACTCCGGCGACTTATCCGGCGACCAAACAACTAGAGGTGTGCAAGAAAACCGAAAAAACTGAAAATTGAACCGAAACCGATGAAAATCGAACCGAAAAGACCAAAAACCGATGATACCGATTAGTGTTCGGTATTAAATTATAGCAAAACCGATTTTTTTCGATTCGGTACGGTTTTTTGATTCCAAAACCGATTATCATACCGAACCGAACCGAACCGAAATTAAAAGATCGTACTATTTTTATATGATTTGTTACATATGTCGAGTATATTGTTAATTTATTATGTTATGTTACGAGCATTTATTTTATTTATTTATGCTCAAAAATATATTAATTGTTATTTTTACAGTTGTTAATATAAGTTGTGCAATTAGATTTATGTTCCATTTCAATGATGAAGTATTTATTTTTGGGCTATTAATCTTTAAATTGAAGAATTAATCTTGTGTCATTCGAACTTTTGAATTTTGAAAATTGTTTTCCTTCGGAAAAGAAATTCCAAATAGCATTTTTTGAGAAACCCCAATAAGCATAAAACCCTATGACTCTATAAAGACCTTTAAACAATTTAAAAATCGAAAAAACCGAACCAAGCATATATCGAAATCGAAAACCGAAACAGCGGAACCGATGAAAACCGATAACTAATGGTATAAGTTTTTAATATACCGAAGTATTTTGGTTCGGTATCGGTTTTACCCCAATACCGAACCGAATCGTACCATGCTCACCCCTACAAACAACTGAGAACTTAACTTATCAGTAAGTTTTCAGTTGTCAACTTAACTACTAAGAACACGATCAACTCCGGCGACCACCAACTCCGGCGACCAAACAATTGAGAACTTATCAGTAAGTTCTCAGTTGTCAACTAAACTACTAATAGCACAATCAACTCCGGCGACCACCAACTCTGGCAACCTCCCCGGCGACCACCAACTCCGGCGATCAAACAACTGAGAACTTAACTTATCAGTAAGTTCTCAGTTGTCAACTTAACTACTATATGAAATTACCCGGATCGCGCGGATTGCGGCGAGCGATTTTTTGATGGACTTCACTGAAAAGAGAGTCGCCACGCCATTTTGTATTATGAGCCTAAACTTTGAAAAAGGCTAGTTTGAAAAGGAGGTTGTTTTGATTGGTAGCCAAAACTTAGGAAAAGACATTTTGAAAATGAGATCGTTTTGATTGGGAGCCAAAACTTAGGAAAAGGCTTTTTGAACAGAGATTCTTAGGTTCAGATGTCAGGTTACGTTTTGGGAAGAGTATCTAGAGATCACCCGAAACGCCTTGCATGACGAGTCTTTCTACCTCTCTCGAAAAGTGTGCGTGTGTGTGTGTTCGTGTTACTTTTAAAAATGAGTCTGAATGATAGACTTTAATCTTGGTTTGAATGACAAACGTTGATTTTGAAAAAGGATCGTTTGAATGATAAACTTCGATTTTGAGGGAGTTTGAAAAGGAGTTCGAATGACGAACTTTGGTTTTAAACCGGGCATTACGATGTTACCCATTTTTGATAAAAATGACAGCAAATGAGATGCGATCAACGAGTCATTTTGTGACTCAGACATTTGAAAGTAAATACTATCAACAAACCAAACGGTTTGGACTTGTAAATGACAGTATTGAAAATGCGGTATCAACGGATCGAACGATCCGGACGGTAAAAGTGCGATCGATGAGCCAAACGACTCGGATTTGTAAAGAGCGTAAAGTAAGTGTGATATCAACGGATCAAACGATCCGGACGGTAAATGACGATCACGAACCTAACGGTTCGGACTGTAAAAGTGCGAATCAACGGATCGTACGATCTGGACGCTAAATGACAGAAAAGTAAAAAGGGGACTTGAACGCCATTTTAACCTTAAATTACTTTTCTCGAGGGAGAGAAGATGATAGAGTACTAAAACGTATCGAGACCCGTAGACGGAGTTTCGTTTACATTTTGAGAACTTTGATCGGATCGAAAGTAGCGTATGACGCGTAAATCGAGACAAAGCGGGGTTTAGAGAGTGAGAGTGTTACTAATGGCTAGGTGTTAAATCTTTTGCTTGGGAGGACGTATACGGGATACAAAAAGGTATTTAAAAGGTGTTTCAGAAGTGTTTGGCTCGTGTTTGGCTTGGAAAACGTGGTTTTCACGCAAATCGAGGCATTTCCAGGGCTCGAGAGGGGGTTTTGGTTGTTGGAACCGAGGAGATTTGCTGAGGGAGTAAATATTTGGGCCTCATTTACTGAAGGGAAGGGGCTGTATTTATAGGGGTGAAACTGAAGAACAGGCCGTCCGGCCATTTCCTCAATTTGAGGGACTTTTGAGGTATTTTGAGAATTGCTGAGACTGATCTGTTCATCTGGATGAACAGGCCGGCCGGCCAGTCACTCAGTTTGAGGGAATTTTAGACTTTTCACCCTTGAATCTGATTGATGGATATGTGGGGAGGCTTGCGTGTGAGCCACGTGTCCTAGCTTAGTCACTAAGATTGCCCATTTGCACTGCTAAGCCCGGTTTTGATTGTTTTCTAAATAATTGTTCGGACAAATGTCCGAAACAGTCCCGAAAATTGCGTATTTCTGGGAAAGTGGTACTTTTATGTGTGAGAGCATGTGTTGAGTACACTTGGGATTTTGGATGCACGGGGCAGTACTGGGAAGTCTCGTTGACTCGGAAAGGGGGAGTTAACGGATTTTGGTTAACTTGGAAAGGGCCAGTTAACGGATTGTAACGATCCGGATTTGGTTACTTATAGTATCCCCTCGGCGAAGTCACTTACGAAGGAAGTGGGGTTGTCAAAAAAGATAAGGATCCCAAATCGGGGGAGATGCCTAATGGAGAGACCTAGACGGTCAAATGGCTGGACCCTATAGCAAGGATTCCTACGTATCCACGAGGGAATCAAGCCGATCGTCGTTCCTATTTGCCAAGTGTAAGGGACTTAACAAACTGACGCTAGGTAACGAGATCTTGCTGGAGATCTGACGAAATGGCAGGAACGGTTGTGTTAAAATGGCATTTTTAACAACACGGTCTGAGTTCGAAGGAAGGATTGACGTTCTAACGACGGGGTTAGGAACGAAATGACAGGAACGGTTGTGTTAAACTGGAATTTTTAACAACACGGTCTGAGTTCGAAGGAGGGATTGACGTTCTAATGACGGGGTTAGGAATAGAATGTGATCTCGGGGGAGAATGACACATTGCTGGGAAAAAGCGTCCATAGTTCTAACAAAGTCAGTTAGGAACTGAGGAGATTGATTGACGTTCCTTTAAAAGGAAGGTCTAAGGATCCTGCTGGGGAGGGATGTTCGGGCTTACGACGGCAGCCGAAGAGGGATTGTTGTACGGGCTTACAATGATTGTCGTTGAAGTGAAAGGGTCGGGCTTACGATTGACGGCCTGAATGAACGCTCGCCGAAAAATAAAATATTTTAGGAGTCGCCACGCCTTTTTAAATGAAACATTGAAAACCTTTTGAAAGAGAAAATGAGTTCGGGGGTCAGGTTACGTGTTGGGAAGAATCGAGAGTTCACCCAACACGCCTCGTCCGTAGACGAGTCTTTCTATGTTCAACATTCAAAACATCAAATCACGTGTGCAAAATGTGTGTGACAAGATATGTATAAAATGCATGGAAGTGCTCTGTTTTATTGCTCAAAGGGGAGCATTACAACTTGTGAGCCATTGATCATGGGAGGCCACATCCCATATTACGAGGACAAACAACTTACAACTGGAGAATGACTTCTACAGAATGACAAAGAGTGTCGCGTGACACAGGATCTGCTTTGCAGGATGTGTCGCGTGACATTAGCTATCATATGCAGAAGCCTTACAACATTAAGCAAGGGATTAACAGAGATCTACCCAATCACTTCAAGTGAATGTGGATATTGAAGATCCACACTCTATCTTGAGTGACAAGTAGACCAGACATACGAATTACAACTGAAACGACAGTCTCTGCATAGGGCTAGTTATGTCGCGCTACACAGGACGGATGAGGCCAATTGTGTCGCGTGACATAACGTTGCCTTCTGCAGAGACTTTACAATTGAGAAACAGATTCAACAGATACCGAATCAGATCAAGCAATTATACCAAATAAACTCAGAATAACGCGAATCTTCAACAGATTGACCAAGGGGGTGTGGATATGGGGAGATCCACACTCCCTTGGCAAACAAGTTACAAATTCACTTAGATCAAGCCATGAATATTAATTGAAACAAGCAAATCAAGTTAAACAGAGAGATGGCGATTGCCACTTGATAATCAGAAGCGGATGGAGCTTGATTATCAAGTGGAGGAATGGAAATTGTAATGAAACAAACACAATGGCAAATATGAGAGAGAGAGAGAGAGAGAGAGAGGAATGGAGGGAATCGTTACCCTTTTAGTCCACGATCTCTACACCAAGTTAGGTGTAGAGAGCTTCGATTCAGCTACTAGGATGAGATTTGGATCTCATATTGGAGTGCTTGGCTTGGATCTTCAATTGGTATATGAAGTATGGATGTATGTGGATGAATTGGTATGAGAGGGGTTAAATTGATGAGGATTGGTAGGTGTGGTGTGTGTTTTGGGAGAGAGAGGAGGTATTCTGGCGTGAATTTGGCAGAGTGACCTTAGGATATGGAGGGATCCAGATATGAGAGGGGTATGGTCTTATTTATAGGCTGCAGATGATGGTCACATTGTGTCGCACGACGTCCTACAACCATTTTCCATGGCTCGAGTTGTCGCGTGACACAAGGTGTCACCAACCGTTTCTGGTGCCAAAACCTGGTTCTGGAACATTCCAGGCTAATACCCAAAAGGTCCAAAACTGGTTTATTACTTGTAGGTCCTTTTGCATGAGCAAAGTACTGAAAAGTACTTCCTTCGTAATAAACTTATGAAATGTTTCCAGAAGTCTCGGAATAGACCGGGAATTTACCAAAATGCCCCTTAATGCAATTTTTTCATATTAAAATGCACCTAAAAAGGTAGCGAATTGGATTGGCATACTTACAGAGCCCCTCGACAACGTCACTAATGGAAGAAGTGAGGTTGTCGATAAAAGAAGACCCTATCCCAATGAGCGGCTGGGGATATGGTGGATGGCTGGGCGATGACTGGTGAGATCCGATGGCTGGACCTTTGGAGAAAGGATTCCTACGTATCCCTAGGAGGGAATCAAGCCGGTCGTAGTTCGAAAAATGCTAGCAAGGAGCAAAACGATGGTAGAGATATGTTTTCATACCTTTGATGTGCTTACCTGTAGCTGCTGGAGGGACTGAGGCTACGACTGATGATCGTGGAGGGTTGTAGGTGCCAGAGGGTCTTAGGCTACAATTTCTGGTGGTTGTGGCTGCCGGAGGGACATAGACCACTATTGTTGAAGAGGAACGGTAGCTGCCAAGGGACTTAGGCTACAATTGCTGATGATCGTGACTGCCGGAGGGTCTTAGGCCACTCTTGATGATGAGGAGTAGCTGCCAGGGGTCTTAGGCTACTGTTGATGATGGAGAGTAGCTGCCAGGGTGGCTGCCGGAGGGACTTAGACCACTGTTTGATGAAGAGGAATGATAGCTGCCAAGGGACTTAGGCTACTGTCGATGATCGTGGCTGCCGGAGGGTCTTAGGCCACTGTTGATGATGAGGAGTAGCTGCCAAGGGTCTTAGGATACTGTTGATGATGGAGAGTATCTTCCAGGGGTCTTAGGCTACTGTTGATGATGAAGAGTAGCTGCTAGGGGTCTTAGGCTACTGTTGATGATGAAGAGTAGCTGCCAGGGGTCTTAGGATACTGTCGATGATCGTGGCTGCCGGAGAGACTTAGACCACTGTTTGATGAAGAGGAACGGTAGTAGCCAAGGGACTTAGGCTACAATTGCTGATGATCGTGGCTGCCGGAGGGTCTTAGGCCACTGTTGATGATGAGGAGTAGTTGCCAGGGGTCTTAGGCTACTGTTGATGATGGAGAGTAGCTGCCAAGGGTCTTAGGCTACTATTGATGATGAAGAGTAGCTGCCAGGGGTCTTAGGCTACTGTTGATCCTGCTGGGGATAGATATAGCTGTCGGAGGGTCTTAGGCTACAATTGCTGACGATTTGGCGACGGAGCCGATGAACATTGTTGATCATTGTTGGGAGACTTCTAGATTTGAATTTCCTGTTTCGCGATTTCGGTTGAGGGACAGTCCTCGAGATTCGATGGTGCTTAGTTGATTATTGTACCTGCGGGGGTAGATGTAGCTGCCGGAGGGTCTTAGGCTACAATTGCTGACGATGATGAAGAGTTGTAGCTGCCGGAGGGTCTTAGGCTACAATTTGTTGATGATTTTATGTCCACTCGTGGGGACTTTGATGAAGATGCACCAATGCATGCAGGCTTTGATGAAGGTGCACCCTTGAGAACGGGCTTTTGATGGCTTGCCCACAAGGATGGACTTTGATGATGTTTTGCCCATGAGAATGGGCTCTTGGTGAAGATCCGCCCATGAGAATGGGCTTTTGATGACTTGTCATGCGGAACAGACTTTGATGTCGCTGAGACTGATGAGCATTATTGCTTGGAGATTGGGGCAGCTGAAGCTCTTTCAGAGGATGCCGATAAGTCCGAAGGTGACAGGACTGATGGAGATGATAAAGGCGGGACATGCCATCTGCAGGATTTGAACTCTTTATCTAGATTGTGATTTGAGGAGCAATCGTCACGATCAGATTGTGATCACTTTGATTATTGTACCCTGTGGAGGGGAAACACAACACTCTAGGAAATTTGCATTTTATTTGACTTGGATTTTTTCTTATGCATTATTGACTTTTGATGCACGAGTCCATCTCGACTGGGGATGAAAATGGAAATGAGGATTTTGTATGACTTGACGAGCAGATATGTATGTAGCAGTTATGCCAAGATGGATTGTATACGGGATGAACGTGTTTATGATGATGTATGGGTTGGACCCTCTCGCATGAGTTGGGGAAATGTATGAGCGATGATTGAGGAACGTATGAGTGATGAATGATATGGTGAATCCTAGGCAAGTCGGGGACGCTCCCGGGAGTGCAGATTGCAGCAGATTGATTCGTTGTTGATGAGAACAAGGTATATTGCGCACCCGAGACGGCAAGACCCAACGGAAATGCAGAGAATGCCCTGTATTTGAAGAGATGATTAGGCGGAGCTCCATTTGACAATGTAAGGCAAACCTGGAGGGAATCTGGTAAGGAGAAACTGAGAGAACAGCTTGATAAAGCCCCAGTTTGATGAGATTCAATGCAGCCTTATTGCAGATAGAGTCATCTTGTGTCCAAGGAGGCAACCCATCATTTCAAAATATAGTCAATCAGTCGATGGACAAGACTAGTAAATGTTTACATGTAGGGGCCATCTTTTGAGAAGTGGAATGAATCCCGATTTTGTTTATGACACACTCGCTTTGGGTTTGACTCTTTTGAGAGAGTATAAGCATCGCAGGGTGTGGAAAGGTGTATGGAAGCCCCTACTGACCGAAAAACAGTGTTTGGCTCTATCTTCCTATGATGTAGAAAGAGAAGACTTTTCGAGACACTTGAAAACTTGTCTTATTCGTGATGATCACCAAGCTGCTTAAAACCCTTTATTGATGTTCGGGTTATTCGACCACTAGTCCAGATATGAATCAATATTATGATTAATCATGAGGAGAAAACCAACTGATATCGAGGATCAAACTCGGAAAGATGGAACTAAGAATCTGTGTATAGGGACGGCCCTTGAGGAGACCGGATTTTCTGAGATTTGTTTGTGATTTCGACCGGACCAATTATGGTTGCCTATGTTCCCCTCCTTGGGAGGAGCTCAGGTCGCCGTAGTTCGGGCAAATCCCGATTGAAAGAGAATGGAAACTCGAGGGTCTCTTGAGAATTGGAGAGTTGAAACACATGTCTCCTTGGAGTGTCGATGAAAAACACGGATGCGAAGCCCCAGTGGGACATCCACGGCAAGTATTTGTGGAGGTGAAATGAAATATGCTCACATGAAGTGTCGAATGAATTGGATTGAATTTGCACAATCTTTAATTGATGATCTTGAACCGAGATGGATTTAGCTCTGATTTAAGCAAGCAATAAAGCATTGATCTGATTTAGATCTCGAAGATATTAGAATGAATCTGCTATCCGGTAGGAACTGTAGCTGGGTTTCAGGTTTCGATCGGCTATCGGGTGATTTGGATCTTTGTGTACGTCATGACCTCTTAAGATGAGAGGTCGGCTGGGCTCTTTACTGACTGAACCTCTAAAGATGAGAGGTTGGCTTTTAGGAATGTGTTTGGGAAATCTATGGCGAGGATGATTGATTTCCTCTAAGAATGAGAGGTCAAATTTTGACTTTGGCCAAAGGCAAGGGTAATGGTAATATCCTCTAAAATCGAGAGGATGGCTTGGGATTGGTTAAGGAAATGGTGATATCCTCTAAAATCAAGAGGATGGCTGAGATTGGATGGAAAGTGTTAGTGAGAGAAAACCCAAGCTATTTGAGAACTTTTGGTGAACTTGTGAGAAATCGGGCTTCTTTTTGGACATCGGGGAGCTTCTTGAGAAGTCGGGGACTTTTGCTGAACTGTGAGGATCTAAAGTCTTTCTTTTGAAAAGCTTCTTAAGATGTTGAGGACTCTTGCTCAATTGTGAGGATTTAAAATCCTTCTTTTGATAACTTGGAAGGCCTCTTGAGGAATTGAGGGTTATCTTTGTCCTTCCTTCATGGCTTGAGTACTTTATGCACCGCCGACTCTCGAAGCTAACTTCTTTGGCATTGCTTGGATTTCTCTTAAAGATGATGGCTGAACAAGGTTTCAAAATATGCCGATCTTGAAATGAAAGGATATTGTTTAGTGAGGGTGAGGTAATGGCTTCCCTAGCGGATGGAGCTTGATTATCAAGTGGAGGAATGTAAATTGTAATGAAACAAACACAATGGCAAATATGAGAGAGAGAGAGAGAGAGAGGAATGGAGGGAATCATTACCCTTGTAGTCCACGATCTCTACACCAAGTTAGGTGTAGAGAGCTTCGATTCAGCTACTAGGATGAGATTTGGATCTCAGATTGGAGTGCTTGGCTTGGATCTTCAATTGGTATATGAAGTATGGAGGTATGTGGGTGAATTGGTATGAGAGGGGTTAAATTGATGAGGATTGGTTGGTGTGGTGTATGTTTTGGGAGAGAGGGGAGGTATTCTGGCATGAATTTGGCAGAGTGACCTTAGGAGATGGAAAAGGGATCCAGATATGAGAGGGGTAGGGTCTTATTTATAGGCTGCAGATGATGGTCACATTGTGTCGCACGACGTCCTGCAACCACTTTCCATGGCTCGAGTTGTTGCATGACACATGTTGTCACCAATCGTTTCTGGCGCCAAAACCTGGCTCTGGAACATTCCAGGCTAATACCCAAAAGGTCCAAAACTGGTTATTCCTTGTAGGTCCTTTTGCATGAGCAAAGTACTGAAAAGTACTTCCTTCGCAAGAAACTTATGAAATGTTTCCGGAAGTCTCGAAATAGACCGAGAATTTACAAAAATTCCCCTTAATGCAATTTTATCATATTAAAATGCACCTAAAAAGGTAGCGAATTGGATTGGCGTACTTACACGGCCGGAGAGGGATTTTTGTACGGGCTTACATTGATTGCCATTGAAATGAGATGGTCGGGCTTACAATTGACGGCTGGAAAAATTATCGATTGGACCTTGAAAGGTTGCAATTTTGAGATGGGACTGTGAGAGGTCTCGATTTTGGGATCAGACCGTGAGAGGTCTCAATTTTGAAATCAGACCGTGAGAGGTCTAGCGGGAATTTTTACCTTCGGGAGAGGGGCGTTAGAGATGTCTAATTGAGAAATTTAACCTCGGGAGAGGGGCGTTAGAGATGTCTAACTGAGAAATTTAACCTCGGGAGAGGGGCATTAGAGATGTCTAACTGAGAAATTTTAACCTCGGGAGAGGGGCGTTAGAGATGTCTAACTGAGAAATTTTAACCTCGGAAGAGGGGCGTTAGAAATGTCTAATTGAGAAATTTTAACCTCGGGAGAGGGGCGTTAGAGATGTCTAACTGAGAAATTTAACCTCGGGAGAGGGGCGTTAGAGATGTCTAACTGAGAAATTTTAATCTCGGGAAAGGGGCGTTAGAGATGTCTAACTGAGAAATTTAACCTCGGGAGAGGGGCGTTAGAGATGTCTAACTGAGAAATTTTAATCTCGGGAAAGGGGCATTAGAGATGTCTAACTGAGAAATTTAACCTCGGGAGAGGGGCATTAGAGATGTCTAACTGAGAAATTTTAACTTTTGAGGAAAATTGTCAAATTTGAAAAAATGAGGGGCTGATTGGCCATTTGGGCAAAAATGGCCCATTCTGTAAAAGAGGCCGGCCGGCCACTTCCTCAGTTTGACCATATTTAAAGAAACCGTCGGCCATTTGAGAGAAAAGGAGAAAATTTTGAGCTTTTGGCCGAGAGAGAGAGAGAGAAAAACTCGTCATTTTTCTTCGATCTTTTGGTTGAAATCTTGAGATATTATTGTTATGGAAGCAAGATTGGGGCGGAGGAGTCGACATAAAAGGACCGACAACGAGAGGAGGAGGATTAGGAGGACGGTGCGAGCGACCGAGCTTACTATGGATCCGACTGAGTTTTACAAAGCTCGGGATAACCACAAATCCAAGGAGAGGATAGCGAGGAAGGTAAACATCCTTTGAATTCCTTTGAATTTTAGAATTTTGAATTTTTGAAATTTTTGGAATTTTGATTTGAATTAATTTAGGGTTCTTGGTGCCCGATTTTGGGCTTTTGACCTTGCAATGCACTTTTCTTGAAATTGACTTTTGCTTAGTGCAATTGAGGTTATGGGTAGACAACGTAGAAAGTTTGGTAGAAAAATTTCATGTCTAGCTATGTTTTCCAAAATTAAAGTGAGTTAATTTGGAGTAATTTTGAAATGTTTTGAAAGTTCCGGATTTGACGGGTTTTTCGAAATGACATGAAAGTTTCGGATTTGACGGATTTTTCGAAATGACTTGAAAGTTCCGGGTTTGACGGGTTTTTCGAAATGACTTGAAAGTTCCGGGTTTGACGGGTTTTTCGAAATGTTTTGAAAATTTTGGGATTTTGAACCGTTAATACTCCGACTTGGGACGAAGATATCTTAGGAAAAGGGACCGTTAATGAAACGGGATTTTTAAGGCTTGAACCGTTAATACTCCGACTTGGGATGGAGATATCTTAGGAAAATGATTGAATTATATCTTTGTGTTGATACTTTATTGCATGTACATTTTGTGTACGTTACTTGGTATTGACATACCTTTGCTGTGTTTACCTGTAGTGGCGAGGGTCGGTTGATGTGTCCACTACTAGGAGTAGGGGAGATGTCGAGGCTGTGAGCGAGCTGTGGGAAATGTTCCCGGACGTGGCTCGTGATGGAGAGAGGAGTTCGCGGCAGTTGGTGATTGACTCCGGCCTGGGGGCTTTGTTAGCGCAGTGGCTGCTGTGGCTTCGACGCAGAGGGTCAAGGTCATCCATGTAGCCTTGAGTGAGTATTGGTGGGACACTACCCACACGCTTCACTTCAGGTGGGGGGAGGCATCGATCACTCCCACTGATTTTGCTGCGATCACCGGGTTGTCATTCCGAGGCAATCCCATAGGGTGGTGATACATCTTTATATGTCAATATTATATTGTCTTATTTCCCCGTACTTATATTATGTAAAGTATCTATTTAATCTATTTTTGTTATTTTTTGGATGTAGGGACTGAAGTGATAATTTGGTGCAAAAGAAGATAAAAATCAGAATTATTGAGCATTCTCGTACCTGTTGATTTGGAAGCTAAAAGGGTGTGGAGGATTGGGAGTGTCAAAAGCCAAGGATCATAAAGAAGTAAGCCATTATTTTTCCTTAAATGAAGTTACAGTTATGGAATGGAAAAGGTTGCTTTTGCTTCTATACTTCAAGCCTACAAGAGGAGTTTGGCTCAAGGGGAAATCACGTTACATACTTCCTCCACTCAAGAAAATTCCAGCAATTCCTTTTCCTCCTCCAAAGTAATTAGTTTTCTTCTGTAAATTTAATCGCTCTTCAGCAATTGCAAGACAAAAACCTTTGAAGATTTTGATTGCCACCATGAGTAGCTAAGTTCCTTATTTCCAATTCAAGGGTTAGTTTTATTTATGTAATTTTGAGGCTTTGGGCTTAATTTGATCTTGCATCACTTCAAGTATTTGTAGGTTTACATTGAACTTTATGAAAGTCTTTGGTTAATTTGAATTGACAACTCATTTAGCTATTGATTTTCTAATGCTTTTCAAGAGCAATAGATTGGATTTAGTTGTGCTACTACAACTAGATTAATCTAAGTAACCTCCAATCCAATTCTTAGTAATTATAGCTATCTCAATTATCAAGAGATTGGTTCTATCGTTTTCAAAGTACTTCATGCTATTGTTTAATGATATGGAACCCTAGTGTACCCAATCAAAAGGCAATAAGATTAACTGGGTGCTAGGCTCGGAAAATTACATTAGGAAAACACAAGATTTATTACGGCTATCCTAATAGGTCTTTGATTGAATGCTTGAAGTGCAAGATGATATTTTTAAGCCAATGATAAATTGCATATTTGAATCCCCTTGAATTGGAAATTGCCTCTAATTGATATTTCTCTAGTTGTTTTATATGCTTTGCTTTTATTATTACTCCGTCTCAACTTTACTTTATTGCCTAGTTAATTTAGTTCTTAATTTTAGTTCTTAGTTAAAACAATCAACAAATCCCCCTCTTTGTTACTTTTTACTTTAAAAAAAAATCATCAAAAGAAATAAAATTTCCGTCCCCGTGGATACGAACCCTACTTGTCACTATACTTATTTTGTAAGTAGGAGAAATTAATTTGGGCATTTAGTGACCACCATCGGCCTCGGAATACTACTCATCTTCTACCAGCGGCGTGCCTCGGGGGCAAGGGCCTAATACTGACATCCTAGAGCAGCTGGCGGAGTACGAGCACGTGCCCATCAACTTGTCCGCCGTGAGCGATGATGAGGACTTTCTGAGGGAACCCGAGCTCTATGATTTGATCAGTGAAGATGAGTCGGAGGCTTAGGGTTCTTTTGGTCCATGCTTAGAGAGGGAGAGAGAGTCAATGAACAAATGATGCATGACAACAATTTGTATTTATTTTTTATTTGGGGGCCAATGAGGCAAAGACATGTAATGATATTTTTTCCTTTCTTTCTTATTATTATTGGTATTTTACTATTTTGCAAATTACTTGAGCCTCGGGGCAGTTTTTTGCATGGAAATGGGGTGAGAATTGGGCCGAAATGTGTTATGATGGTATATGAATGTATGAATGGTATTTGAGAATGATTTTGTGCAGGTTTTATTGAGAAAGTAGGGTGAAAATCTCACTTGGGCAGCAGCTTTGGCTGTTGCAGATTTTTTTTCTGCAGAAGCGGATGAAGCCGCCCGGCTAGGCCTTGGGAAAATGAGGTCGCACAGCTGGGTGTCTTGTCTGAACTGATTTTCTGCAAATAAAACCAAGGAGGGGTCTTTTTCATTTCATTTCCAACTTTGGTCTGTCCCAACTGATTTCAAAGCATATTTTTAGCCAAAAATCGGTGAGTCCAATCATTGCCATGGAGACACCGATCCGATTGCAAAAGGGGAAAAGGGATCATTTTTTTTCCAACCTTCAGTCTTGGATGAGGTATAACTTTCAATCTCACAAATGGATTTTTGATAACACCTTCAAGATCAAATATTTATGGCATTTGAAGGATCTCCCACCCGATTTGGACCTTTTGAGAGTAGCAGCGAGATTTTAGGACGTCCGGAGACATGTTTACTCCTTTTCTTACAACGAGATCGTCCCCACCTTTGAGGATTTCAGAGCATTGATTGGGCGTCCAGAAATTGAGGCTATTTCGATTCCTTTGACCGGGGATTTATGAGTGACCGTAAAGTTGGCATCTTTTCTGCAAATTTCTCCGGAAGAAGCCGAAGGGATGATGATAGCTCCCGATAGGATCGACATTTCTGACATTCCGAGTAGATTCACGTCTCCGGGTAATGCTGAGACCACGGTGTCTATGGATGCTTTCATTCTCTGTGTATTTTCTTTTCTATTCACTGCCGAGTCCTTTGGAGTGTGCCATAGCGGCCTTTTGTAATGGTTAGAGACTGCAGGGCTGGGAGAGATATCGTCCCTTTGATTTTGGGAGAGACGTTGCACGGCATTGATAGGATGGCCAGGGGGACCTTTTCATGCGGTCGGGGAGCCCAGCTGGACTGACTCTATGGTTGCAGGAGAGGCTCAAGGCTTTACCTGGGGCTTTGCCTACCCAGTGTCCTTGGGTAATTTCTCGGAGGGGTGCACCGAGATAGCAGGATCAGAGTCACTAGGAGCTGATGATGGCTCGGCTGTCTACGGCAGATGATCATTGGTGGGTGCCTCATTGGAGGTTGCAAACTCGCAGGATATTTCAGGAGTCCTACATAGTGAGGGTTCCGGGGCTATCCTTGTCGTCCTTCTACATTCCCCGCCTAGTGTCTAGACAATTCGGGACCTTGCAGGAGCCATTGGATGACTGGGAGGACATTCGCACCATGGAGGTGGCACCTTTAGACATGAGAGGTCCAGATAGCTTCTCCTTTTTCTCGAGAGCATAGACATATGCCGCTTTTCCACCCAGGGCAATTCTCAAGAACAGGAAGAGTATCATTTTGACCACGGCCTACTTTGATTGGTATGAGAGGGAGATGGAGGCGACTCAGATTGTCTTGGGAGAGAGGCGCCAGGCCTTATTGAGTGCCGATAATGAATCTAGTAGGGCTTTGAGAGAAGCCAAGGCAAAGGCTAGTCACCATAAACAATCGAGAAATCTTATCAGAGATATGAAAGTCCGATATGAGAGACTATCAGAGGTTTCTCCCCTCACCGAGGCTCAGTGGGAGGAGATAAGGACTCGTGCCAGGGTGGAGAAGGCACTTATTGACACATGTCTGATTGAGGCTCCAGTGAGGGCACCTGAGATAGGGATGAGGAAGACCGATATTATTGAGAAGAAGAGAAAGAACACTCGACGAGGTCGAGGTCGGGGAGAGAAGAACAAGGAGGATGCTGTTGATGACAACTGACGGACCTGTTTCGAGCATCTACTTATTGACTTTTGCAAACACATTAGGTTATTAGGTCTTTTATTGTATATTTTTGTCTTTGTAGCAGGCTAGGAGAGTCAAGAGTAGACCGTGCTTGAACTCATCAAGAAGTTTTTAATTTGTAATAAACGAGAGATATTATCTTAGAATTTTTCAAGACACATTTCATGAAAATTTGAATGTCTTATTTATTGTTTAGACCGAACAATTTCTGGCTGCCTACGTTCCCCTTTTACAAGAAAGGCTAAGGGGCTCAGGTTTTCATAATTCATTCGAATGAACTTATTTTTTTGTGCAACCCTGTTTTCTGCCTAGACCGCCCTTTTCAGGGTTTTCAGCCTAGCTGGGTATTACTCCTTTTGCAGTTTTTTTATTTTTTTATTTTAGATATAATACTGGCGGAGCTTGTCACCGTTGACTGGGTGAACAAAAGGATTGCCGTCCAGGTCTGCAAGCTTCATTACTCCTCCCGATAGTATCATTTGTACTACGTACGGGCCGATCCAAACAGGTTCCCATTTTCCTAGAGGGTTGTCTCTGGTAGGGGGTTTCTCTTTCAGTACCAAGTCTCCTTCTTTGATGTCTCTGGCTTTGACCCTTTTGTCAAATGCCCTGGCCATTCGCCTCTGATAGGCTCGGGTATGTTCCATGGCCTTTAGTCTCCTTTCATTAAGCATGGCGAGCTCATCATCCCGGCTTCGCAACCATTCTACTTCGTTGATGCTATTTTCCAAGAGGACTCTTAACGATGGAATTTCCAATTCTATGGGCAGGACTGCTTCCATTTCGTAAGTTAAGGCGAAAGGAATTTCTCCAGTGGCTGTTCTGACAGAGGTTCTGTAGCCCCAGAGTGCTAAATGTAACTTTTTGGGCCAGTCCCGATCGCGAGTGGCCATCTTTCGGATGATTCTCTCAAGTGTCTTATTTGCAGCTTCTACCGCTCCATTGGTCTGAGGTCTGTACGGGGATGATTTGTAACGAGTAACTTTGAATTCTGACAACAATCTATCGTAGTCTCCTTTAAAGTGTGTCCCATTATCCGAGATGATCTCATTTGGTACCCCATATCTGCACATGATATTTTCTTTGACAAACTGGGCAAATTTCTTGGAAGTGAGTGTTGGGTTTTATGGGTCCATGCGCAGCGGAATAAAGCATCAAATTAACACAAAACCCAAAGCCCTAAGATCCGTTCTATACGATTAAATTGAATTCCTATGAGATATAATTTGCCAACCTTAATTGCTTTCCGGTTTTGAGCCATCGAACAATTTATTGGTGTGATCTTGAATCACAATCTTCGATCTTCAAAAACCTTTCAATCTTCGGATTGAAACTCTAGGCCTTGATCGTCAAACGAGCGAAGACCCTCTATTGTTGTATCCACACGTAAGAATGAAACAAGAACGGTTCATGTGGATTGCTAGATCCTTAAACCCTTGGAAGAAATTTGAGAAATCTTTAAGTGTGTTTTTTTTTTCTTGGAAAATTTCGGCTAGCTATATTAGGGCTTACAGACTCTAATATTTATACTACATTAGTATAGGTATTAGTTTCCTAATCATATTAGGAAAGTGTCTGTCAAACGCTTCAGGCCTTAATAGTCGCACGACCCAGAACGCCATATGGCAAGGTCCGTCGCACGACTCAGGACTCCATGCGGCAAGTTCTGTCGCGCGCTATATTAAGCCAGTTCAGGAACTCTCAATCATTTTCTTCCTTGGTTTAACCAATTCATTCTAGTTATGTGTGACCCAATAGAATTATATTATGTTGGCAATGAGCTCGATCATATTGTTCCTCATAAGACATAAGCGGACTCTAGCAAGCCGTTATGTCTACCCAAATAATATAACGTAGGAGTTCACGTTTCCAATGGTACACTTCCATTTCTCCCTTTGTCTCACGATGTTATATTGAACACAAGTCATGGTCCACGTCAACTTGTATTTTTTCAATGCTTTCTCGATCTTGAGTATAATGATAGTCCAATCATATTGGGGTGTGGCCACATGCTTTCATCATTATCACTCATCGAGGGGCCCAAGCAAAACATCTCTCTTTCGAGGGACAAATTCCATCTTGACTTATCATCCTTCCCATCATGAATCCGATCATGTCAAAGATAGCCTTTATAAATATCGTGTTAAGATATCGTTTGACTAAAATCAAACATGACTTTCATCATATGTAAGGTCATGATAATCTCAGGTCTAGGGACTAAATGAAGTGACCATATGAGATTTAATTATGACATTTGACCATGACATAAATCTCATACGGGTCAAGTCCAGTCACTTGTTCACTAACAAGTACCCATAATTTCAATGTGCATCTCTATGCATATAATCATCATATGATTATCCATTGACAATTATACTAATTATTCTCTTAATAATTAGGGATGGATATTATTATAATAAATATGCAAAATATATAATAATCAAATAATAAATTTAAACGATAAAGATGATACATAACGGTTTTCAGTTAAACATAACTAAAGCCTAGGGCATTACACCAACAGTCTCCCACTTGCACTAGGCTCCATTTATGTATCGAATACTCATGGATCTAACATGACCATCATGCTTCTGCATGTGCGAGAGTGAATCCCTTATGTCATCATCGGTTGATACTTTGTATATCTTAACGTCTTCTCATTCTTTATGAATTCCTCGAAGAACATCTAAGTGAGTGTTTGGATCGCTCTTGTGACTTTGGTTCCATTGTTTGCATAAGTGGCACCACTATTGTCATAACAAAAGTTTCACCGATTAATGATACTTGGAACATTTCCAAAACACTAATGAACTTTTGATCCAAACTGCCTCTTTTAGCCACATCATATGTTGCTAAAATTCGGCCTTAGTAGTAGAATCGGCTACAATTTCTGCTTGGAACTTCTTCCAATCAAAATTGCACCTCTAATAAGCATAAAAACAAATCCTAATTGCGATTTTAAAATAACTTTGTCAGTTTGGAAGCTAGCATCTATGTAACCCTTACAACAAGATTAACTTCCAATCTTTCAAATCCCAAGAACGTATCCTTAGTTCTTCTTGAGTACTTAAGGATCATCTTGACTGCCATCCAATGGTTCTCATCACAGGATCATATTGGTATCGACTCATCATGCTCAAAGCATATGAGACGTCGTGTCTAGTATAAATCATGACATACATGACAGATCCAAATGTCGAAGCATATGGAACTTCATTCATTTCTCTTTTGCTCATCAGTTGTCATAAGACAATAAATATTGCTAAGAGAAATACCATGACCCATTGACAAGCTACTCTTCTTAGACTCTTCTAAGAATCCTTGTCAATGTGGATACTTTGACTCAAACCAATTTATCCTTCTAGATCCATCTCTATAGATCTGATGCCAAGGATGTAAGCGGCTTCACCCATATCTTTCATTGAGAAATCTTTCCTTGACCAAGACTTTTGACATTCTTAAGTGTCAGAACTTTGTTTTTCCAATGAGTAAGATATCATTGTAATAAAACAATAGAAATAATACTGCGCTCCCACTGAATTTCATGCATACACAAGATTCATCTTTGTTCTTTGATGAAGTCAAACTCTTTGACCAATTCATCAAAACGAAGATTCCAATCCTTGAAGCTTGCTTCAACCCATCTCATGGATCTTTGCAACATGCATACTTTATTAGAGTTTCTTGGATCGACAAACTATTCGGGTTGTGTACTATACACATCCTTAATAATCTTTCCATTTAAAGAAAGTCGTTTGACATCCATTTGCCATATCACATAGTCACAATATGTGATAACGGCAATTGAAATTCTAATGGACTTTGACATTGTAACTGGCAAAAAAGGTTTCAACATAGTCAATACTATGAATTTGCCTATATCCCTTTGTTACAATCCTTAGTCATGAAAGTATGCACCTTCCCATCCATGTCGGTCTTTGAAGACCTACTTGCACCCTTTAGTTTTTGCACCTTCAGGTAGCCCAATCAAGTTCCAAACTTGATTGTCAAACATGGATTGTAATTCAGATTCCATGGTTCCTAACCATTTATCCAAATTAGGAGTGGACATCGCCTCAAGATAGGAAGTAGGATCATCATTCTCAATGACTTCCACCTTATTACTTTCCGAAACGAGAAATCAATATTTCTTGGTTCGGATTGTAACCTATCCGATCAACGATGGACTTGTGCATCTTGAACCGGTTCCACAATTCCTTTGTGAACTTGGTTCAGTCTCTACTCTTGGATCCATATTATTTTCGGGTTTTTGAACTTTCTTCAAGATTAATTTTACTCCCACTAGATTCTTTATTGAGAAACTATTTCTCAAGAAACAAATCGTATAGAGCAACAAACGTTTTGTTCTCTTTGTGGTTGTAAAATCAATATCCAAAAATAACTTAGTCAGATTTGGTGATAACATATAAGAGACAAGTCTCTTTACATAAGACTCGCAACCCCAAATCTTCATGAAAGACAAACTAAGTTTTCTTCCATGCCACATCTATCTCATGTGGGGACTAAGGAACCGATTTAGTAGGGACACAATTCAGTGTAACCGCATTATTTATAATGCATATCCTCAAAAAGAAATTAGGAAAGTCAACTTGACACATCATCGAACGAACTATGTCTAACAAGGTTCAATTCCTCCTTTCAGACACACCATACAATGTGGTGTTTCGGGTGGAGTCAACTCTGAAACGATTTCATAGTTTTTGAGATGATTGTCAAACTTTTGGCTCAAATATTCACCACCTCGATCTAATCGAAGTACTTAATAGTTTTGCCAAGTTGTTTTGCACTTCATCTTGAAATGTTCGAAACATCTCAAACGATTCACCTTTGGACTTCATCAGATAGACTTAGTCATATCTAGATAAGTTTTTAGTGAAATGTGATGAAATATCGAAGTCTTCCCCTAGCAATGCTACTTAATAGTCCACATACATCTCATGTATAATGATCAATAAGTCACTAGCCCTCCCACTACTCTTTAGTGTAGGGTGGCTTGGTCAATAATTCCAATAAATAAGATCCACATTCCTCAAATGATTCATGGTCATATGAGTCTAAAAGTCCATGTTAATGGAATTTAGATATATGTTTCTTATTTATTTGACCAAGCCGGCAATGCCATAGGAACGCGTTGTTCATATTGTTCAGTTCAGAATTCCCATTTATATTTTAGATATTTTCAATATTATTTTGTTTCTTAACATCAAGGATATGAAGATCATTCAATGACATATGCATTACAATAAGGCATATCATTAAATAAATATAAAACTTCTTTATTGAAAATAAAAAAATTATATCCTTCATCATCCATTTAAGAAACGGAAATAATACTCCTACTCAAATCCGGAACGTAGTCATACTTGTTCAAACAAGTACTACTGCACAAGGTAAAGTGACTTCATAAGTCCCTATGGCTAATGTAGCAACTCTTGCTTCATTTACACGCATAGGTTTGATTTACCTTCTTTGAGTAGATTTCTATTCTTTGTTCCTTGCACATTTAAACAAATGTGGGATCCAATCCGGTATCATATACCTAAGAACAAGAAGCCGAAAAGAAAATATCTATCATATAGATACTTGAAGTAGTAGCAATCATATTGCCCTTCTTCACTTTTAGGCCTTCCTAATAAGCCTTGCAAGTTTGCTTCCAATGATCAATCTTATTGCAATGGTAGCAAACTGCATCCTTTTTGAGACACTTTTGGGTTTAGCCTCTTTGGCTTTTGCAACTTTTGCCTTAGGTTTAGCAACCTTTGCTTTACCTTCTTTTCCCTTCCTTTGTGAACCCTTTCTTGTGTTAACCATTAACACAATTTGCGGATTGCTCCTTCTTTCATCATATGAATTAAGAGCTTTCACCACAACATATATCTTTTGCCTAGCTTGCACTTGGAACATTTCCTTTTTGCATTATGCTAGAACAAAAGAATAGTTATCATGTGCTCAAGGTTCTTCATAAGGGCCTTTAAACATGGTGGCAAATACAAGGCAAGCAATATTGTCAGAATCATCAACATGTTTCTAATGTTGCTTCCTCATTTACCCTTCGCAACATTTGCAGTGGGTTCAGTAGAAACGGATTCGTCAAGAACGTACACATTATGTATTGTTCCTTTCGAACTTTGTCCTTCATAAGGACGAATCGCAATTATCATTATGTAATGCTATTTCTACAACAAAATATACAAATTATATGAACACATATCAATACCAACACATTTATCATCTAAGAGCAAATAATGTATTTTACAAATACTCCCACTAAATCATACACCTTCCAATGCAAATAAGCATAATATGCATTTAATGGGCTAAGATCCAATTTTAATTTAATCTCAAGTACGCTATGGCGCACCGCTCAAGATTAAATTAATTAGGTAGAAAATATCAATCATATCGTATATGACTCTTAGGGCTAAGATCCAACTTTAATTTAATCTCAAGTACGCTATGGCGCACCGCTCAAGATTAAATTAATTAGGTAGAAAACATCAATCATATCGTATATGACTCTTAGATCTTTTATGAGATTTATTTAAGGCATCATATGTCTAAGCATATTTTAATCTCATCTTATGCCTTGGGTCCAAAACCATTTTGATAACCCAATTAAGTTCATCCACTTTAAACGTATAGGAACCACCATTTCCTCATCTTGCTAGCAAACGGAATAGAATCAAAGCACCTTGCTATGGCAAGCCCACCCAAAACTATCCGAGTGGTCTCAAGTGTTTTAATCATGGATTGGCATAACGAACTTAAAAGTTAAATGAAGGTTCTTTAAAGTAGAATATAAGCATATCAATAAGGATAATCATAACTGTGCACCAGGTAAGTTCCCAAGAAAATAGGTGAGCCACAAGGACTGCTTAAGTACCAAATTTTCCTTCGACAGAACTCTCCTAGTCATGCACAATTATAATACCAATTTGAATGCAACATAATCAATACTTTGTATACTGATTTGTTTCTCTTAAACAATCAGACTCATAAACTGATTTGTTTCTCATAAACAATCAGATTCCTTCAAATTTTGCGTAAACTGACTTGTTTCTCATAAACAATCAAAAAACCAAAATTTAATGTTTCAACTAAACATTTAGGAAATCACAATTCAATGTTTCAACTAAACATCTAATAAAATTCTTAACACTTAAGAACAAATGATTCATGCATCGCAACAATTAATAAACACATTTATATTAATTAAGCATGCATAAACAATGAATTAATCTAGCATAGCCCTATATATTCAATTTCCAAAAATTTATAGCATCCAGATTAAGACAGTAACATATCAGATTATCAACATAATCACAGATTAGCAATAAAAATTAACAAATTGGTTCTGCCCAGATCAGACAACGAATTTCGCGTGACAGAGGACTACAATGTCGCACGACCTAACAAGGTCATCTGACGGCCCATGACCAACTCTGTCGCGTGACACGAGTTGCCAGTTTGCAGATTTTCAAACTTCAATCAATTCCAATCATAAAGCAATTAAATCATATAAAACAACCTTTTTAACAGATTTAATTCAACATAATCAGAAAACGATTTACATATTGTTTCACATAAACAATCAAAATTCTACCGCATACAAAACATACAATAAGCATATAAACGATTTATATCTTAATTCTAGCATGTTAATTCAAACTTAACTATACGAACGGGGCTCTGATACCACTGTTGGGTTTTATGGGTTCATGCGCAGCGGAATAAAGCATCAAATTAACACAAAATCCAAATCCCTAAGATCTGTTCTATACGATTAAATTGAATTCCTATGAGATAGAATTTACCAACCTTAATTGCTTTCCGGTCTTGAGCTATCGAACAATTTATTGGCGTGATCTTGAATCACAATCTTTGATCTTCAAAAACCTTTCAATCTTCGGATTGAAACTCTATGCCTTGATCGTCAAACGAGCGAAGACCCTCTATTGTTGTATCCACACGTAAGAATGAACCAAGAACGGTTCTTGTGGATTGCTAGATCCTTAAACCCTTGGAAGAAATTTGAGAAACCTTTTAGTGTGTTTTTTTTTCTTGGAAAATTTCGGCTAGCTATATTAGGGTTTACAGACTCTAATATTTATACTACATTAGTATAGGTATTAGTTTCCTAATCATATTAGGAAAGTGTCTGTCAAACGCCTCAGGCCTTAGTATGTCGCATGACCTAGAACGCCATATGGCAAGGTCCGCCGCACGACTCAGGACTCCATATGGCAAGTTCTGTCGCGCGCTATATTAAGCCAGTTCAAGAACTCTCAATCATTTTCTTCCTTGGTTTAACCAATTCATTCTAGTTGTGTGTCACCCAATAGGATTATATTATGTTGGCAATGAGCTCGATCATATCGATCCTCATAAGACATAAGCGGACTCTAGCAAGCCATTATGTCTACCCAAATAATATAACGTAGGAGTTCACGTTTCCATTGGTACACTTCCATTTCTCCCTTTGTCTCACGATGTTATATTGAACACAAGTCATGGTCCACGTCAACTTGTATTTTTTCAATGCTTTCTCGATCTTGAGTATAATGATAGTCCAATCATATTGGGGTGTGGCCACACGCTTTCATCATTATCACTCATCGAGGGGCCCAAGCAAAACATCTCTCTTTTGAGGGACAAATTCCATCTTGACTTATCATCCTTCCCATCATGAATTCGATCATGCCAAAGATAGCCTTTATAAATATCGTGTTAAGATATCGTTTGACTAAAATCAAACATGACTTTCATCATATGTAAGGTCATGATAATCTCAGGTCTAGGGACTAAATGAAGTAACCATATGAGATTTAATTATGACATTTGACCATGACATAAATCTCATACGGGTCAAGTCCAGTCACTTGTTCACTAACAAGTACCCATAATTTCAATGTGCATCTATATGCATATAATCATCATATGATTATCCATTGACAATTATACTAATTATTCTCTTAATAATTAGGGACGGAGATTATTACAATAAATATGCAAAATATATAATAATCAAATAATAAATTTAAACGATAAAGATGATACATAACGGTTTTCAGTTAAACATAACTAAAGCCTAGGGCATTACACCAACAGTGAGGACCTTATAAGACTTTGCTTCCACCCATTTCGTGAAGTAGTCCACTACCACTAACACAAACTCATGCCCATTGCTTTCGGCTGGGGCTATCTTTCCTATTACATCAATGCCCCAAGTTACAAATGGCCAAGGCGTCGTCATGCAGTACAGGTCATGAGGCGAGAGATGATTAAGGTTGGTAAACCCCTGGCATTTGTCGCACTCTTGGACATGCTGAATACAGTCTGTTTCCATGGAGATCCAGTAATAGTCCATTCTGAGGATCGCTTGCATTAATGCTCTGGCATTCATGTGAGGACCACAGGGACCATTATGGACTTCGCTCATTAGCTCTCTTGCTCTTTCTTTGGTGACACACAGAAGGAGTGGTCCTTGGTATCGCTTTTTGTACAGATCGCCTCCTAGGATGACATAGTTAGAGGCCAGTCGTTTCAAGGCTTGCAAGCTTTTGGCTTTAATGCCTTCCTTCAGCTTACCTTCTTCGTCTCTGAATGTCGACTCCTCATCTCTGAGAAACTGGTAAACTTGATTGTACCACGGTTCCTTGACAAGCCCAGGTCCTAATTCTATTTCACAACAGAAGGCTGGGGCTTCTCTTCGACCCACTCTGAATGGTTTTACTGCCTTTCCCTCGGGGATCTCTACCAATGAGGCTAGAGTAGCTAAGGCATCTCCAAATCTATTCTTGTCTCTTGGCAGATAGTAGAAGGTCACTTCTCTGAACTGCTATATCAATTCTTCCGTATAGGCATGATACTTCTATAGGTTAGGATCCACAGTCTTCCATTTGTTCGAGACCTGGTTAATGATCAGGGCTGAGTCTCTGTAGACCTCAAGTTCCTTGACATTTCTTTCTAGGTCAGCCTCCAAATCGGCTATACAGGCTTCATACTCTGCCGCATTGTTTGTGACAGAGAAGTTCAGCTTGACGGCTATTGGTGTATGCTCATCTTTCGGGTCTACCAACAGCATTCCTATGCCATTTCCCCTTTTGTTAGCAGCTCCATCGAAGAAGAGTTGCCATAAATTCTCAGGCTCAACAACGAAATTCCCCTCATCTGGAAACTGGGGTTCAGGCCCTCGGTCCTCATTACTAGGGAAACTTGCCAGATGGTCTAATAACGCCTGACCCTTGATTGCCTTTCTTGTTACATAGTTTATGTCAAACTCTGCTAGGAAGAATGACCACTTTGCCAGGCGCATCGAGAGGGAAGGTTTGTCAAAGATATACTTGATGGGATCCATTTTTGAGACCGAGTTCACAGAATGAGCCTGCATGTAATGCTTCAGTTTCCCGACTACCCAGACTATAGTCATGCACAAGTCTTTTCACACGCCGAGTAATTGAGCTCACTCCCTTGCAGCTTTTGACTCACAAAGTAAATGGCATTTTCAACCTGAGAATCTTTCTTTTCCTGGGCCAGTATAGCCCCAACTGCCGTGTCGGTGATAGTGAGATAGAGCAGAAGAGGTTTTTGTCCATGCGGGGGGCACAGTACTGGGGGATTCACTAGGTACGCCTTGATTTCGTCAAAGGCATCCTGGAATTCTTCATTCCACTATGTATTGACATTTTTCTTCATAAGCTTGAAGATGGGCTCACACATGGTAGTCAGCTGATTGACGAAATGGCTGATGTACTACAACTTGCCCATAAAGCTTTTGACTTCTGTCTGGGTTCAAGGTGGCCTCATGTCCATTATGGCTTTGATCTTTCGGGGGTCGGCTTCAATGCCTCGTTCTGTGACCATATACCCAAGCACTTTTCCCCTTGTTACTCCGAAGGTACATTTTGCAGGGTTCAGTCTCATAGAATGTTTTGTTAACTGCTCAAAGAACTTTTGTAGGTCGACAAAGTGTTGTCCATCCGCGCCTTTAGAGTGGATAATCATATCATCGACATAGGCCTCGATTTCCTTGTGGATCATGTCATGAAAAAGTGCAGTTGCTGCCCTTTGATACGTAGCCCCAGCATTTTTTAACCCAAAAGGCATCACCGTATAACAGTACGTCCCCCATGGCGTGGTGAAAGCTGTCTTTTCCTGGTCCTATTCTGCCATCTTGATCTGATTGTAGCCAGCAAAACCATCAACAAAAGACTTGACTTCGTAATTGGCCGTGGCGTCCACCAAAATGTCTATGTTTGGCAAAGGATAGTCATCCTTGGGACTGGCTTTGTTTAGATCCCGGAAATCCACACAGTAGCGTACCTTCCCATTTGCTTTAGTCACAGTCACGATATTCGACAACCAGGTCGGGTATTCAATAACCCCAATGAATCCTACCCGCAACATCTTTTCAATTTCCTCCTTGACCTGCAAAGACCATTTTGGCTTGATTTTCCTTAGCTTCTGTTTCACCGGCTTGGCGTCGGGTGTCAAAGGGATCCTATGTTCTACAATCGAACTGTCCAGCCCCGACATTTCCCTGTAAGACCAAGCAAACACATCCACATACTCTCTGAGCAGATCAACCAATCCATCCCGTTCGACCCCTTGAAAGAAGTTCCCGATCTGTGTCTCTTTAGGTTCTTCGATAGTACCCAGGTTAACACTAGTCAAAACCTCCTCGGCAGCTTGGGCACGATTTTCCTCTTTATCAGTTACCTGCTGTGAATGTGGGCCCTTCCAACGATTGAACCGTTTTTATAGGGTCTCCGTTTCACCTCAGTTTGAGACACCAGTTTTATTGAAAAACGGAGTCGCCACGCCATTTTGATTTCCTCAAAACTTTGAAAAAAAAGGATAAGGGTCCGGAGGTTAAGTTACTCCTTGGGAAGAACGTATTGCGTTCACCCAAGGAGCCTTGCAAAAGCAAGTCTTCCTAGATTCGAAGTTTGTGCTTGTTTGTGCGCTCGTGTGTGTGTGATTTAAAAAGAGAAGGGAATGTGCCAAGTTTATCTGCCGGACATATAAACCATATAAGTAGGTTATAGCTCAGGATTCCTTGGATTTGATGTTATCGAGATTTTGATCCCGTGCTCATTTTGGACTTGTGATCATCATTACGGGACCTTTTACCCTCCCGTTGGATTAATCAACCATGGTAGGCGTAAGAGCCTTGGTATTGTCTTAAACCAACGTTCTTTGGGGACTTGGTCACATGTGATCGAGAGAGGGACACCTTTTTAAGTCCAAGAATGAGACTCTTTAGAAAAGGAGGAGTCTTTACCCATCAATCCTATATCTTGAGACGATAAAGATTTGTGGGGACATTTATGTTCGTCTCAAGTGATTATCGGAGATGTCAGGACTAAGATTCGTCCGCTTCTAAAGGTACTATGATTATGGCATTTTAATGGTGGAAATGATGTAAAGAAGAAGTCTTTACACCGATCCACACCACGGAATGCTTCAAGAACCAAGGGGACTAGGAGAAGGGGTATAAAGATTGGATCTTTATACTCATCCTATGTCTTTCGTGCCTTAAAAGGCTACTAGACAATCCTCGGAGAGAGATCCATCCTTAGGGGACATTGGGAAAATGACATTTAAAGTAAAGATTGCATTTTTAAGGTTAATAATGCAATGAACATTATTAAACTAGAGGCATGAAGTAAAAAGGATGATCTTTATGGCATTTCCTATGTCCTTTAAGACCTCATAAGGTGGACAATCCTTAGAAAGCTAGATCAAGGGAGGGGGATGACATAATGGAAATAAAAATTGCATTTTTATGTAAAGGTACATCACATCATCATGTGGTGAATCTTCCCTAGAACAAGCCACTTGTGGACCCTTGTTCATCCTTGGGAGAGGATCTCCAATGAATCCTTTGTGGGGGAAAGGGGGATATGATGATTTACATTGCAAAGATAGGAACTTTAGGGCAATAAATCAATATAAATGGCAAGTAATGGAAATATAAATGACAAACAATAAGTAAAGCAATATAATGAGAGTATATCAAGGGGAAAGGAAGGAAAGATTACCAATGGTGGTTCTCTCTATCTCCCAGGGGGATTTTCCTATTTAGGAATAGATTAGGAAAGGATTTGTGTATGAGAGAGGTGAGTTTTGAGTGTTTTAGTTTCTGGAAATTTGTGTATTGATTTGAGCAGAGTAACAGTGCTTGAAAACTCTCTCTCAAAATGAATAGAGGAGGCCTCTATTTATAGGCTGCAGTGTGCTTCCTAAAGAAGCCGCCCGGCGTTAATCTGTGGCAAAAGAAGCCGCTCGGCGTTATCCTCTGTCGTGTCAGCATGTTTCTAGATTCATGCAAGGTGACAGCTAGAGGCTTCTTTCTAGCGAGGTCCTGCTTGAACTTTTAATTCCTAGCAGGTCCTTCCTCCCTTGGAAAGTTTGGAAAAGTTCCTGAATCACCCCTGAACTTTATGAAAGTTTGGGGAACTTCCAGGAAACTTAACCAGAAGGCATGAGCCAGATTTGGGTACTTACAGACGCCCCTTGGCAACGGTACTTGCAAGGCAAGTGGGGTTGTCGATAAAAGAATCCAATCTGGCGAACTGCCGAGATGGATTGGAATTGGGTGACCAAGGAGGTCGAGTGGCTGAAGCTTTGGAAAGCTACCTACGTATCCCGGGGGAATCAAGCCATGATCGTAGTTCTGGGTCCACTGGGGAAAGGGTGTCATATGTGACAGATTAGCTGAACCTAAAGTAGGCTACCTACGTACTACTGAGGAGTGGTGAAGAAAGGGGGTGACCAATGTGGTCGGATGGCTGGACCTTTTGAAAGGCTATCTACGTATCCCGGAGGAATCAAGCCATGATCGTAGTTTAGGATCCACTGGACAGTTAGTAACATGTCTAGGATCCTGGGTCTTTTGACAATTCGAAGGCTGTCACCTTAAGAAGCTATAGCTTACGTCGCTATCGCGGAGATAGAGGTAGCTAGAGCTGGATTTTGACAATTCGGAGGCTGTCACCTTAAGAAGCTATAGCTTACGTCGCTATCGCAGATATAGAGGTAGCTAAAGCTTGAATTTTGACAATTCAAAGGATGTCACCTTAAGAAGCTATAGCTTACATCGCTATCACGGAGATAGAGGTAGCTAGAGCTGGATTTTGAAAATTCGGAGGCTGTCACCTTAAGAAGCTATAGCTTACGTCGCTATCGCGGAGATAGAGGTAACTAAAGCTTGAATTTTTACAATTCAGAGGATGTCACCTTACGTTATCCCATTTGGCGATAACGGAGATTTTTCCGGAGGATACGCTATCCCATTTGGCGATAACGGAGGATTTCCCGGAGGAGACGTTATCCCATTTGGTGATAACGGAGATTTTTCCGGAGGAGACGTTATCCCATTTGGCGATAACGGAGGATTTCCCGGAGGAGACGTTATCCCATTTGGTGATAATGGAGGATTTCCCAGAGGAGACGTTATCCCATTTGGTGATAACGGAGATTTCCAGTAGGAGACGTTATCCTATTTGGCGATAACGGAGGATTTCCCGGAGGAGACGTTATCCCATTTGGTGATAACGGAGGATTTACCGGAGGAGACATTATCCCATTGGCGATAACGGAGATTTCCCGGAGGAAACGTTATCCCATTTGGCGATAACGGAGGATTTCCCGGAGGAGACGTTAATCCCATTTGGCGATAACGGAGGATTTCCTGGAGGAGACGTTATCCCATTTGGTGATAACGGAGGATTTCTCGGAGGAGACGTTATCCCATTTGGCGATAACGGAGATTTTCCCGAAGGAGACGTATCCCATTTGGCGATAACAGAGATTTTCCGGAGGAGACATTATCCCATTAGGCGATAACGGAAGGTTTCTCGGAGGAGACGTTATCCCATTTGGCGATAACAGAGATTTCCCGGAGGAGACATTTGGCGATAACAGAGGATTTCCCAGAGGAGACGTTATCCCATTTGGCGATAACGGAGATTTCCCGGAGGAGACATTATCCCATTTGGCGATAACGGAGGATTTCCCGGAGGAGACGTTATCCCATTTGGGGATAACGGAGGATTTCCCGGAGGAGACGATATCCCATTTGGCGATAACAGAGGATTTTCCGGAGGAGACGTTATCCCATTTGGCGATAACGGAGATTTCCCGGAGGAGACGTTATCCCATTTGGTGATAACGGATGATTTTCCGGAGGAGACGTTATCCCATTTGGCGATAACGGAGGATTTCCCGGAGGAGACATTATCCCATTTGGCAATAACGGAGATTTCTCGGAGGAGACGTTATCCCATTTGGCGATAACGGAGATTTCCCGGAGGAGACGTTATCCCATTTGGCGTTAACGGATGGTTTTTCGGAGGAGACGTTATCCCATTTGGCGATAACGGAGATTTTGAGAAAATGTTATTCCATTTGGAGATAACGGAAGATTTTGGAAGACAAATATTATTTCATTTGGAGATAACGAAAATTTTTGAGAAAGCATTATTCCATTTGGAGATAACGAAAGATTTTGGGAGACAAATGTTATTCCATTTGGAGATAACGGAAGATTTTGGGAGACAAATGTTATTCCATTTGGAGATAATGGAAAATTTTGCTTAAATGGAAAGTCCAGGGGGAAAAATGTAAATTTAGTCTGAGGGGAATGAAGCCGCCCGGCATGAGATTGGGAAAAAGAAGCCGCCCGGCTTGAAACTTAATTTCACCAGATTATTTAAACAGAAGGGGAACGGGCAGCAACAGCCATTGCTGCTGTTGTTCTGTCGAGGAGAGAGGAGAGAAAAGAGGGATAAACAGTAAGGCTTTCGAATCTCTAGCTTCCTATTACTTGAAATTGACCAAGAAGGAAACATTTTGCCCCGCCAAGCGCGTCGGACTTTGTCGCAAGTCGTGAGGATGAGGTGGAGGGAGTTTGTTAGGATCGAGCGGAAGTATGACTTCGTGGCGCCCACTTCTGAGTTCTATCCCGGTAAAAGGGAGCACAAGTCTATGAAACCTCAATCGATTGGGGTAAGCACTCTCAATTTACTTGATTTCATCGATTTTGATTGATTTTTGATTGATTTTTGATTTATTAGGGCTAGACTCGAATTTTGGGAATTTTTGGATTTTCCTTGTGATTTTGTTGATGATTTTATGGATTTGGTAACTAACCTACGAGGCTAAGGATATGGATAATCATGCATGAGCAATTTATTTGAAGAAATATGAGAATGACTCTTTTTTTTTTTGAAAATAAAGTGAGAAAAATAATGCCTAAAATGTGACGGAGTTCTTGCATGTGCTAGAACTAGGTCAACTCCTGATCATGGATGTGAAAACAAGATTTTAGACGATGAAAATGATTTATGCATGCCATTTTGAAAGATTAAAATCTATATGCAAAGAATTTTGTGAAAACTGGAATTTTTGTGCTTGGGAGAGCATGTGCTCGGGGTGACGTGTTTCAAATGATGAAAGACACGTGTTCTAGGCAAATGATGCTAGAAAACTTCTTATGAATGCTTTTCTTTGGCAATGTATGCATTATTTTGTGAATATATGCATGTTTCTGAGATAAGCTGAAGGACTAACGTACCTTTGATGTGCTTACCTGCAGGAGAGCAAATCACGGGGACCCGCTGAGATAGCGGTGAAATTGTGGGCGAGGATGCCCGACTTTGAGAAGGATGGCCACAATCCTAAGCAGCTAGTGGTGGCTACATGTCTCCATTCTTTTGTCGAGGCTATCGGCAGTGGCATTCACGTGACGTCCAAGAGCAAGGGGCTGGCCCAAGCTCTTTCTGAGTTTTGGTGGGACACCACTCACAGCTTTCATCTAGGCTGGGGAGAGGCTATGGTGACTCCCGCCAATTTTACAGCTATTACCGGCCTGAGGTTCACTGATCGACCTGTGACCTGGAGGGATCACATTTCTGAGGCTGAGTACAGGGACTATGTGGGGTTTAACCTCCATCCGAAGGCGCTAGGGATGGTGACTAGGTTGGTTAAGATTCAGATTCTGGGGTGCATGGAGGGGTTTGCAGCTAATGAGGTGACTGCCCACCAACTTGCGAGAGCTTTCTTATGGTTGACTCTATCTGTCACTATTTTTGCCAATTCGGGGATGTTGGCGATGGTTTGTCTATTGGAATCTTTGGTTGACTTGGCTACGATTGGAGAGGTCTCTTGGGGTGAGGCCAGATTGGCGGAGCTTTATTTTGCTCTGGATTTGTACAGCCGGAACAAGGCTGCTTCTATGGATTGCTTTTCTTTTGCTCTGGAGGTATTCTCATTCTTCCTTTCTTTCTTTTTCCTTTTTTTTGTTCTCAATATTTTATGAGAGAAATGACCTTTATGTTCTGACATGCAGGTCTAGTTTTGTGAGGTGATTGGGTTCTTTCCTTGGAACCAACAGAGTGATCCTGCTATCTTTTTGGCTATGGTGCGCTGGAGAGGTGAGGCAAGGGACAAGTTTATCGGGAAGACCCGAATCACTTTTTGACTACAAAATGGTGAGGCATGTCGTCAACAGGGAAAGTTGTGAGGGGGTGAGCTTCTATCCTTGGGGGAGATATTCGGAGGCTCTTATGGGAGATGCCGTAGCTGTGACTCGGCAGAGGAGGTGGTTGACAGGCTTGACCTGTGACATCATCTACTTGGGAGACCGGTTCTCTAGGCAGCACGGTCATGTCCCTCCTTTGGGCGTGATTACCCCTCATGACCCTCCTTCTTTCATGCTGTAGCCCAGGCACTGGTCAGAGGATGAGAGGGACATGTATAAGGTTGGTTTGGCAGCTGAGGATTATTTTGACTATGCCACCCCTTACGCCACCTTTGTGGAGGAGCGTTTGAGGACGCCATAGAGGTTGGTGAAGATAGCTGCTGCCCAGGGGTACGGGGAGGCAGAGCCGACCGATCCACGAGTCCCTCTGGCTCACCTATCTTATGTGGTGAATGGGGTGCCGAGGAGGTTGATGGTGCCGGTTCCAGGCACGAGAGATACCGAGTTCACTTTGTCAGCTGATACCATTGTAAGTAAACTCTGGATCCCTTTTCTTTTCCTGTTCAGGCTACTTCTGCGATTTTGGATCTTTTCTTGAGATTTTCTGAGCATTTTTCTTTCTCGCAGGTCCCTGTTCGTACTTATAACACCCTGGTGCGACAGAACAAGGACTGGAAGCAGCTGACTCGGTCTCTCTTGAGGAAGCTGGCTTGCGCATCGAGGGCTGCGGGAAATGCGCAGGAGCCAGAGCGCAAGAGAAGGCATGTCGGGAGCATGACTTCTACATCATCGGCCTCGGAGTACCACTCATCCTCTACCAGTGGCATGCCTCGGGGGCGAGGGCCTAACACTGATATCTTAGAGCAGCTAGCGGAGTACGAGCATGTGCCCATCAACTTGACCGCCGTGAGCGATGATGAAGACCTGCTGAGGGACCCCGAGGTCTATGAATTGAGCAGCGACGATGAGTCGGAGGCTTAGGGTTCTTTTGATGCACACTTAGAGAGAGAGAGAGAGAGAGAGAGAGAGAGAGAGAGAGAGAACAATGAACAAACAATTTGTATTATTTTTTATTGGGAGCCAATGAGGCAAAGACATGTAATGATCCTCTTTTTTTATTATTGGTATTTTATTGTTTTGCGAATTACTTAAGCCTCGGGGCAACTTTTTGCATGGAAATGAGGCGAAAATTGAGCCGAAATGGTTTATGATGGTATATAAATGGTGTTTGGGAATGTTTTTATGCAGGTTTTGTTGAGAAAGTGGGGTGAGAATCCTACTTGGGCAGCAGCTTTGGCTACTGCAGATTTTTTTTTTTGCAGAAGCAAATGAAGCCGCCCGGCTAGGACCTGGGCAAATGAGGCCGCACGGCTTGGTGCCTTGTCTGAACTGATTTTCTGCAAATAAAACCAAGGGAGGGTCTTTTCATTTCATTTTCAACTTTGGCTTTTCCCAACTGATTTCAAAGCATATTTTCAACCAAAATTTTGTCAAGTTCGATTGCAAAAGGGGAAAAGGGATCGTTTTCTTTCCGACCTCCAGGCTTGGATGAGACACAACTTTTAATATCATAAGGGGCTATTTGACAACACCTTCAAGATCAAGTCTTTATGGCATTTGAAGGATCTCCCACCCGATTAGGACCTTTTGAGAGCAGCAGCAAGATTTTGGGACGTTCGGAGACATGTTTACTGCTTTTCTTACAACGAAATCGTTCCAACCTTCGAGGATTTCCGGGCATTGATTGGGGGTCCAGAAATTGAGGCCATTTTGATTCCTTCGACCGGGGATTTGCCAGTGACCGTAAAGTTGGCATCTTTTCTGCAAATTTCTCCGGAAGAAGCCAAAGGGATGATGATAGCTCCCGATAGGATCGACATTTCTGACATTTTGAGCAGATTCATGTCTCCGGGTACTGCTGCAACCATGGTGTCTATGGATGCTTTCATTCTCTGCGTATTCTCTTTCCTATTCACTGCTAAGTCCTTTGGAGTGTGCCATAGCATCCTTTTGGACATGGTCAGAGACTCCAGGGCTGGGAGAGATATTGTCCCACTGATTTTGGGAGAGACTCTGCAGGGCATTGACGGGATGGTTAGGGGGGACCTTTTCACGCGGTCAGGGAGCCCAGCTGTACTGACTTTATGGTTGTAGGAGAGACTCGAGCTTTACCTACCCAGTGTCCTTGGGTGATTTCTCGGAGGGGTGCACCGAGATAACATGATCAGGGTAGCTGGGAGCTGACGATGGCTCGGTGCTGTTAATTGTGGTCGGTGGCCTTGTGGTTGTTATGCTTTATGGACGGTGGCCTTGTGGTTGTTGTACTTTATGACTGGTGGCCTCGTTGTTGTTGTTGGTTGTGGCGGGTGGCCTCGTTAGTGTTATTGTTTGTGGTTGTTATGCTTTATGGCCGGTGGCCTTGTGGTTGTTGTGCTTTATGACTGGTGGCCTCGTTGTTGTTGTTAATTGTGGCGGGTGGCCTCGCTAGTGTTATTGTTTATGGTCGGTGACCCTGTAATTTTGTTGTTGGTATTTGCTTAATTATTTTATTGTTTGTATTTAGAATTTTTACTAATTTTATATATTTTTAAAGAGTGTTGGAAAATTATTTTAATAAAATGATACCTTCACAAAGTAATTAAGAGTATCCCGTTCAAGAGACTAGTGTCCAGAGTCTAATGTGCTAGAGCCTAATGTCCCACACCATAATGCCCAAAACCTGAATTCTGAAGTGCCTAATGCTCAATAACCTAGCGTCCGAGTGACTAATATTCCAACATCTACTGTTCAATCTAAAGTTCAAGAAGTAGATGTTTTCCCAATTTCTCCTCAAAGACATCATTCTGATTCGCGAGCACGAGTAGAGTTTGGTATGTCTGAACTTGTGTTTGACCCTGGGATACGACCTTCTATTCATAGCCTTACTCGTGATGGCAAAGGGTTAGAAAATATTTGAAGGGGATATTTATTGAAGGGCTCATCTCAACCAAAAGCTCATGAATTTAAGAAGTCTGATTTTTTGGGAACATATCGCAAATTTCTTCCAAAATATTACAAAAGGTATGCTAATTGATTAGAATATAGTATAAGCAAAGATGCAATATTTTGCTTGTATTGTTATCAATTCAAGCCTGAGTTCGGGAAGCAAGGAGGTGGTGGAAATTTTGTGACTCGGAGCTTTAAAAATTGGATGAAGATTGCAACAAAGTTAAAGGAACGTGTGGGAGATGTAAATAGTTCTCATAATAAATGTTACATTTTAGGTCATGATTTATTAAATTCAAAGCGACACATTGAACAATCTTTGGCAAAAGTTTCTGATAAAGATGCCGACCTTGGTCTTCTCATTGTTATTAGAGCAATTAGATATCTTTGTCGTCAAGGTTTTGCTTTTTCGGGGTCAAACGAATCAAAGAAATCGAGAAAAAAAAGGAGATTTTCGGGAACTTTTGAAGTCATACAATGAAGTTAGCGAGGATGTATAAAAAGTTGTGCTAGAAAAGGCTACAGGAAACCAACAGTATACTACACATGCAATCCAAAAAGAGATAGTCAATGTCGCTGCTACTTTGAGTAGGAAAGTCATTCTTGAAGAAATTGGAGATGATTTATTTACTCCATAGTTGATGAGGCGCGAGATATATCAATCAAAGAGCAAATGGAAATTGTGTTGCGGTTTGTGAACAAGAATTAGTGAGAGTAAGTATTTGTTTTGTGTGAGAGAGAGAAATCAATTTGACAGAGTTTAAAGTCAAAAGATAACGTACCCAATAATCTGAATTATGGCTTGTATTTATAGGTTTAGCAATGTAGAATCCATGTTGAATTGTATTGCTAAGAGATAAGATATGAATCCTAAGAGGATAATATTTTATGAGTCCTTGTTGGACCTGAATTTGTATAAGAGGTGGTTATAATCCTAGAAAGATTATAACTGCTCAATGTCCTTATTTGAATAGGACTGGTAAACTGCAACTCTGCACGTAAGCTGAGATGGCCCTTCCTCGTCATACGTAGCCTGGTCGGCCTACGATGAGCCGGGAAAGAGATAATAGACAAATGGAGAAACCCGTCATGATGGTTTGATAGCCGGGGAGACCTCCTCGTCATCAAGGGAGCTTAGCTTGGCCTTGGAGGGAGGTCTCCCTCGGTCTTCGAGTTAGGCCTTGGTCATTCCGTCTACTGGGTCTACGTCGACCTAGGGGAATGATGAGGTGGCTTGGTACGAGGAAGCCCATTTACTTCCTCAAATATAATACTTAATGGATTATGTTTAAAGCCCAATCCTTTTGGGCCTTGCCCGGACTAAGCCCAAGTTTGTATCTCGGTTTATACTGTTCAGTGGCCCCCGACTTCCTAGCTCGACTATGCCGATGAGGAAGTGAGCTCAACCTCGTCTTATGAGAATACGAACAGGCGCCACGTGGCAGGTGTCGCTTCAATATCCGTGTCGCTTCATTATCCACTGGTTAATAGTGCAATGATGGGGCGTGGTCCACGATGTCTGACACCCGTCTTGGAAACCCACTACGCCATTTAATGCTTGGGGCAAGGACAGCGCCTGACCCGTTTGGACCCGTTTCAACTTGGATTTGACCCATTTGTAAGGGTATAAAAACAAAGTTTCCCTTCAATTCCAACCTTTGTCATCCTTAGGCATTTGAGAGCGAAACCTTGAGATTCAAAATCCGTTCATGTTCTTGAGTTATTTGCCCATATTCGTGCTCTGTTTCTTGGTTTCGTTCGTGAATCCTTCATCAATCATCCAGAAAAGGTATAATTTCTTTTCCCTTACTGATTTCTGCATTTTAATTTTGTATTTCTGGGTTTTGTTGAACTTGATTTTGAGGAACCGCCATTGTTGTCCTTTCGAAGCTTTTCTTTGTTTTTGAACAATCTCTTGAACATTCTTGCCCCTTCATCCCTTCTTAAAATGGCCTGTTCTTGGGAACATAACCCCCGTGTCATCCATAGCTACCACAAAGGAAACCTTAGGGTTTATCGGAGGGATAGGGGGCCATGGTTGTTGGTGCCCTTGATGGAAATAGGGGAGATGTTGACGAGGTATGGATGTCCAAGGGAAGATGTCCGCTATCCCAGCAAGTATAGGATTGATCGAGTTGATGCTGAATCACGAAATATTGTAGTGTTCCATGGATGGGGCGAGATGATGGACCACATCATTCTCTTCTACCTGTCGTCAGACCATCTTAGCCGTCCTTACTTGATGGGTAAGGCTCCCTCATCGACCTTATTATAAATGATGAGGAGGGGCAATCTTCCTCTTCCCCGTATTGATGCCTTGGAAGATTTTGTTGACTTGCTTTCCTTGGTTTTATGTAGATATGACGGGAAGAGGAAGTGAAACCTCGACGTCAGCCAACATAGTAGACGCCTTTGTTGAGGGAGAACAAGTAGAGGGCTGAGGAATTTCTGACCGAGGAGGCAGCCGAGGTAGGGCTTATACTCCTAAGCCCAGAGCAGTTAAGGCCGGTGAGCCAATGTTAGAGGTGTTATACTCGAAGTACGGGATACCGAGGGAGGAGTATAAACTAAGTTATCTCGGTCATCCCACCTTTGAAGACGAGGAAGAGAGGCACCAATTTTATTATAGCCTTAACCACATCAACTTTTACCTCAAACAATTCCAGCAGGGACTTCGCCTTCCCTTAGACCCCTTCATAAATGAATTCTTAGGAGACATGCAAGCCGTCCCGGCTCTGTTAGGAGACAACGGAGTAAGGTTCCTCGTAGGTTTCATTGTCTTGTGCCGTAGTTTAGGGTTTGAGCCTACCCAATCTACCTTTCACCATTTCTTCTCGGTTGGGTATGTCAAGGAGACTAAGCTCATAGTGATAAGGAGTGATTCCAAGAAGCCAAAAATCATCATTCCCATGTCCAGTAAGGTGTCTGGCTGGGACAACCATGTCATAAGAGTGGAGAGCCGACAAGGCTGGGAGTTTGCCTCTCCCTCTCGTCTTCCTGGTGCGCTCAAGGAGGTACTGAGGGCTAAATGGACTGGTGCATTGATAGCTCGACTAACGGAGTTTACCGAGGTAGGACTCCTTGATTGGTCAGCCCTGGAGACGGATGATCGATATACATCCAGGCCGGGATCATGTCAGGGCCTAGGGACGGTCTAGAGCCCCTCATCCCCGTCAATAGGGGAAGAAGATTTAATAACTGGAGGGTCCATCCCGGCTTGGTCTTCCATTTCGACTGTGCCCGTTGCAAGCTTAATCCCAAGGATCAATGTCTGAGGGAAGAGGACGTCGTAGGCTGTAATTTTTCCTCCTTCCTTGTACCTTTATACTTGTAAAATTTTCTTGTTGTTTATCATGTCGTAATCTAACTGTTTCTTCCTCGTACATGCAAATTTGATCGCTGAGCAAGAAGATGAGATGGCCTCCAAGAATGCAGATCCTCTGGCATTGCTAAAGGCCAAGAGACGGGCGGCAAAGACCTCGGCCATTGATCAAAGGAAGGATGATGTCACCCATCGTCAAGTCATCCTATCTACCAAGGAGGTCGCCGCTGTCCCCGTCAAGCCGGCCGGGGAGGTCGTTAACGAGGAGGCCTCGGGAAGCCAAGAGAAAAAATTGACCGAGGGGCATAGCCCCCAAATGCCAACTGTTTAAGCAGAGAGACAAACTGATTCACCTGCTGACGAGGAGACATACCTCGTCCATAGGTCCTCAGGCCAGAAGAGGCCACATTCTGGTGCTACCGGAGGGGAACCTTCTTCTAAGAGGGCTGTAGATGCCTCCAATCCTCCAGCACTCACCCCTCGAATAATCAAGACTTATCCAGAGGCCGAGCAGCTAGCTCAGCAACTCATCTCCCAGCCACTACCCCTTAGAGGCATCAATGTTTTAGCTAGGGAGGGCCCCCAGGTTAGACTGGGCCGAGCAGTCGTCCAACGTGCTATGGTTGAGGAGCTGCTGGAAAGTCTGTTGAAAGCCAAGAACAGCAAGGAGAACATGGCCAACAGGAAGGGCCTGATGCTAGCCGAGATAATTATCTCATCCTTTCTTTCTCGTACTTTGTACTCTGTTATTTTTACTGATGTTGTTGCTTTTATATTGGAGTTTGCACCATGTTGGCATATGAAAATATACACAATAAGGTCGTGGATGAGCAAATCGCCAAGCTCAGGGCCAGACTGGGAAAGGGAGAGGCTAAGGTGGCAGCAGCTGCTGACTCAATGAAGGCTCTGAGGGAAGAGCTGGAAGCTAAGAGGGCGGCCAAGGCAAAGGCCGAGGAGGCAGAGAAGGTGGCCGAGAAGGCCAAGGTGAAAGCCGAGGAAGCCCTCAGGCTTAAAGATGTTAAGATTGTCGAGCTAGAAAAGCTCCAAGCCAAGGTAATGAAGAAAGCCAAGGGGGCTGAGGCTGCACGGCTAGAGCTGGAGGCAAGTATTCCCTCGAAGGAGGAGGATTTCATATCTCGGTTTAAAGAAAGCTTGGCCTTTACTGAAGCCGTCAATGACAAAACAGCTACCATGTCATGGATGGCTAACTGCATCTGGCCCGGCGTCTCATGGTGGACACCTCCCATGGACTGGATCTGGCCTTCGTTGTTCGACTTATGTGCCAAGACGGGAACGATGAAGTAGCTCGGTCTCTTCACTACCTCGTGCCCTATTATGAATATGCTTTAGTGGTGATAGCCGAGCAGGATGCTCAGGCAGGCCAAGAAGCTTGGGTTCCTCCGTCCGTTGATCCTGACAACATTAACACTTTGATTGAGAATATTGAGGACGAGATGGATGTGGAGGTAGAGGGGACAAATTCCGAGGAGCCAATCAACAAGGAAACTCAAATTAACGCTCAAACTGAACAAGCTACCCTTCCTTCCATCGACGTCGAGACGGAGGAGGACGCCGCGACGCGAGCTTTCTTTGAGGAGCCTTTCACCGGCGATCGTACTTAGGAGTTTTTCTATTTTGATGTAATAGCCTAGGTCTCCTTGTACCTCTCCCTCGGAATATTAATGATAATTACTTTCTTCCAATTCTAATTGTCCTTACTTTGTGCTTTGATATATGAACTATTTGTTTGAATGCTTGGTTGTAGTTTTTGCACAAGTACAAGCCTATTTTTGGGGAAGTCGAGGAAGGGTTCCTCGTACTTCGCTTTTTATCTAAAATGAGGAGGCTAGCTCGGTTTTAGGCATTTTGGTAATTTTGCCTTAGGGTCATTAGGCCGAGGAGGAGATCCTCGGTCTTGACTGTTGGATGTTTTCTTCTTTTTCATCTCCTTATACCGAGGAAGATGACTCGTACATAGATTTTAGATGTGGATTTCCAGTAGTCGTTTTAAGCCGAGGTGATTCCATGGCAAGACGTGAGGCATGCCCTTCATTTTCATCTCCTTATGACGAGGAAGGTGACTCGTACATAGGTTTTAGATGTAGATTGCCAGTAGTCATTTTAAGCCGAGGTGATTCCTTGGCAAGACGTGAGGCATGCCCTTCTTTTTCACCTCCTTATGCCGAGGAAGGTGACTCGTACATAGGTTTTAGATATAGATGGTCTTACCTATCCATGACGAGGAGGAACTCGCTCGGTCATAGGTCTTGGGTGGTTTATGAGGGGAGCTGGTCCATTTGAAGGCCGAGGAGTGATCCTCGTCTTCCAGTGTTGTCTTGGTGGTAGCTTTGCATGTTGAAGAAGTAAATTTCATAAATTGAACTTGATTACATCAAACTGCAATCCTACCTTGCTGAAAAAGTAAAAGACTAACAACTACTAATTTATTACATAAAAATAAACTAGAACTAATGATAGTATTTCCATAGATTGTCAGAATGCCACGGATGCTTGAGCTCTTTCCCATCCTTAGTCTTTAATCTGTACGTCCCTTCCCGTATGACTTGGGTTATGATGTAGGGACCTTTCCAATTTGGGGAGAGCTTGTTTTGTTCAGTCTTCCTGTCAGTAGCTTCAATTTTTCTAAGTACCCAATCGCCCACTTGGAATACTCTTCTGTTGACCCTTTTGTCATGGTACGCCTTGGTCCTCTACTTGTAATTCACCATTCTCATATGCGCAACTAGTCGCTTTTCATCTATTAGGTCTAGGTCTAGGAGCCTATTGACCTTGTTGACTTGCTCATCGTAGTTGGAATTTCTTATAGTAGGGATAGCCATTTCAGCCGGTTCCACAGCCTCAAAACCGAAGGTTAATGCAAATGGGGTTTCCTCGATTGGCCCCCGGGTGGTTGTACGAATAACCCATAAGGCTAAGGGAAGTTCATCCAATCATCTACCATCACTTCCTTCCAGGTTCTTAGTAAGGGCTGTAAGTACCAGCTTGTTGGCCGCCTCCGCTTGTCCGTTGCCTTGTGGTCTGCTTACCGATGACTTGATGTGATGAACTCCTACCCTTCGCAACTCAGCTGTGAATACCGTCGAGAACTGAAGACCATGATCTAAAATGATAGTGTGTGGGACCCCAAAGCGACACCAGATGTGGCCATGGATGAAGTTGATTGCGTTTTCCTCAATTATTTTGGCCAATGCTTTCGCTTCAATCCATTTTGAGAAGTAGTCGACTGCTACTATCACAGACTTGCAATTACCTCGGGCGGGAGGGAAGGGTCCGATGATGTCGATCCCTCACATGTCAAATGGCCATGTAGGTACTATAAGAGTTTGCTCGACTTCCGGGAGTCTAGGAATGTCAGAGTACCTCTAGCACTTGTCACATTTTTTCACGTAGGCTTGCACGCCCTCCCTCATGTTTGGCCAATAGTAACCTAGCAGTATGATTTTATCGGCTAGGGTTCTTGCCCCCGGGTGTCCACCGCAAATGCCTTCATAGACTTCGGCTAGGAGATTCTCAATTTCCTTAGGGTAGACACACCTCAGCAGGGGCTTAGTGATGGATCGTCTGTAGAGGACTCCGTTCATCACAACGAACCTTAGTGCTCTTTTCTCGACAAGCTTAGCGTATGCTTCATCTTCCGGGAGTTGGCTCTTCTCGATGTAGTCCATGTAGTCATCTATCCAAAACCTCTCCTCCCCATCTAGGAGCATTACTTGTAGCCTCTTATATGCGGGTTCTTCAGCAAAAACTACGTATGGATTGGATTTGGACTCAGTCACATCCATAGTTGCTAGTTTAGATAGAACATCCATAATTTGGTTATCTTTCCTGCCTATCTGACTGATCTTGAAAAATTCCAACTTCTTCGTCATATCTAGGACCAGGTCCCTATACTTGGTAAGTATATGATTTTGTGTGTTATATTCTCCCTTCACTTGCTTGACAACGAATTGGGAGTCACAGAAAGCTGCAACTTTAGTTGCTCCATAGAAAGAAGCCAACTCGATGCCAAATATCAGAGCTTCGTATTCAGCCTGGTTGTTGGAGGCAGGGAACTTGAATTTGATGATGTCTTAGATGGTGTGCTCTCCCTCGGGACTTGCTAGCACAACTCCACCTCCGCTTCTCTCCTTTGTGGCTGAGCCATCAGTGTATAGGACCCAGCAGTTGGATGGGAGCTCGATGGTTGACTCTTCTTCCTCCCGTGTGTTATGTTTACGGGAGGTGGGGATGTGCTCACCCATGAAGGCAGTCTCGACCATGAAGTCAACCAGAGGCTGTGCCAGGAGGGTCTTCCTTGGTTGGTAAGTGATATCAAACTCTGTAAGAGCGATAGACCAATTGAGGAGACGTCCGGAGCTATCCAACTTGTGTAAGATTTTCTTCAGGGGCTCATTTGTATACACAGTGATGGGATGTGCAAAAAAGTAGGCACGTAGTTTCCTTGATGCAATTACTAGATTGTACGCTAACTTTTCCGCATTGAAATATCTACTCTCCATATCTGACAATGCCTTGGAGATATAGTAGACTGGTTTCTGAGTACCTTCATCATTTCGGGCGAGAGCCGCTGCTATTGCGTGGTCCGTGGCAGCTAGGAAGACATATAACATCTCGCCGGTAATCGGACTGCTTAACACACGACAAAAAAAGATGCTTTTAGGGACTAAGTTTTTGGGGTCGGGCAAAATGAATAGTCCCTATTACTGGGTAAATGAGACTGCTGCAAAAATCCTAATTAATTTAAAATTTGAGGACGGCCCATCGGAGTCCTTACTTTTACGGTTTTACCAAAAATCATTAAACTAAATAATGAAAAAAGAAAAAAAAACCCAAAACCCACATCTCACTCTCCCTCTCCCTCGACGTCTCCCTCTCCCTCGTTTACTCTGATAACCACGCCGACTCCATCGTTTTCTCTCTATAGCGGAACAGTAACCACGCCGACTCCATCATCAACAGGTCAGTATAGCGGAACAGGTAACCACGCCGACTCCATCAACAGGTCAGTAGCTTTAAATCTACTACTGTAAACCCTAGCGAATTGATTTCTTCCTCTTTGCGGGTGTTAGGTGACTTCTTGTTCGCGCAATTCTGCTCTGGTACTGTTCGTGTATTCCGGTTATGGTCCTGTCGGCGTAATTTTATACTCAGTTGGGTTGATTTAATCTACGAGTGAAGCATCTAGGTAATCTATCTCTCTTTGTCTTCTTTTGCTACTGATGTTTCTTGATTTGTATATGTATTATGAATTTCACCACAATATGATTGTGCAAACCCTGCTTTAATTTTCAATTTTTTCCTTTAACATGTTCAACGAATTGGTTTTGATCTATGAATGTGGTTTTTTTTTTTTTACCATAATCTAGAGATGGTGAAGATACATAGCTATACTGCCAAGGGGAATCCAAAGTGGCTGAAAGTGCACCAACTGCAACCCTGGAGTCAGACTCTACCATTACCAAATTCAGGCCCATCGATCTACACAAATGAAGCCCGTCCCGTAAAGCTACAATCTTTGTCCTCGTACCGGTACCATCTCCCAAGAAATGGGAGAAAGCTCGAACTAACTTGTCGTCCCTATCCCGAATAATCCAGCCACAAAAATACTTGCCCTGAATCGCTGAACCTTCCTGCTGAAGGAAGAAGACCTTGCCGTGTTCCAAAAGCTTGGCTTTGATTCAGGACAGAGCAAAGCGCAAGGGAGATAATCTCTTGTAGTTGTATGGCAGGGCTCCAAAACTTTTGGTTCCTCATCTCATGGTTAGTGAGTAAGACTTTTATATCCATTTTCACTTTGTACAGTTTGGTAGTTTATCATTTTCACTAGAGTGTGCTTCTATGTCAACTATTTATTTAGATGCCATCTGCATTATACCTAATGTTGCTTCGGTTATGTTGTTCCAACAGCTTGGCTTTGGAAACGGCTTTGATTCAGTGCATTTTGCACGGGATGATTATCAGGAGGACCGAGCAAATTGCAAGGGAGATAATCACTTAAAGTTGTATGTCAGGGCTCCAAAACTTTTGGTTCCTCATCTCAGGTTAGCGAGTAAGACTTTTATATCCATTTTCACTTTATACAGTTTGGTAGTTTATCACTGTGTTTGGGTCATCTGCAGATTTTCTGTCAATGCATTTCCTGAGGTACAGTCCACCGAATGGTTTCCATTTTGAAATTGATGATGACATGATTCCCATTCAGGTTCAATTGCTATTATGAGTTTTTTTCTTCCCAGATTGTCTTAGATGTTCTTGTTAGCTACAACTGACTCAGGTAACTATGGAAGCTACTGGAGTCTGTTTCTTTTATTTCGTAATCTATTTTCTTCGAGTGCATATTATCTTCTGATTTGCTTCATTCTATTAATCCAGTTTAATCCCTCTGTTATATGCATGGAAGAACTTGCATATTAAATATGTGTCTTATAGGTCCTCCCTTATGTTAAAGAAGTTGGATACAATGCCATTCAATTGATTGGAGTTGTAGAGCAGAAAGACTATTTCACTACTGGTTACAGAGTGAGTTTGATTCATTTTTTTCTTCCATCTACTGTTTTTATCATCAATTTCACTAGTAGATGGCTATGAAGTAACATGAACTGATCAATTTCACCATTTATGATCAAGTGTCAGTCAAGAAGTGGAGGTAGGAGATATGTTAATCTTACAATAACACAATTTGGTTGAAGTGGAAAAGTGTTTTTTGGTGTTATCTGCTAGATCTATATTGATTAAGTTGAAATAAAAGTCTAGGCCCATGCTATTCGGCAATTTAGGGATAATATTATAAGATCAAGTGTAGCTGAGATGAGTGTGGTAAAACTTGGAATGGTGATATTTGAATTGAGGAATCAAGTTTGAAAATTTACATCTATAAGCTTACTTTGCTATTTTTTTTCTTTCTGAAATCAATTTTTTTGCTTTCGTAGTTTGAAAATTTACATCTGTAAGCTTACTTCTTTGCTTTCTTCGATCTGAACTCAAGAGTTGAAGTCTGAACCTGAAGGTCATCGTTTTCAAGCTTATGTCAAACATCAGAGGAAAGTGTAAGGGGGCATTTGTTTTTTCATTTTAAGCCTTATTTGCCTCTTAACACTTATTCATTAAGAGGATTAGAGAAATAAGTGTGTTTGTTTTTTTTTTTGAAATAAGGCTTGTTAGGCTCTTAAAGTCCTCTTAATTTTAAGAGGTTAAAATGTTGCTGAATTGCCTCTGAAAGCCTCTGAAAGCCTCTGAAAGCCACTGTTTCATATTTGGTTTTGGGTAAATTTTTTTAAAACTGTTTACTGTTTCATAATGCATTTACGATTTATTTTTTTTAATTTTTTTTTATTTTTTTTAACTGTTTCAGATAATGAATTCAGATACAAAATCAAACAACTTATCCAATTCAGAATTCAGTTTTCAGTTGCTGCCTCTTAATCATTCAAATTTTCGGGCTGAAATCGATTTCAACAAAGACTTATCGCTTAAAAAAACAAAAACCCCCTAAGGCCTCTTTTCCCACTACGATCTGAACTCAATACTGTTAAAAAGTGTAAGGCCTCTTTTCCCACTACGATTTGAACTCAATACTGTTAAAAAGTGTAAGGCCTCTTTTCCCACTAGGATCTGAACTCAATTTCAAATTTAGGGTTTTAATTTTAATGTTGATTGTTTGCTAGTGTTCACAGTTCCTGATGGAAATCAAGCTTATGTCAAACATCAGAGGAAAATTGTTTGCTAGTGTGTTAATTTTAATTGAGTTCAGATCGTAAATTTAGGGTTTAAAAAAAAATTGAGTTCACAGATCTGAACTCAATTTCAAATTTAGGGTTTTAATTTTAATGTTGATTTTTTGCTATTGTTCACAGATTCTGATGGAAATCAAGCTTATGTCAAACACCAGAGGAAAGTTTACATTTGTAAGCTTACTTCTTTGCTTTCTATTGTGTGGACAACGGGAATTTACAATTTTTTGAAAATTTACATCTGTAAGCTTACTTCTTTGCTTTCTTCGATCTGAACTCAAGAATTGATTACACTTTGGCCTTGCCCTTTTGAATTTTATGCTTTTTGAGTATTGAAACAGTTATTCTATTATGTCTGCGAAATAATTTTAACATTTATAGATTGAAGTTGTTGTTAATTGTGCTTTGTCATGCCTAATCAGCTCAAGATCAAGTAGTGTTAGTACCAAACCTGCATTGACAGTCAAACATGTGAGGTTTTGGAGGTCCAGTTTGGTTAGTTTAATATGGTATATCATATATGGATTGATACATTATTAAAAGATGTTTCAGTTGAATAATAGTTCCAGGTGAAGCTATTTTGTCATGCCTAACCAGCTCAAGCTATTTTTATCATTTCTACAACTACAGGATACGGACATACTGTACATTATCTTCATCCTAAGGCTTTTTGTAAGTAATCCTATCTTCTCTCCTCCCCCTTTGGACACTTTTTTAGGGAGAGGGTGGGTGCATGTGCACGTGTTTTAAATCGTGGAATTCTTTCCTTCTCTTATTAATGCTTTTCTTTCTTTTGATTTTCTGCATGTCCAGTGTCAATCTGGTGGGAACTTCGGTGGGACTTTTCTCTTGAGTGACCATTCACCCTGCTATGCTCCTCGTCATCTCGATGGTTCTCTCCTCGTCTAGAGGGTGTTTTGTCTTTCCTCGACTCCCCTTCATGGTGGAGGATCATTCTGTACGGACGGGAGCTCCTCGGCCTAACAAAGTTTCTGGGACGAGGTGAATCATGCCGAGGATGATGATTATGACGAGAAGACATGTTACGACGAGGAGGGGAGAAACACCTAGCTTGACTGAGCCTTGCTCGCAAGTCGGATGAGTTAACCTCCTGCTCCCACGAATTCAAGTGGCTTCTTAGGTCTACCACATTCCTCTCATTTTCATGATTATTAGACCGAGGACGAGGAGGAGCATCTCGGAGGTTTTGCTTATGTGGTATAGTAGGCTCATGGTGAGGGGGATCTTGGCCACGAAGAGGGCTCATCTGACTACCTCGCCTTTCACCATGAGTTTCCCTTCCACCCGAGTTTCCTGTCCTCAAAGGCCAGACGAACTCGGCCATTGAATTTTCGGGATCCAATTGCAACAAAGCATTTTGCGTTTCATAAATACGTTGCAAAGTCTCCATCTGTTAATGCAAGAGTGTACGTCGATCAGAGGGCTGGGTGATCTCAGCTCGTCCTGCGTCAGCATTCCTCGTCGTCTGTTTGCTTGTAGCTCGCTTTCCTCGTGGCCGACGATGAGGAGGGTTGTTAACAGCTACCTCGGCAGCTGGCTAAGTCCGAGATCGGAGAGTCATGCCGAGGGGAGGTGGACCTTAGATCAGAGGTGGAGGAGGAGGAAGCACTCCAGCCGTCCCGTTCAGGGGGTTTTCTTCGACGAGGGCTCGTTGCTCCTCGTTAGTAACACTGATGGTATTCCCATCATCCATTGGTATTAGAATTGTGGTTCAAACTGAATTCTTATCAAAACCAAACAGAATTTCCAACAACCCAAATTTCCAAGAAAACAGATTTTCCAGAAACAAGTTTTTTCGGCTAAACAACAATTTTCCGGCCAAACATAATTTTTCTGGCAAAAAATAGAGCAGAATTCAATCGGAACAGATTTCAAGAGAAAGCAAAAAGAGTTTTTCCAATCAATGAAATATTCCAGGCGGAGCAGTTTCCAGGCAAAACTGAGTTTTCTGGTCAAAACCAAAATTTTCAGGTTGAAAATAGGTTCAGGCGAACAGAATTCCAAGCTAGTCAATGGTTATTCGAATTGTTCCCAGCAATGGAACCAAACTGATACTGCCAAAGAGATCGAATCAGCCCAAATCCAGCGGTCGGTTGTACTCCGGCGATTGAACAGCCTGAAACAGAGAAACAAATACGTAAATTAAGTCGGGGCTTCTCTCGTGAAGGTCCTCCAGCGTGAGAGTAAGTATTTGTTTTGTGAGAGAGAGAGAAATCAATTTGACAGAGTTTAGAGTCAAAAGATAACATACCCAATAATGTGAATTATCACTTGTATTTATAGGTTTAGCAATGTAGAATCCCTGTTGAATTGTATTGCTAAGAGATAAGATATGAATCCTAAGAGGATTATATTTGATGAGTCCTTGTTGGACCTGACTTTGTATAAGAGGTGGTTATAATCCTAAAATGATTATAACTGCTCAATGTCCTTATTTGAGTAGGACAGGTAAACTGCAACTCTGCACGTAAGCCGAGATGGCCCTTCCTCGTCATACGTAGCCTGGTCGGCCTACGATGAGCCGGGAATGAGATAATAGACAAATGGAGAAACCCGTCATGATGGTTTGATAGCCGAGGAGACCTCCTCGTCATCAAGGGAGCTCAGCTCGGCCTTGAAGGGAGGTCTCCCTCGGTCTTCAAGTTGGGCCTTGGTCATTTCGCCTGCTGGGTCTACGTCGACCTAGGGGAATGACAAGGTGGCTTGGTACGAGGAAGCCCATTTCCTTCCTCGAATATGAGACATAATGGATTATGTTTAAAGCCCAATCCTCTTGGGCCTTGCCCGGACTAAGCCCATGTTCGTATCTCAGTTTATACTGTTCAACTAGAAAGGTTTGAATCAAAAGCGCAACCATAAAAAGGCCAAGGAGAGACATGTCGGGGGTCACATTATGGCACAATCAAGAGCATGATCAATCTTTCTTTCTCTTATGAGTGAGGTACTAAAATTTATTTGGAAAGAAGGCTATACTTTAGTGAATACTTTATGATTCACCCATGTGAGTTTGTTTTTTTATTGCATTTGATGCAACATATTTTAGCAATCACAAATCAATTGCCAATTGCATCACAAAAGCGTGATTAAAATATGGTAAGTGTCATTTCTCTTGTTACCGTGTCAAGAACGCGACTAAAGAATATTAGGAAAAATGGAGGGAGTCCATTTTGGGGGAAACTTGTTTCTCCATAAGTTATAAAAAGTCCACTTTGTAATTTTGAGTTTCGAGCGTAAAACATTGAGTTTCGAGCTTAAAACACTGAGTTTAGGCGTTAAAATATCTAGAAGTTAAAACATCGAGTTTAGGCGTTAAAACACCGAGTTAAGGTTAGCAACTAAAACATCGAGTTTATGTCTTAAAACATCGAGTTTTTGTCTTAAAACATCGAGTTTATGTCTTAAAACACTGAGTTTTTGCCTTGAATTTTTTAAAAACAAGACTTTTTATATGTTTGGGGGAAACAGAGTTCCCCCAAAATTTTCTGAAATGGAGGGAGGATTTGTTGTAATTAACTTGTGACTTTTGTGAGAAACATGATATAACGGTGTTGGATGTGGAAGATATATTTGTATCACCAGGGAGATCACGACGTGGAGGTCATGGAATCACAAACTTTCACCGTTATCGCGTTAAATTGTTTAAAACCATGATTGACCATCACCTTCAAGAGTTGAATAGTCGTTTATGACAATATTAATGTGGAGTTGATACTTTGTGTTGCCTTACATGATTCAAGAAATTTCGTCAATGCTTTTGATAGAAGTAGATTAATCAAGTTCGTTGAATTTTATCTTTCAGATTTTTCAGAAGGAGAGCGTATTGATCTTCCTAATGAACATGATATATACATTATGGATATACATAGCGATGTTAAATTTATCAATTTAAAGAGGATTGGTGGACTTGTTGAAATGATGGTGACAAAGAAAAAGGATATCGTTTATCCTTTAGTTTATTTACCGCTGAAACTTGTATTACTTTTGCCTGTGGCAATGACAACCGTTGATAGAGTGTTTTCAATGAAATTCATCAATACATCGTTACCCAATAAAATAGGTGGTGCTTGGTTAAATGATTGTTTGATGCTATTTGTGGAGGATGTGATTTTTGAGAAAATTGTAAATAAAGATATCATGATATATTTTAGAAAGATGAAAAGTAGAAGAGGAGATATGTAAACATTGTCTTATAATTATCATTAAAATTTGAACGAGTGAAAAAAATTAGGCGTTATATGTTTCTTTAATTTTTATTGCTATTAATGATGTGATTTTAATTTTTTCGTCATACAAAATTTGACCGTTTTAATAAAAAAATTAGATCCGCCACTACAATATTCATTGAACACATTAAAAACGGGGGAGCATAGCAGAGGAGAGCATGAAAAGGGGGAAGAGAAAGTGGGACTTGTTTGGTCCAAGTATTGTTAAATTGTCAACTTAATTAATCTGGTCACTGGTCTTGTGCTTCTATTTGGTTTACATGTCTCCATTATTTGGTCTTCCAAACACCATATTAACAGCAATTCTCGCCTTTTTTTTTTTTTTTACTCTTTCTTTAAGCTAGTATCATTTCCTTCATTCTCTTAGTGGTTTGTCTGTTGTTAGGTCAAGAGTCCAAGAAAACTAATTGCTCCCCCTATTTTATAGGTTTTTCATTTTTATTTTTTACTTTTTTGAACTTTTAGTTAAATTGAAAAAGGGTTTTCAAATTTATATTCAATACTCACCTTCTGTCACGTAATAAATGTCACACTTGATATTTTGTTCAACTAATTTGAACTTTAACCAATATTTAATTGATATTTTGTTCAACTAATTTGAACTTTAACCAATATTTAATGATAAATTATTTATTTTCATGAAAATTTAAAAATAGTTATGGATAGTGTCAATATCCGTTTTTAAATTAGTATGAAAGTAATTAAATTTTTATAACTTTTTGGTCAAAGTTTAACTTAATCGATCAATAAATTCAAAGTATGACATTTATTTCGAGATAAAGAGAGGATTATGATGTTACTTAGTGATCATCATGATATTTATGTACACAACAACAACAAAACTTAATCTCAAAATTTGGAGTTGGCTAAAATAAATCTTGATCAAGAAAGAAAAGATGTATGAAAAAGTAGGAATAAAATTTAAAAAAAGAAAAGGAGTGAAGAGAAAAAAAGTGATAATAAAAATATAAATTATATATAAGAAAACAAATATAAAAATAAAGTTCATGAAAAGATCATTTATAATCTGTCTTATTATTTATACTCATAACACCTTCATATTACTTCTTTTTAATTTTCCCGCACAATGATTTTTGTGCAATTATAAATAGGACGGAGACAATATTGCAACATACTCTCTCCGTTTCAGTTTAAATTGCAAAATTTGTCACTTTGGGTGTTCATAACTGCAAAAGTTCAAAATCGAAATTGAATAATTATCAACTTATTCAATTTAATGTACCTTCGATTTTTGATTTCAATAAAGGTAGTGTATTATATAATGACAATATAATATTATGCAATGTACTTTTTATTAACTAGTTACAAATAATGCAATTGAGTTGTATTATTTGAGTCAAAATTAAAAAGTATGTTGTATGAAAATAGTATGAAAATAGTATGTATATTGTATTATTTGTAACGAATTGATAAAGTAAATTGCATTAAATTGTCACTAGATAATCTATAATACAATAGAGGAATGAAAAACCTCCTCTTATCTCCACATAAGTGGTGGTTAGGATTAAAAGTTGAGAAATTAATCCTACGGCTGTGAGCATTTGAAGAGTCAGTTTACGGCACCGCCCACGTAACCCTTTCTCCCAGTTACCTCGCACACCGCCATCGACCATTCTTCTTCCGTATTCACCTTCGCGCTCTCTCCCCTCTGCCTCCGTTATCCGCCGTTCCTTAGACCGTGGAATTTCTAGGGTTTATTCCCTACAACAGTGACTCCCCTAACCCGTCAAAAACACTCTCCGGCGATGAACCTATAATGCTCTCTCTACCCTACCTCTCCATCCGTTGATTATCTCTCAGCGTTTAGCGTTCGTCGCTCTCACACTCCATAAGGCCTTCTTCGCAATTCTCTCACCGGGTCCATCAATCGATTTCTATGCAAGGTTAGTGTCAGCGAACGTTTTCCTAATTTTAATCTTCTGTACTTTGTCTTTCTTTCATTCTATTCTTGATGTTCAAACCTATGTTTGTGTTTCCAATTGAATTGAAAGGATTCAATTTGGTTTGGGTTTGGATTAATTTTATTTTTGGGTTTCCTTCTCAGATGGTGGCTCAATATGACTTGGATTCACTGTGAAGGAGATATTGAATTTCAATTGGTTTATGATTTGGAAAGAGATTGGTGGAGGTTTTGTTGAACAAAATGTTATAAGGGGTGGAGTTGTAGTCAGATGTTCGACTCAGAGGTACTACTTCATAAAATTGAACACCAAAATTTATTAATGCTACTGCAGTTTTTTTTATGCGAAGTAAATTGGTAAGAATGTTACAGTAAAATTGTGCGTCAGTTCTAATAAGGTTTTGATTTAACTACAAAGATTTGAATCCTTGGACCATACAAGGCATTTTGGGTTTTTTAAGTCTGTAGTTACGGTTGTCAATTCTTTTTAGAGTTGTTCATATTTATAAACTTAAGTTATGTCATATTAAGGAATCTCTTAATTCCATTAATCAACTTTGCAGGTCAATTATGGCAACAAAAGGGAATCCAGGAGACAATAAAACTAGATCCTCCCTTTCCATCTTTATTGTGTTTGGACTCTGCTGTTTTTTCTATCTTCTGGGTGCATGGCAGAGAAGTGGATTCGGTAAAGGAGACAGCATTGCTCATGAAATCACCAAAAATGCTGACTACAGTATCCTATCCAACTTGAATGTTGAGACCCATCATGGTGATGGGAAGTCAACTGATTTCTACAAATCAGAAGTCAAAGTCTTCCAGCCATGTGATGATCGATATATCGATTACACACCTGTCAAGATCAAATGCGTGCAATGACTTTCCCTCGAGAAAATATGAACTATAGGGAAAGGCATTGTCCTCCAGAAGAAGAGAAACTGCATTGCCTTATTCCTTCCCCAAAAGGGTATGTGTCCCCTTTTTCTTAGCCCAAGAGTCGTGACTACGTGCCTTTTGTTAATGCGCCATATAAGAGCTTAACGGTTGAAAAGGTGGTCCAGAACTGAATTCAGTATGAAGGTGATGTCTTTAGGTTCCCAGGTGGAGGAACACAGTTTCCTCATGGGGCAGATGCGTATATTGAAGATCTTGCTTCTGTGATTCCAATAGGCAATGGAAGGGTTCGGACTGCATTGGACACTGGTTGTGGAGTAAGTAGATTTCATATTTTGTTATCTTTATTTAGTTATGTGCTATTTAGTCAGCTCATTAAATATTGATGTGGCCTTAATATATTCATAGGTTGCAAGTTTGGGTGCATACCTGTTTAAAAAGAATGTTATTGCCATGTCATTTGCTCCAAGAGACTCGCATGAAGCCCAAGTACTGTTTGCCTTGGAAAGAGGGGTTCCAGCAGTAATTGGGTTCTTGGTACGATAAAGCTTCCATTTCCTTCTCGAGCCTTTGACATGGCTCGCTGTTCCCGTTGTTTGATTCCATGGGGAGAAAATGGTAAGTATGGTGATCCAGATTTGTAGTTCTTCACGTAAATTTAGGAAGCCAATTTTTGCCATATCAATCCGTAATCCCTATATTATCAGTACAATTGAACATGGCGATTGTTCTTAATTCCAGATTTATAGGAATGAAGTCTGACATCAAACTTAGATAAAAGATCATCAAACAAAACAGTGGTGGAGTTACTAAGGGTATGAAGGGGGGCATAACGAGGGCAAGATGGAGTAGGCCAACTTAGTTTTTTTCTGTTTTGTTATCTTTTGTACCAAAAAGGGGGCAATTCCCCCCCTTCAATTTTAAAAAAATATTTATTAGTGCAATTTTATTTCAAGTATTTGGGAGTTTTAGTGTAATTTACTGAAACTTGCCCCCCTTTGTGTAAAACAAAATTTGCAGTAAATTTTTTTTGCCCCCTTTTAATTAGTAAAAATGATTTTTGCCCCCCTTTCGAAAATTTCTGGGCTCCACCACTGAAACAAAACATAAGTTAGTGAGCAGAATTAACTATATGATGGAATGAAAAGATGTGAGCAAGTACTTGAAATCTTTATGTTTTATGCTTGAGTAAGAGATATAGAATGAAGTCTACAGTTAAATTTAGAGGAAAAATTCATGAAGAAGAGTGAACATGTTTTACTCAATCCTAATGCTAAATTTACAAATCTATACATCAAAACCTGACCTAAATAGAATATAAAAACATCTAATAGAAAAATTCAATGCTTATGTTTATTGATTTGTGTCTCTGTGGAAATAAGTTTACTCTACAGCCAGATATGCATAAGAAATTCATACTACGTGATGCCAATTTAGGTTTAAATAAATTATGATATCTGGTTTTGAATGCATATTAGATTGTTCATTCTCTTATCCATGCAAAATATAGTTGCATGGATAAGAATCTATTTGCTAAATTCTACTACCTCAGACCAAAAATAGTTTTTATTTTTATTCTTGATCAATGTAGTTTCATATTGGAACAAATAGAGTAATTGTGTTTAGAGTTCTCCATTTTTTTAACTAAAAATAAGTGGCAATATTGGTTTTTGGCAATTATGTTCGGAGTTTTCCATTCTTCTTAACTAACGACCATTGATGGATGGCAATTAGGCTCATTATGGATATATGATAGTATTCTATTATTTTTTATTATTATATAACCTGTTTTTTTTTATATAAAAAAATCAGTTTGTACTTTATTGAAGATACCCAAGGTTCTTACTGTTATGACAATTTTAATGATGTTCATCTTTATATTTTCTTTTTGCTTTACTATCATGCATACCGTCCCGTGCCATTGGCACGGGCATTTAAGTACTAGTCTAATATACAATACAGGAAGGGGTAACTGCCTCTTAGCCACTACATAAGTAGTGGCTGAGATTGATTCTTGGATTGTTGATCCAAGGGCTGAAAATCATCCCTCCCTCAACCGTTCATAACCGTCCATCAACATCAGCTTAAAAAAAAAATCAGAATCAAATTACAAAGAAATTGACGTTGCAATTGGGTAGGCAACAGTCGACGCAATTTGGGGACACCGAGAAAGAGTCCATAGCAATATACCACAGCAATATACCATTTCCAAAGCATAACACCAACTGCGCCACCACTATCAACCACCCCGAAAAATTCAACACCGCCGAACCTCCGGCCAACCCCCATCATCTTGCTCTGAGCCTGAACTCTGTGATTAATACACTACGCTTCTTCCAGTAGAATTAAGATAACCATGAATCAAGTGTCTACTTCCAAAACTTTCTTAAAAACATTTCTTTACCTGTCTCCCTTTTCGTAAAGCTTGAAATCTGGGGACGGCAGGAGGCGGAGGAGCCAGTTCGTGAAGAATCTGACCGCAATCCGTGAAGATCCGGTCGCAGAGCGCCCCCGATCCGTCCGCAATCCGCCTGCCCACCGCTGTGGTTCCAACTCCTTCAATGACGACATATCTCCTTCTTATTAATCTCTTCTTCAACAGCTTCTTCTTGATTGATCTGATGCGTGTACGTATCTAAAAAAAAGGAGAAAGGAATTGAGGGGTGAAATGGGTTTTCGATTTTTTTGAAAATTTGTGGAAATTCTAGAGAGAGAAAGCAGATGCAGGAACAATGGAGCGAGAAATGTTCTGCACCTGTGATGTGAATACGCAGCGGAAAGTAACCAAGGAACGATCGAAATCGAATCCTTCTGCAAGGAGCCCGAAGAATTCCCAAAAGATAAACTAAGAACTCCTCCAAAGAAGAACTTAGAAAATTAAGAGAAAATCTCTTTGAATAAAATTAATAATGATCAAGTTGTCTCCATAGCTGCACGACCGCCCTCACTTCCAGACGATTCAACACCTTGGGTCGTCAAACCAGCGCGGGCGCCCTCAATCTTAGCGCGGCCGCCCTCCCGTGCAGGCAATTCACGATCGATGCCCCTTTGGTACGCATCAACCTGCTAAGGATAGGAAGGAGGGAGGACGGCCAGATTGGAAAGAGAGTGAGAAAGTAGGACTTATATTTTATAAAATCACTTCTCATTTTCTGTTTTTACTTTATTTCCTTTTTTTTCTTAATACGAAATTACGGTACCGTATGATATCATTACACAAGTAAATAAGTGTATCTTAAAATGTAATTGATGCTGCAGGAAATGTGCTTATCAATCTTCCTCCACGTGGCAGGACTGATCACCTGGCTCCTTGACCTGAAAACAGAACCCACGACTAGCCGGATGTGTCTCCGGCGAAGACGCTCGGGCGTGAGAGTAAGATTACCGTTGTTTATAGCTCAAAATGTATAGAATAATGAATTCTGATAACAAAATGGCAGTTACCTTTGCACCGTTGGTAGTGAAGAAGTATTTATAGTCAAGAGTAATGTATTTTTGGTGAGGAGATATGTCCTCCGAGATTATAGCAGCGGTTATTCAGTCATGTGAACGTGTTAGTAACTGTCCCTGATTTGTAGGGATGTGGTTACGTGAATGGTTCAACTAAATAAGCCAACAGAGTATCAAGTCGTCACTTGTTAATTCAGGTCGAGGTCGCCACTCATGGAATGGTCGACCCAGTCGAGTAAACATGGTTCGTACCCGAATTGTAGCATGGATCATGAGGTCGGACTAAGTTAGGTCGGGACTGTAGGTCGGACCATGGGCTTAGTCGGCGACGCTTGAGATGAGCTTTGGGCCATTCTCGGTGGGCCGGCCCTATTGAGAATGTGATAATCAAAGTGGATGTAATTGGGCTTTACTTGCTTGGCCCAACTCGGCACTTTTGGTATGTTCAGTGGCCCCCAACTTTCGAGTTGACTTCGTCGACTTGGAAGTTAAGAAGATTTCCGTGACGAAAATTGCTTTACTCGCAGGTCGATGTTAGTCTTGGAAGTAGGTCGACCATGATGACGTGGCAACATCCTGTTCGTAGGTGATGGACGGTGGAGATGTAGGAGCGCCGGTTTTCGTAATGATTGCACTTTTGACGTTTGAGAGTCCGTCTAGGAAACTGTTTCCACCATTAATTAGGAAAATTAATTTCGAATTTCTTTTTGCCCTTTCCAATTCAGGGAACTATAAAATCAAGAATCCTTCCCCATTTACAACTTTCGCCTTCCCTGAACTCTGTACGTGATTCCGGCGGTGATAAAGGAAATTGACTTCTGCTATAACTCGGTGTTTCACTCTCCATTGTTCCGTTTTCCCTTCACTGCTAAAGGTATTCTCCTCATTCTTTAAAATTAGGGCTTTAATTTCTGCTATTCCTTTGATTCCGCCATGGCTAGGACCTTTAGTACAGAACCCGGAGCTTGGTATGGGTATTGTAAAGTCAACCGTAGGGTTTATAAACATTTGAACGGAGAGTGGAGGGAGATGACCATAGAGGAATGTACTTCAATTTTAACCCGATGGGGTTTGCAATTTACTGAGTTGGCTTTGCCTGTGGGAGAGAACTTAGGTACTTTAGGGACGAATGACCCAAGAATTGAGTCCTTCCATCTTTTTCACGAGCTTCTCGATCATATTGCTACATTTTACATTCATGGTCCCGACAAACCTTCTTTCCTTAGGAATAGAATTGGATTTCCGGGGGAATCTAGGTCGCCCCTTAGCTTATCGATTAGGTCTCCACGAGACTTCATGTAGAGCCCGATTCCCTGTTTCCCCTTCTTCTTGTACGAGATATGGAGACACAAGGTGGAGCTCATGCCTCGACCTCATCAAGCCCGCGCATTGTTGATGCCTTTGATAACACCGTAGTGCGGGCGGGAATGAAAAAGGCTACGTTCCTCCAAGGCCGGCTAGAGGGAAGCGAGAATTATCCATCTCGCTTAAGCATGATATATGATTTTTGTGATGTTGATAGGGAGGAGTTTAGCGTTGCTCTGTATAGTAAGGGGGACTTCTTTAACAAATTTGGGGACACCTACGTGGAGGAAACTACCAAGGTAGCTTTCTATTACGGCCAATTCGAAGCTGGCTTGAGATTACCTCTTGACCCCTTCATAAACGAGTTCTTGGAGTGCACCGATGCCTTGCCACTTCGGCTAGGGGCCAACACACGTAGGGTAGTCTTGGTTTGCTTTATTATGGTTTGTAGGTTCTTAGGATATGAGCCATGCGTGAGGGTGTTTAAGGAGTTCTTTAGCATTAAGTTTGATAAGGATAATGGCATAAGTACTCCTTCCAAGCCAAAGTCTCCCAAATTATTTGCCAATCTTCTGGCAAGGCTAGTGGATGGAACTCTTGCGTGGTGGTGGTGGAGAGTAGAAGAGGATGGGAATTTCCCTTGCCCGATCTTGATACAAGCCGGGGTAGATGAGAACAACTCTTGGGCCCCTCATTGGCATAATGATTTACGTAAGAAGTTGATGGAGTTTACCAAGAAAGGGGCTATCGGTTGGGATGCTCTAGGAACCAACAAAAATAACTTCATCCGAGTTTGGATTGATGGTTGGTGAAGGAGAGGTAGTGCCCATGGTGCCAGTAGTTAGATGTCAGAGATATCCAGATTGGGTCACCCATGAGGGAGCTCGATTCAGATTTGAGAAAGAGTGCCACCATTGTAAGAAGACTGCCAACTATTGTAAGGAGCGGGTAGAACACTTTGGGGTAAGAACTCGACCATTCCTTGTACCTTGATCCATCTTACCTTTGCTTAACTGTTTATTTTATGACTTTGATTCGTACATAGAACTTTTTTGCTCGTATGTAGAATAATCAGTCCACACATATTTAATTCGTACATAGAACTTTTTACTCGTATGCAGAAATTTTATGTGTCGACCTAACCCTTGATCATTTCAATTTTGGTGTAGTCTTAACTCCTGAGCAAGAAGCGAGTATGGGCCGAACCATTGACATTAGGAAGAGCAAGTGGAGCTGTGGAGCAGCTAATGCCAGAGAACATAGGGAGAGAGAGGGTGCTCTCCGTCATGATACTTTGCAGACGGTAGATGTGGACCCCGTTAACTCTATACCAATGGAGGAGAACCCAGGAGGCTGGAGGGAACCAAGTTGTAGACGTCGCCCGGGGAAATGGAAGAGGTTGGCCGAAGAAACCAATGTATCTGACCAAATTGTTGAGCCAGCTAAGGAGGCTAGAAAGACCAGAGCTCGTGATCAACCCAAAACCAAATCCAAAACCAAAAGAATTCCCAAGGCAAAGTCGCCTGTGATCGAGTTAGATGATGAGGGGGATGATGATGATACGGCCCCTCTAAGCAAGAAAATCAAGATTGGGAAAACCAAGGTGAGCTCGACAGTTGATCAGGTCGATGCTAACGAGCCGATGGAGAATGAAGTTAGGAGTCCCCAGCCTTCCCCTGTCCAGGTTTCTTATGCGGCGATCCAGTCTCGTGTTGGACGAGCTAAGTCTTTGTGGCTCCTTTAACCGGGATCAAGCTGCTTAGCCGAGGAGTATCCGGAGGTGGAGTATGGACGGGCCGTGGTCGAAGGGTGCTGACCGGGATTTGATTATGGAGTTCACTAAAAAACCTCTAACTCCGAAGCTGCGAGCTAGGGTCGGGCTAGCTTCCTCCGAGGTAACTCTTTGGCAATTTCTTGTGTTGCTAACTTTATTTTGCTCGCTTGTTCCATGTCTCCCTTTGTGTCTCGGATCTAACCTCTTCCTCCCACTCTTCCTTTCGAGTCTCTTGCCACGATTGACACAGCTACTACTTACTGGAAGGCTGCTGAGGAGCAGGAGAAGCTAGCCAAGTCCATGTTGGCAAAGAAAAATGTGGAGTTGAAGAAGCTGGAGGAGGAGAATGCCGAGGTGGGGAAGCTGAAAGAAGCCAACGCTACGTTGAAGGAGGAGCTCAAAAACTTGAAGGAAGAGCACTCAGACTTAGACGGCTCGTATGAAGCTTTGAAGCTTGTTAAAGACAACGAAATAAAGGCCAAAGAAGAAGCTGGGGCAAGTTTGGAGAAGCTACCAAGGAACTCGCCGCCCTCAAGGAGGAAAAGAATAGGCTAGGCTGGCGATGCGGCATTGGCGACTCGAGCGGTTGGAGGAGGTGCCGTCACTTTGGCCAAGAAACAAGAAGAGTTGGATGCCGCTCGAACTCAATGGGGGGTGGACCTAGGCTGGCTGCTTTGTGAGGGCCGCATGAGGAGGATCTTTGTCAAGGCATATAAAGATAGTGATGATCTGCACGCCCATGTGCAGAAGAAGCTAGGGGTTCTTCCATGTAGGTCGGGCTCATATGGCTCGACGTATAATAGTAGATCCCTCTGTCAATATATCGATCGAACGACTAGCTCAATGGGCTTACGAAGATCCTTATAACACGACTGGCTCGCCAAGGCCACCCTTTGGTGCCATACAATGAGAATGACTTGGAACTTACAAAGAAAGATGATGAAGGCTGAGGCATCACCTTGGGACCCCCCAGCTGTTGAAAAGGTTAATTTTAACACCATTTTGGCTGAGCTCGATGATTATGAGGATTCGGCTTTTGACGAGGAGACCCCAAAGTTTACAATCAGTGACTCACGGAAGGTGGTTTATCAGACTGAAAATGTTATTGGTGAGCCATCTACTGTGGGTGATCGGGCGAGGTCGACCCAACGTCCGTCGTCGGTCCAATAGAAGGCGTTTCTTAAATAGACTTTGATTTTAATGGTTTATTGTAATCGAACAAGCTCCAAACATTTTTGCTTTTTTGTTTTTAATACTTGTATGCCTTGGCCCTATTTTTGGGAGGCATGATACTTTGTAAGTTGTCTTTGCCTAAGTCTTAGCCCACTTTGGGAGACTTAATTGTGTTTAATCGTAACTGACTTCTCTTTTCTGCATGTTATATGCTTTAGAGGTAGGTGTCGAGTTAGATTTAGTAGGGCAATGACTTATTTGTTCAAACTTTTTAAGCTGACCAAGGGTCGAGTTACTCGGGCGAAGTCGATTAGGAATCGGACTTGTTAAAATAGTAGAGGCGATTAAGAATCGAGCTAATTATAACAAGCGACTAAGAGTCGAGTTTGTTGGAACGAAATCGACTAAGAGTCGGACTTGTTAAACTAAATAAGGCGATTGAGAATCGAGCTTATTATAACAAACTGACTAAGAGTCGAGTTTGTTGGAACGAAGTCGACTAAGAGTCGGACTTGTTAAATTAAATAAGCTGATTAAGAATCGAGCTTATTATAACAAACTGACTAAGAGTCGAGTTTGTTGGAACGAAGTCGACTAAGAGTCGGACTTGTTAAATGAACAAGGCTGATCAAGAATCGAGCTTGTTAAATTTAAGCTGACTAAGGGTCGAGCTCATTGGGATTGGGGTAACACTATGTTTGATGGAATGAACCGCACTTTTTATTGAAGTAGGAATCATGCTTACATCAGTTCGAAACTAGCTTTAACACAAACTTGAACTTTGAAATTGAAAACTAGAAGTAGTATTTGATGAGGTGAGTAGCATGCCAAGGGTGCTTCAACTCGTCACCTCCAGGATGAGCTATCATGTAGGTTCCTTCCTTGACGACTCGAGTGACTACATAGGGACCTTCCCAATTAGGAGATAGCTTGTTCTGCTGGGTCCTTCTACCCGTTGCCTCAATCTTTCTCAACACATAATCTCCAACTTGGAACGACCTTGCCTTGACCTTCTTGTCGTGGTAACTCTTAGTTCGCTGTTTGTAGTTAACCATTCGGAGGTAGGCTGTTTCTCTCTTCTCGTCGATGAGATCCAAGTCGATCAATCTGTTTGTATCATTCTGCTCTTGATTGAAGAAAGTCACTCTAGCAGGGGGAATGCGAGCTCGGCGAGTGAGCCATAGCTTCTGATCCGTAAGTGAGAGCAAAAGGGGTTTCCCCCGTAGGCCCCCGAGTGGTTGTACGAACTGCCCAAAGAGCAAGGGGGAGTTCGTCCAACCAATTGTTACGTCGACCTACGAGTCCTGTCTTGAGCGAAGATAGAACAAGTTTATTTGCTGCCTCAGCTTGTCCATTTCCTTGAGGATAGGCGACAGAGGATTGCCAATGCTTGATTCCTACTCGGCTCATCTCTGCTTCGAAGGCTCTAGAGAACTGCAGTCCGTTGTCAGATACTATGGCTCTTGGAAAACCAAATCGACACCAAATGAAGTCATGTATGAAGTTAATAGCATTCTCCTCTGTGATGCGAGCTAGTGGTTTGGCCTCAACCCATTTGGTGAAGTAATCTATGGCCACTATCACATACTTGCAGTTTCCTCGGGCGGGAGGGAAGGGTCCAATCAGGTCGACGCCCCACATGTCAAATGGCCAAGCTGCGATCACAGGAGTTTGCTCTGTTGTAGGCACATGGGGAAGGTTGGCAAACCTTTGGCATTGATCACATTGCTGAACAAAGTTGTGAGTGTCAGCTCTCATGTGTGGCCAGTAGTATCCCAATGTGATTAACTTGTCAGCAAGAGTCCTGGCCCCCGGGTGTCCACCACAAATTCCACTATGCACTTCGTGTATCAATAGGGCGACCTCTTGGGGATGGATGCACTTTAGCAATGGCCTAGTATAAGATCTCCTGAACAGGTCGCCTCCTTGAATGACATACCTTGGAGCTTTCTTTTTGATAGCTCGAGCCTTCTTCTCGTCATCTGGCAGCTCTCCATTTTCTAGGTATGCTTTCATTTCCTCAATCCAACACTTCTCCTGAGTCCAATTTCTTGAGGGATCATCTATGCACTGAATTTTTACCCTCTCATAAGCTGGATTTTCGAGGAAGGAGATAGGCTCGCCATGTGGCTCATCTGAAGTAGCCAGTTTCGAAAGGAGATCAGCTAGCTCGTTATCTTCTCTTCCAATCCTTTGAATCTCCCAGAATTCTAAGTCCTTTATTAGTTCCTTCACCAGGTCGCAGTATTTGATGAGAGTAGAACTAAGCACTTCGTACTCGCCTCGACACGATTGACTATCAGCTGCGAATCGCGATAAGCCATGATCTTAGTCGCTCCAAAACACTTGGCATACTCGATAGGCTGCAATCAAGGCTTCATATTCGGCTTGGTTGTTGGAAGCGTCAAATTTGAACCTTAGCGATTCCTCGTAAACAGTCCCCGGACTCGGCTCGACCAAGACAATTCCGGCTCACCGACATTTTTGGTTGTGACCCGTCCGAATAGACCTTCCAACAATCGACGGGTAGAGTGATGGCGACTTGTGACTCGGCTCTTTCCCTTTGCCCTTTTCTTTTGGAGCTCGCGCTCGTCATCTTCCTTGGTGAACGTAAGCTCGACCAAGAAGTCGGCTAGAGCTTGAGCCTTCAACGCCTTTCGAGGTCGATACTCAATGTCAAATTCGGTGAGGGCAATTGACCAATTGAGTAGTCGACACGAACTCTCCGGCTTGTGCGGTATTTTTCTTAAAGGAGCATTGATAAAAACCACGATTGGATGAGCCAGAAAATAAGCCCGTAACTTTCTTGAAGCTACGACTAGAGCATAAGCGACTTTCTCAGCGTTGTAATACCTGCTTTCCACATCTGATAAAGCTTTGCTGATATAGTACACAGGCTTCTGAAGTCCTTCATCCTCTCTAATCAATACTGCAGCAACTGACTTGTCTCCTACAGATAGATACACAAATAAAGTCTCACCAGTCGTCGGGCTACTGAGCAGAGGTGGAGTAGCAAGATAATCCTTCAATTGTTGGAACGACGAATGACATTCGGTCGTCCATTCAAAGCTTTTCGTCCCCCTCAACGCTTTGAAGAAAGGGAGAGACCTTTCTGCTGACTTTGATATGAAGCGACCAAGAGCTGCTACCCTTCCATAAAGTCGCTGCATCTCCTTGATAGTGGTGGGAGCCTTCATGTCGACTAAAGCCTTTATCTTCTCTGGATTAGCTTCTATGCCCCTTTGAGATACCATGAATCCCAAGAACTTGCCAGCTGCCACTCCAAACACACATTTACTGGGGTTGAGCTTCATGTCGTTTGCTCGTAAATTGGCGAATGTCTCCTTTAGGTCGACCACGTGACTCCCGGCCTTAGTTTTAATGACCATGTCGTCAACGTAGGCCTCCATATTTCGACCAATCTGTGAGGCAAAGACTTTGTTCACCATCCTCTGATATGTAGCTCCTGCATTCTTCAATCCAAAAGGCATCATATTGTAGCAGTAGATGCCCCCAGCTGCTTGAAATGCTGTTTTGACTATGTCATCCTCGTGCATCTTTATCTGGTGGTATCCCGAGTAAGCATCCAGGAAACTGAGAGTGGAATGACCAGCAATAGAATCAACTAGCTTGTCGATCCTTGGAAGGGGATAACTGTCCTTTGGGCAAGCTAGATTAAGAGTAGTGAAGTCGACACACATCCGCCATTTGCCATTTGATTTCTTCACCATGACCACGTTGGCCAACCACGTTGTATGAGTGGCCTCTTTGATTATCCCTGCACTCAAAAGTTTTTGTACCTCAGTTTTTATAGCTTCCTCCTTGTCGCGAGCAAAGCTTCTCAATTTCTGGGGTCTAGGCTTAATGGTCGGGTTGACTTCGAGCCGATGAACAGCGACCTCCTCCTTGATTCCCCTCATGTCCTCTACTCTCCATGCGAAGACATCACTGCTTTCTTTGAGTAGCTTGATAATTTCTGCTCGCTCCTCAACTGATAACTGCTTTCCAATTTGAATTTTTTGATCGGGGTAAAAAGGGTTGGTGATTACTGACTCTAGCTCATCCACAGCTTCTAGCTCTGGTCCATCTCTGAATTGTAGAGTCTCCACTATGATCTCCCTGACCTTTTGTCTTTCCTCAGCTCCCAAGTGTGGAGCCTCCTCAGCTATCATATCATCAAGCTTGTCTGCAACCTTGTTGGTAGGGGCCCCCGAGTTATTGTCTATCTGGAGGCATAGGTCTCCTATGACGACTTGATCGACCATAACTACATCTGAATCGACCTCAGTGGTGTTAGAGTGACGTGTCGACTCAAGCATGACCTCGTCATTTGAGCGATAGGTCGACTCTACCACGTCGGTGATTGTTGACGATCGGGTAGTTTTGGTGGCCCGGCGAGACGGCTTCAAGTAACCATCGGCGGTCTCGATCTCTAGCTCCACTTTTCTTTCTTTCTCATAGAACATGATCCGGATAAGCACGAGCCGTGCCTTGTACGCAACCCACTCCAGCGGGTGTGGGGAACTTTACTCGGTGAGGAATTGATGCTACCATTCCAAGAGCGACTGTCCGGGAATTCCAAGTATGGCGGCATAGTCACTATTTACATCAATTACGATAAATTGTACCTTCGAGACAATCCTGAGGGGTCGGCCTAGGTCGACGTCGAGCACTATCGGCCTTTAGCATCAACTCGGTGGTTGGTGAAGCCCTCCAACTTTCGCCATCATATCTCTCCACTGTTCATCATTAAGGCCCATTTCCTTGAAAGTTTTGTAAAACAAAATATCCTTGCGAGCCCCCGTGTCGACTAAGAGTACGCTCAAGTCGTACATCCATCAATGAGACACAGGATGACGAGAACTTGCTCCCTAGCCGCCATATTTGTTGCCAATTCGTGGGGGTAGAAGCTGATCGCCTCATCTCTTATTTCTCTCCTTGGAGGCACATGTGGGGCCTTATTAAGCTGGAATATCTTGTGCTTGATGGCCGTGTTGCTTGCTTGTTCGGTGATGACCCCCGAGGTTCGATCTAGTTTGCCCTAGGTCCTTGTTGCCCACCTACAGGCTGCTCACCTCCCCACTTGAGGTCTCTTCACATAAGCTTCGAGTCTCCCACAGTCGACCATTCTCTGGATGGTACGCTTTAATCCCAAGCAATCCTGCGTGAGATGACCGGTGTCTTTGTGGTAGTCGCGGTACTAACTGTTGTCCCGCCTAAACTTGTTGCCTGGATTCATTGGGACTGGAGGAGCCAGCTCGACAGCATTCAAAATCTCAGTTCGACTCACCGTGAGGGGAGTGAAAGCTTCGGGCACCTTCTCTGTCGCCCTAGTTCTGTTCTTTCCATTTTTATTGTTCCCCCCATTCTTGTTGGAGTCTTTTTTATCGTCAGCGACTTCAACCTTGGGGCTCTTACCATTCTTCTTTTCTTTCCTTTCCTCGGCCAGAGCAACATTATACACCTTTTCAAACAACTCCTGTCGAGTTGTGACCGTTCGGGCTGTGAGCTCGTAGTCCATGTCTTCGACGAAATACCACTTCGGAAGCAATTGATTACCTCCTGTGCAGTGAGGTCTTCCTCTATCTTATCAACCATCTCTTTGAACTTGGTGAAATAGCTCATCGAGCTTTCATTCTTACCACTGCACCAAGTTATTCGGATCGGTGACGGTTATCTTTCGAGCTCCTGCGGTCGAGAAGCGGTCTAAGAATTTTGTTCAAGCATGCCCAAGTGGTGATACTACCGCTGACCAAACCGTTGAACCAAGTTAAAGGCTGCATAAGTGTGCTTAGGAGAGCTTTGCACATGTTGTCATCCTCATTGGCGACAAAACACATAGTGGCTTCCAGATGGGATATGTGGCTCCTGGCATTTGTCGACCCAGTACTTCTCGAGAAGAGGCAACCCGAAAGTAGGAGGAGGTCGACTATCTCGATTTCTTTGGAAAAAGGTCGAAGAGCAAAGTCAATTCGTTCAACCTTTCCCGTCTCTTTTTCTTCTCCTCCTCCCATTGCTCAAATTTCTTTTTCATCAACAACCATTCTACGGCATCGGGTCTCTCATCTCCTGGAGGGGAGCGGCATTGGACCTCGGCCTTCACTTCGGGGAGTCACTGCCTACTCATACGTCCTGTGAGAATTGGTCCTTTCGATCTTATTGGGGATCTATATGCATTACTTCTTTGAGGCGACTGCGCCTCTCGGCGGCGAGACGGCGACTGCGCTGTGATCTCCATGTGGCGACTGCGCCTTTCCCCTCTCACAGCGACCTATGCCCATTTCGTCTCTTTGAGACCACGATCTCTGTGTTAAACTTGGGAAACATGTACATTTCTATTGGCATTGGCCGAGTCCTCAAATCGAGATTGAGCCTCCTGCTCTCTGTTTACAGTGAGGCTAGCTCTTAAATCATTACTCGGCACATGAACTATAGTGGGAGCTCGACGTACCATTACTGTCCTCGCCGTTACGTCCCACACCTTCATTTGGCCTAGCACTCCTGGCTGTTGCCCATTAGAAACCCCGGCGGGTGCCACTCTCTCAGGGCGTATGTCGGCACATTACGCCTCCTCCATGGCTATTAAGTCGCCGAGAATCCAGGCTCGCTCCAAAGCATCATTTCTTTCTTGCTCATGGGATTAGTGGAGGGACTGCCCCGCTTCCCACATTAGCCCGCCCGGTTATGCGTTTTGGGTGAGGTGGAGCTCCTTGTCCTTCCATAGGACGCTTTTCTCTCCTTGCATCGGCAATCCCCGCCATCGACCGCTGCTGTTAGAGCGTGTCGCCCTAGCATGATGTCGTTGAGGAGGGGGAGGAGGAGGCAAATCTGCATTTCCAACGTTTGCATTGTTGTTGTTGTTCACTTCATCGTGCCCAGTGAAGCCTCGGATACGTGTCCTTCCGAAGTCACCATTGTTGCGGGGTTGTTAAAAAATTTCGAGGTCAAGTTGAAGCACAATTCCCGGCAATGGAACCAAAGCGATCTTTGCGGGAAATGTGCTTATCAATCTTCCTCCACGTGGCGGGGTGATCACTGGCTCCTTGACACAGCAGAACCCACGACTAGCCGGATGTGTCTCGGCGAAGACGCTCGGGCGTGAGTAAGATTACCGTTGTTTATAGCTCAAAATGTATAGAATAATGAATTACGATAACAAAATGGCAAGTACCTTTGCACCGTTGGTAGTGAAGAAGTATTTATAGTCAAGAGTAATGTATTTTTGGTGAGGAGATATGTCCTCCGAGATTATAGCAATGCGGTTATTCGGCCCATGTGAACGTGTTAGTAACTGTCCCTGATTTGTAGGGATGTGGTTACGTGAATGGTTCAACTAAATAAGCCAACAGAGTATCAAGTCGTCACTTGTTAATTCAGGTCGAGGTCGCCACTCATGGAATGGTCGACCTGACTGTCGGGTAGAGCATGGTTCGTACCCGAATTGTAGCATGGATCATGAGGTCGGACTAAGTTAGGTCGGGACCTGTAGGTCGGACCATGGGCTTAGTCGACTGACGCTTGAGATGGGCTTTGGGCCATTCTCTGACTGGGCCAGCCCTATTGAGAATGTGATAATCAAAGCTGGATGTAATTGGGCTTTACTTGCTTGGCCCAACTCGGCACTTTTGGTATGTTCAGTAATATTGCTCAAAGAGAAAAAATAAAGGAATAAGTAAAATACTATAAAAGTGACCTTCCTTATAATTGAACTAGAATAAGCCCGTGTTCGAGGACACGTTTTTTTTTAATTAAGCCCGTGTTCGAGGACACATTTTTTTTTAATTAATTTTTTTAAGGGCAAAATGGAAAAGGGACAAAATAGTGAGGGCAAAATAGAAAATTCCGCCATTGAAACTATTTATTCAACTGTTCATGGCACCACTACCATTTATGCTATAGATGATTTCAGGAATCTATAGACAAAATAAAAGAATTATTTAATTACCATTTATTTTTTAGATAGTATATAATAGACATTTATTTGTCAAGATAGACATTATCATCTTTCTCCATCTCGCAGCTAAGTTATTTTGTCGAGATGTTATAAATTATATCTAAATTTTTTGTCCCAACTAAACATTCTAGACGTTAAGTCCGGCTCTGATAACTCATAGCCGCAGAATAATTTTTAGAACCTTACTTATTATAACCATAGAATGATAAATAATGAGTACCAGAATTAGGATTAATTCAATTTTATCATTCCAATAATTTTTTTAATTTGTTTTATTATTTGTTTAGCATTAACTCAACTCAACTCAACTTAGTAGCAATTTTTATTTAAAAAATTAGAGTTAAAATGAATTACCCAATTTAAATCTTGAAATAATCATTATCTCAAACACATTAAAGTGGAGAGAGACGGGTATCTCTAACATTAACATTGAAGAGGGTGGGGGCGATTATAAAGCGGGAATGGTGTGTAGTGTCACCATCTACTTTTTTGATTTTTATTTGGTTCTTAGGTTGTCAATTTCTTTGTAATTTAATCTAAACTTTCTTTCTTTCTTTCCTATAATACTAATAAAAATGGCAAAATTGATGATTATAGTTATTATGGACAGAGTAGGTCTGCTGAGAAACGCGTTTCTCCATAACTATGGAGAAACGCGTTTTTAATAGCCAGAAGCAATGCATTTGATAGCCAGAAAAAAATTTCTGGATATCAGTCTCAAAGGGTTCTGGATATCCAGAAGCTTTGGAACGGATATCCAGAAGCCTTTGGGTGGATATCCAGAAAAAATAGATTTGAAGCCAAATCCAAGGCCAAGACCAGAAATTGCTTATTGAAGGTTTCTGGATATCCATAAACCTTCAAATGTATATCCAGAAACCATCAAATGAATATCCAGAAACATATTTGAAGCCAAATCCAAGGCCAAGACCAGAAAATGCTTATTGAAGGTTTTCGGATATCCGAGAAACCTTCAAATGTATATCCGAAATCATCAAATGAATATCCAGAAACATTTTGAAAGTTTCTGGATATCATTTTGAAGGTTTCTGGATATCACTTTCATAAGCTTCTGGATATCCTTTCAAAGGGTTCTGGATATCCAGAACCTTTGAGACTGATATCCAGAAGTAACCATGGGACAAGGTCATGGCCAATACAAAAATTTTCTGGATATCCTTTCAATAGCTTCTGGATATCCGTAACCCGTTTCTCCATAACTTATGGAGAAACGTTTCTCCCTAGATTTTACGTTATGGACATTGGGGTCTGGGGGTGAAAATGAAAATAATTTTTCAAGTCGAGATCAAAGATTCAGATTTTAAGAAATGAGTGGTGGTGTGGGGTTGGAGGATTATGAACAGGATTTTGACAAATGGGATGACGTCTCATGGTATGTAAGTTTTATTGCAGATTTTTTTAAGCGAAAAGCTTGAATGATAGAAATGTGAGTTCTAATATGGGAATGGGGATGATTTGAGAGTGGTGGGATAATCTGTTAAGAAGATTTGATTTATTTGATGAGGAATGTGAATTAGATCGCATCAGGTTATCTTCTATGTTATGACATATCTCATGCTTTTATGTTTTGCTCGCTTATTGCAGTTGAAGAATTATTCGAACGGATTAATGTTTTATTGTTAACAAATATCGAAAGTTGTTTCGATATTATTTCTCTAAATAATTTATAATTTATGATTGTTTGTCTTCGAATAATTGAAGTCTGTTTTTAGTTTCAGTGTCTCTTTTGAGAATGTCCTTAGTAATTTTCGTTTATTTTACAAGTTTTTATACTGTCATAAATTTTTACGTAAAGAGAAACCAAGGATGTAAGGCATAATTGATGTACATTGATAGTTAGGCATAAGACAACTCATGGAAAAACTGTTTTATTTTACTTATCATTTTTCCACTGCTTACCTTTTTGTACTGACCCGTGCCATTGACACGAGCTTTTGAGTACTAGTACGTTAACGTTGTAACTTATCTCAGCAGCAGTTGAGGTGTCACTAGGTAATACATTCGTGAAAATACATTGGACAATTTGATCTTGTCATTCTAATACCAATTTCCCCACTTATTTTTTTACCAAATAACGGGAGGAGTGAGTATTCTATAACATATTTATTTAAAATCCTAGCTCCAAACTCTCACACTCTCAGTTCATAAGTATGACCCATGCACTCTGCTTATTGTAAGTCGATGAATATATAATTAATGTATTGATAATGTAACCAAAGTGGCCTTGGCCCAGTGATATGTTGGTGAATTCCTGAAGGGGAGGTCACCGGTTCGATTCCCCTCAAGAAGAATTTCTGTGGTTTAATTTCTACCTTGGGTTTCAGGGTCCTTTGGAGCCCCCCGGGACACATCCGTGCAGTTAAGGAAGCAGCATTGCTGGGCTTGTATCCTCAGTGTGGGGAGTTCGAATCTTGGCAGGAGCAGCTGGAGCAGCCAATTGGTGTTGTAAGAGTGATGCAATTGCCTCGACAGGAGCAGCTGGAGCAGCTCGACAGGAGCAGCTGGAGCAGCCAATTGGTGATGTAAGAGTGATGTAAATGCCTTGTAGGAGGGCTCCCTTCGGACTCTGGAGTATAAGGTCGCCACCACAGGCTGCGTAGGACATCCCGCGATTTACCTCCACCAACATGCGAGGCGTGCGATGGTCAAAATTAGTCCGATGAAACTGGAAAACTGGATATCAAAAAAAAAAAAATGTATTGATAATGTAGCAGTTAAGTAACTTTTGTTGGGGAAAATGAAGAAGCATAGGGACATGTTTTGCGCCTTGTTTTGCGCCGTCCAAAAAAAAATAGATTCTTCTTCTTCTCTGAGCTGCCCATCCAACACACACATGACATGAATACTTTCACATGTACTGCATTTAGACTCACATGGTTACCACCACCCAAGAATATCAACACTTGGCCCCTTTTCTGTCTTTCATACTTGCTGCCCCTTTCGATCAAAATAAAGTTTTTTTTTTTTTTTGATATGTTTTGTAATAATTTTTTTTATTGTTTTATTATTTAAAAGGACAGTGGTACCCACTTATCATTTTAACAACAAAAACTCTTTGATGCCCACTTTCTGTCTGGGGAATTTACTCCCTCCGTCTCACTTTAATTGATCCCGGGGTGAATTTTACGATTTTTAAGAAAAATAAATAAAGTGAGTAGAAATTAGAGGAGAGAAAATGTAAAAGTTAAATGTGTGGTAGGGAATAGGAGAGAGAATGTAAAAGTTAAAAATATTTAATAGGAGAGATAATGAGTGGGGGGAATAGTAAGTTAATGATTGGTTTTTTTGTAAATATGTGGAGATGATAAGGGTATAAATATATGGAAAACTTTCTATTTATGGAATGGATCAATTGAAGTGGGACGTCCTAAGAAGGAAAGTGGACCAATTGAAGTGGGACGGAGGAAGTAATATATACTCTCATACTCCCTCTCTTCCTTTATTAAGGATTAATTTTTTTGGCATGGTGATTAATGAGAAGTAGTATAATAAATAGTGGAGGAGGTGTTATAATTATAAAAAGTAAAGTAAGAGAGAATAAGAGGGGAAGGAATAATAATTAAATTAGTGTTGTAATTATAAAAGTAAGAAAGAGAATGGGTTAAGAAAATAGTAAAACTTTGCAAATTTACAACTTTGCCATTTTGAACAGTATTCATTAAATTAAAATAAGACTAATGAAATAAAAACTATTTTTTATTGAGGTGAGACGAAGGGAGTATATAAATATATACTTCTTTCACATTTTAATTTTTATGGTTAATATATTATATATATATATATATATATATATATATATATATATATATATATATATATATATATATATATATATATATATTGATCAATAATTTATGAAAATGTGTTTATTTAATAAAAAATTAAAAGTTATTTATCGATAATATTTTAATGTTGAACCAGCAATAAATTCAAGAATATCATCAGGACAATAAAATTCTTACAAAATATTTGTCGAAATCTAATAAAATTTATAATCAAAATGAATATTTTTGTGGGATGGAAGAAAATTATATATATATATATATATATATATATATATATATATATATATATATATATATATACTCCCTCCGTCCATTTAGTTAGTTCACAGTTACTGTTCACGCGTGAATTAAGAAAAAAAATAATGATATAAATGTTATGAGTGTAAAAGTAAAATAGGAGAGAGAATGAGTGGAGGGAATAGTAAATTATAATGGTGTTGTGAGTATTAAAATAATGTAGGAGAGAGAATGAGTGGGGTAGGGTTAATATTTTAATAATAAAAACTTTCCATTTTAGGTAAAAAAATAAAGTGTGAAGTATGTATTTGAACGCCCAAAATAGAAAGTATGAAGTAAGTAACTGGACGGAGGGAGTATATATATATATATATATATATATATATATATATATATATATATATATATATATATATATATATATATATATATATATATATATATATATAGGGTCCTATTATAATGAGAACCACATTTATATGAGAACCATAAGAACCACTAACAGCCATTGAATTAAAAAAACATCAATGCTCCAGATTAAAAAAAAAAGATAGAGGGGGTGACATTTTCGTAATTATTTCATTTAAAATCTCCCACAAATTTCAAAATAAAATATCTCAATATCTATAAGTCAAAAAAAAAAATCGAAAACACTGATTTTTTTGTCTTGACGAGACGATTCAAACTAGTTCCCTGAAGATAGGATTTTGAAAAAATAATATTGAACAACGTCTAATTTTTAAAACACTGTGTTGCTAGTGAACACTAGCTGTGTTGTCTTAGTGAACACTAGCTGTGTTGTATTAGTGAACACTAGCTGTATTGTCTTAGTGAACACTAGTTGTATTGTCTTAGTGAACACTAATTAATTAGTGAACACTAGCTGTAAGTGAACACTAGCTATATTGTCTTAGTGAACACTAGCTATGTTAACACTAGCTATGTTGTCTTAGTAAACACTAGTTGTATTGTCTTAGTAAACACTAATTAATTAGTGAACACTAGCTGTAAGTGAACACTAGCTGTAAGTGAACACTAGCTATGTTGTCTTATTAGTGAACACTAATTAATTAGTGAACACTAGCTGTAAGTGAACACTAGCTGTAAGTGAACACTAGCTATGTTGTCTTAGTGAACACTAATTAATTAGTGAACACTAGCTGTAAGTGAACACTAGCTGTAAGTTAACTAGTTATGTTGTCTTAGTGAACACTAGCTATGTTGTCTTAGTGAACACTAGCTGTGTTGTCTTAGTGAACACTAGCTATGTTGTCTTAGTGAACACTAGTTGTATTGTCTTAGTGAACACTAATTAATTAGTGAACACTAGCTGTATTGTTCATTAATTAATTAGTGAACACTAGTTGTATTGTCTTAGTGAACACTTAAAGCTAGTGTTCACTAATTAATTAGTGAACACTAGCCGTATTGTCTTAGTGAACACTAATTAATTAGTGAACACTAGCCGTAAGTGAACACTAGCTAGCTATGTTGTCTTAGTGAACGCTAATTAATTAGTGAACACTAGCCGTAAGTGAACACTAGCCGTAAGTTAACTAGTTATGTTGTCTTAGTGAACACTAGCTATGTAGTCTTAGTGAACACCACCAGTGTTGTCTTAGTGAACACTAATTAATTAGTGAACTCTAGCTGTAAGTGAACACTAGCGGTAAGTGAACACTAGCTATGTTGTCTTAGTGAACACTAATTAATTAGTGAACACTAGCTGTAAGTGAACACTAGCTGTAAGTTAACTAGTTATGTTGTCTTAGTGAACACTAGCTATGTTGTCTTAGTGAACACTAGTAGTATTGTCTTAGTGAACACTAATTAATTAGTGAACTCTAGCTGTAAGTGAACACTAGCTATGTTGTCTTAGTGAACACTAATTAATTAGTGAACACTAGCTGTAAGTGAACACTAGCTGTAAGTTAACTAGTTATGTTGTCTTAGTGAACACTAGCTAAGTTGTCTTAGTGAACACTAGTTGTATTGTCTTAGTGAACACTAATTAATTAGTGAACTCTAGCTGTAAGTGAACACTAGCTATGTTGTCTTAGTGAACACTAATTAATTAGTGAACACTAACTGTAAGTGAACACTAGCTGTAAGTTAACTAGTTATGTTGTCTTAGTGAACACTAGCTATGTTGTCTTAGTGAACACTAATTAACTAGTTAAGTAATGTACACTAGTTAAGTAATGTACACTAGTTAAGTAATTAACTCGTGCACACTAGTTAAGTAATTAACTCGTGCACACTAGTTAAGTAATGTACACTAGTTAAGTAATTAACTCGTGCACAATAGTTAATTAAGTAATAAACCACCTGTAGGAACCTTATCTGGAACTCCTCCATTTTTTTTTGAAGAGCACGTCGCTCTCTAGTAAATACCTCTCGTCTTTTTTTCTGAAGAGCACGTCGCTCACAATGTGGCAACCTGAAAGGAGCTCACACTAAGAGAAACACCTGTATAATCATTGATTGATTGACTGTTGTGTTCATTAAATAAATATTTAATTTGTGATTGATTACTGTATTTTTCTTCAAAAATTTTGTTATAATTCCACTCCGTTATTGCTCTAAACAAACATGTCTATAGGTTCATTGGTGTTGACCAACTCTACTTGCTTGGTGTACGTGGATTTGGTTATGCTTGTTCACTCCCCATTTATTTTATTCTTTCATTACAAAGTAATACGGAGCAATATCATGATTCAAACTAGTTAATTAGCTAGTGTACATTACTTAACTAGCTAGTGTACACTAGTTAATTAACTAGTGTACACAAGGACTTGGTCAAGACCAAGTCAAGGTATTGTCCAGTATAAGTCATATGGCTAGTGTGCACGAGTTAACTAGCTAGTGTACACTATATACATTACTATTGTACATTACTTAACTAACTAGTGTACACTAGTTAATTAGCTAGTGTTTTAAAAATTAGACGTTGTTCAATATTATTTTTTCAATATCCTATCTTCAGGGATCTAGTTTGAATCGTCTTGTCAAGACAAAAAAATCACTGTTTTCGAATTTTTTTTTCGACTTATAGATATTGAGATATTTTATTTTGAAATTTGAGGGGGATTTAGTTCACAATAATTACGAAAATGCCACCCCCTCTATCTCTTTTTTTTTAATCTGAAGCATTGATGTATTTTTTAATCCAACGATCATAAATGGTTCTCACGTTCTCATATAAATTTGGTTCCTCATTCAATAGCTTCCTATATATATATATATATATATATATATATATATATATATATATATATATATATATATATATATATATATATATATATATATATATATATATATATATATATATATATATATTTGAACGGAACAAATCGGGCGACGGGCACGACACATCTATCCAGCTAGGACCCGCGGTGTAGTCAAGCAAGAAAAGTGGTAGACCTATCTTCTGTCGACATGTGTCCATACTTTTGTGAAATGGACATATGCAGAGATTTGTCGAGGGAAAGTCACTCATACTCGATCAGGAGCATTGAGCCCTACATCGACGGTGCTGAAAACACGATCACTGATAGATGAGTTTTATGCTAATCGGTTGGTTACTTTCTATACTTATCTGAAATACTTGAGTTTGTTGGTATTTGATATTAATTTTTAGTGGTTTGTGAAATACAAAGTAAAATAAGTGAAAAGTGCAAAATACAGATCAAACATAGCAAAAATTGGAACTCTAGGAACTTAAGAGGAATGTACAGAAGTTCAAGGACTGAAGTATAGAATTTGTGGACCTGAATAGCCAATCTGCAGTTAAACAGAAGTTCCAGGACATGCTGGTAATGTCCGAAAGCTAGTGGACTTTTCTGATATTTAATGAACTTGTAGGACCAAGCTGAAATTTATAAAAGCACCAGGGACCTGTTGAGAATTCGAATTTTCAGCCCTTGTGAGGAGATTTTGAGTTCACGCAACTTTTCTAATATTTAGGAGTATAGTATTTTGTTGTTTCATTTTTCTATTTAGTGTATAAATAGGAAATATTTACCTATTTTCTAGGTTTAGAATGTTTTTAGAGATTCAGATTGGAGAATGAGAACAAGATTATTTTCTCTTCATATTTTCTAGTTTTATGTTTTCTTTTTCATTCACCATTGTTGTTAATCAATATTCTTGATGCTACCATCCAAAATTAATGGTTGCACAGGAACTGAACTATGACGTACTCCGACTAATTCCTCCTTTGCTAAGTCACCTATACACATGCAAGCATGTAAACTAGGCCAGGGGTGGCTCCGGCAAAACCCCTCCGGCGTGAGAGTAAGATTACTCTTTTTCTTTCTCAACAAATATTTAATGGAATCCTTCTGAAAGTCAACAAAATAACACTTATTATTCTATACGGGGATACACGTGCATGGATTTAATTCGCTTTCGAGTGTGTTAACAAAGTTTACTTCAATTACTCGATAATACTAGGGGCCCAAAATATTGTCACGAAAAAGTTGGCCACAAAAAATACTAAAAACAACTGTAAACTTAACTAAAATAACTATAAGCTTAGTCAAAATAATTGTGAAATTAACTAAAAACAACTGTATATTAACAAATTATGTCAGACAGTTTCATAAAATAGCAAAAATAGAGGCTATAAAAGACTAAAAACAATTGTGAATTTAACTAAAATAATTGTGAACTTAACTAAAAACAACTGTAAATTAAAAAATATGTCAAATAATTTCATAAAATTGCAAAAATAGAGGCTATAAAAGACTTAAAACAACTGTAAACTTAACTAAAAACAACTGTGAACTTAATAAATATGTCAAATAATCTCATAATATAGTAAAACCATAGGTCTTAAAAGATAAAAAACAATTGTAAACTTAACTAAAACAATTGTGAACTCAGCAAAAACAGTTGTGAACTTAAGAAATGTGTCAAATAATCTTATAAAATTGCAAAAATTAAGGCAATAAAAGACTAAAAATAATAATGAAATACCTACAAACAACTGTGAATTAAGTAAATGGTAGCCATTTTCATTCAGAAATTATGAAATGAGCTAAAACAACAGTGAACTTCTCTTATTTCCTCTTAGAAAAACAGTGAAAAACAAATGTGAACTTTTAAAAATAACTGTGAACTTGAAACAATTGTGAACTTCTCAAAGTTGTTTTAGATTATATATTGATACTAGAGGTGGCCGGTTCGGTTGAATCGGCGGTTAGCCGGTTGAAACCGCCGGTTTTCAACCTCGAAACCCCTCAACCGAAATCGAACCGGATAATCGGCCAGACCGGTTACGGTTTGTCGGTTATACGATTTTAAGGGTTTTCTGATTAACCTCCGGTTTATCCGGTTTGAATCTGCTCGGCCGAGTCTTTGGTGTTGCTCGATCGAGCATACCCTTTTTTTTAATTTCTGGCGTTCTGCTCGATCGAGCAACTCATATGACTCGGCCGAGCATGAGGCATGACCGATTAAATACACTGGAAAATGACCCCCTAGGTCGAGCAACTCATATGATTCGGCCGAGCATCACCATTAAATGGTAAAGACTTACTGGAAAATGTCTTGCTCGACCGAGCAACCCTCATGACTCGGCCGAGCATAAAATCGGCGGTTCACGATTTTTGAAATACACCAATCGAAACCGAACCTTGGAAAAACCGGTTACGGTTAAACCGGTTATGGTTAAACCGGTTGACCAGTTAAAAATCGGCCGGTTTGCCTGTCCGATTAACCAAATGGACACGTCTGATTGATACTATAAGTTTGATTCGTCTTTGCGATACGAACATAACGATAGTTTCAATTTATTTATTTTTGACTTATAGATCTTAAGATATTTCATTTTTAAATTTTTGAGGAAAAAAAGAAAGAGAGAAACCTTAGAAAGAAGCTGCAAAGAATCCCCACACGCGTCCATGTCATTAGAAGGAGTAGTGTGAGTGTAATTTCCTTCAATTTGCTAGGGATACCCGTTTCCATCTACAATCGAAGGACATGTTAGTTGATTCCTAAATTGTGTGTCATAGATGATCGATTTCATTAGGCTCAGGAATCATTTGATAATTGCTCCCGATTAAATGATTTTGTATATCATTTTCTTTCATTGTTAATTTTTTTATTTTTATTTTAGAAAAGGGCAATTGGGGCAGGACTTATGTTGATACCAGACAAAAATAGTGGATTAAATATAGATGGTAAACAAAACAAAAACATGAGATCCCAGATTTGATGGGAGTAGGGTTCCTTAAAATATCCAAAGGATGAGGTTAATTCAATAAAAGATATGGGAGAAATTAAAAAAAGTGGAGATCTATGTTGTATGTCCCATATAATATATGCACATGTATTGTTTTGTTTCCCACTAAATTTCAACTCATAGTATGCTTTACTTTAATAATTTTTTTGTGATCGTGACCTTTCCTTTTAATACTGTAAATCAGTCTAATGTTACATAGTGTATAGTGTTAATTGAAAGTGTACTCGATCCATCCTTTTTACTTCACTTTCACTTGGTATCATTTTTTATTTTATTTTGTTTCACTTCTTTTAGTATTATTCAAAATGAAAAGTTTTTATATTAATAACATCAATTAAATTATTACTTCATTTGAATCAAAATAACTGTCGATTAATTATTACCCCTACTTAAGGATGAAAGTATCAAAATTGTCCTTATTTATTTATGGTTTCTCGCTTTTATATTCTTTCACACAACAAATTAATTAATAAAACAAAATAAGTTTCAATATGAGAATAAAATAGAAATTTGAATGTTTTTAATCCAAAAAGCTATAATTATTTTAGACCAAAATATTTATCCAAAAGTAATAATTATTTTGGACCGTAGGGGGTATTTCTCTACTTAGGCTCCGTTTGTTTGGGAGAAAATGTTTTCCGAAAAATATTTTCCTTATTTTTCGGTGTTTGTTTCGCACCAGAAAATGGGAAAAACTTCATTTTTATTTTATTTTTTGGAAAATATTTTCATTTTCCGGAAAATATTTTGTCGAAAATCATTTTCCGAAAAATGTTTTACGCTAAATAAAAAACGGAGCCTTGTTTTTTCTCCTACTTTACTTTTGTTTTTCACAACACTTCTTTTCACTAACTCTCTCATACTTTTTTTTTTGATTGATTTTTATGTTAAAAATTTTGATGCAAAGTGAAAGTGGAACCGAAGTCGACCCGAGGAGTATGTCACTATCTATGACCACTTGTCTCCACATTGCCAATGTGGTACTCCATTAGCGTTTGCTTGCCCCCACACAGAATCCAACCAAATATAATTTCCCTCCGTTACTAAAAATATATTTCATTTTTCTTTTTGTTTTTTACTAGATCAAATGAAATTAGAATAATAATTTAGGTTATTTTTATTTATTTTATAAAAAATTAAAATATATTATTGATACATTATTATTGAACATACCAAAAGTGTCGAGTTGGGCCAAAGGAGTAAAGCCCAATCACAAACAGCTTTGGCCATCACATTCTCAATGAGGCTGACTCAATCAGAACAAGGCCCAAAGCCCATCTCTCAGATCGCCGACTAAGCCCATGGTCCGACCTATCGTGTCCCGACCTAACTTAGTCCGACCTCATGATCCATATCATAATCTCGGTACGAACCATGCTCTACCCGCCGCCGGTCGGCCATTCTACAAGCGGCGACCTCGACCTAATCATCAAGTGTCGACTGAGCATGTGCCGACGCACGCGGGTCAATCTTTTCCATAACAAAGATCCCTACACATCGTGACTACATGTGCACGTTCCCATGAACATAACCGCCGCTATAATTTCTGAGCTTATGTAGCCCTCGTCATTAAACTACCTACACCAACTATAAATACTTCATCACTACCAATCTGCAAAGGTAACTCGCCATTTTGTTATCCGAATTCCATATTCAATACATTTTCGAGCTTTATACAATCTGATCTTACTCACGCCCGAGCGTCTTCGCCGAGACACATCCGGCTAGTCGTGGGTTCTCGATTTGTGTCAAGGAGCCAGGTGATCGGCCCCGCCACGTGGAGGAAGATTGATAAGCACAATTCCCGCAAAGATCGCCTGGTTCCATCGTCGGAATCGTGCTTTAAACTTGACCTCGAAAACTCTATCAACCTCGCAACAATGGTGACTTCGTAGGACACGTATCTCGAGGCTTCACTGGGTACGAAGAAGTGAACAACAACAACACGAATGCAAACGCAAATGCCGAAAACTTGAACTTGCCTCCTCCCCACCAATCGTCCCCTACGGTAGAGCCACACGCTCTACCAAGTTGTTGATGGAAGGGATTGCCTCGACACAAGGAGAGGGAAAAGGCATATGGACGGGCAAGGAGTTCCACCTCCTCCAAAACGTCTAACCACTCGTGAATGTTGGAAACAGGTGTCCCTCCACCAACCCCACGAGCAAGAAGGAGATTGATGTTGAGCGAGCCCGCATTCCGCCGACTTGATAGCCATGGAGGAGGCGTAACAGCCGACATACGCCCGAGAGAGTGGCCCCTACTCGTATTTCTAATGGGCAACAAAGCCAGAGTTTGAGGCCAAATGAAGGTGTAGGCGTAACGGTGAAAACAGATAGTTCAACGAGCTCCCACTGGCCGCTCATGTGCCCAAGAACGACCTAAGTGGCTAGCCTCAATGTAAACAGTGGAGCAAGAGGCTCGGCCCGACTTAAGGACGCGCTTAATGTACCCAATAGAAATGCATGTGTTTCGCCAACAGACGTTAGAGGTCGTGGTCTCATAGAGATGTGAATAGCGCAGTCGCCCGTAAGGGAGGAAAGGCGCAGTCGCCACACGGAGATCACAGCGCAGTCGCCATCTCGGAGATTATAGGCGCAGTCGCCACAAGGAAGTGACAGCAATGCATCTCCAAGACGATCGAGAGGGCTCATTCTCACAGGACAAGGAGTAGGCAGTGACTCCCTGAAGTGAAGGCCGAAGTCAAATGCCGCACCCTCCAAGAGACGAAAGACCCGATGCTGTGTGGAATGGTTTGTTGATGAAAAAGAAGTTTGAGCAATGGGAGGAGGAGAAGAAAAGGATGCCGGAAAGGTCGAACGAATTGATTTTGCTCTTCGACCTTTATCCAAAGAAATCAGAGATAGTCGGCCTCCTCCTACTTTCAGTGTTGCCTCTTCGGAGAAGTATTCGGGGTCGACCAACGCAAGGAGTCATATAGCACATCCGGGAGGCCACCATGTGTTTTGTCGCCAATGAGGACGACAATATGTGCAAAGCCCTCCTAAGCACACTCACCCGGCAAATTTTTAACTTGGTTCAACGGTCCGGCCGCGGGTAGCATCACTACTGACATGCTTCAGACAAAGTTCTTGGATCGCTTCGATCGCAGGCTCGGAAGATAACTGTCACCGATCTCGAATAACTTGGTGCAGCGAAGAATGAAAGCTCGATGAGTTACTTCACCAAGTTTAAGGAAATGGTTGATAAGATAGAGGAAGACCTCACCGATAGTGGAAGTCATTAATTGCTTCCGAAACGGTATTTCCTCGCAGACATGGATTATGAACTCACAAGCCAGACAAGAACAACTCGACAGGAGTTGTTTGAGAAGGTGTATAATGTCGCCCTTGCTGAGGAAAGGAAAGAGAAAAAGAATGGTAAAAGCCCCAAGGTAGAGGTCGCTGATGATAAAAAGGACTCCAACAAGAATGGAGGAAACAATAAAAATGAAAAGAACATGTGACTAGTGGCAACTGAGAAAGTGCCCGAGGCTTTCACTCCCCTTACGGTGAGTCGAACAGAGATTATGAACGCCGTCGAGCCGGCTCCTCCCGTCCCTACGAACCCTGTGCAACAAATTTAGAAGTGGACAATAGCAAATATTGTGACTACCATAAGGACACTGGTCATCTCACAGAGGATTGCTTGGGATTGAAGCGTATCATCCAGAGAATGGTCGACCAGGGGAGACTTGAAGCTTACGTGAAAAGGCCTCAAACTGGTGGAGGCGAGCAACAAGAAGTGACAACAGGGACCTAGGCAACCTAGATTGAACCTCGGGGGTCATTACAGAGCAAGCAAGCAACACGGCCATCAAGCACAAGATCTTCCAACTCAACAAGGCCCCACATGTACCTCCAAGAAGAGAAGTCGAGATGAAGCGATCGCCTTCTACCCCCATGAATTGGCAACTAATATGGCGGCTGTGGAGCAAGTTCTCGTCATCCCAGTCTCATAGACGGATGTACGACGAGCGTACTCTTGGTCGACACTGGGGCTCGCAAGGATATTTTGTTCTACAAAACTTTTAAAGAAATGGGTCTTAATGATGAGCAATGGAGAGATATGATGGTAGGTTGGAGGGCTTCACCAATCATCGAGTTGATGCAAAAGGCAAGATAGAGCTCGACGTCGACCTAGGCCAACACCCCTCAGATCGTATCAAAGGTACAATTTATACGTGATTGATGTAAATAGTGACTATGCCGCTATACTGTATCCCAGTCGTCGCTCTTGGAATGGTGGCATCGATCCCTCATCGCCGAGTCAAGTTCCCTACACCCGCCGGAGTAGGCGTGTACAAGGCACGCCTCGAGCCTACCTCGATCATGTTCTCAGAGAAAGAAAGAAAAGGGAGTTGGAAATCGAGACTGCAGACGGTTATTTAAAGTTGTCTCAATCACCACCAAAACTACCAGATCGTCAACAATCACCGACGTGGAAGAGTCGACCTATCGCTCAAATGACGAGGTCATGCTTGAGTCGACACATCACTCTAATACCACCGAGGTCGATTCGTATGTAGTTATGGTCAACCAAGTCATCATAGCAACCTATGCCTCCAAATCGACAATGACTCCTGGGGCCACCACCACCACCAATGAGGTTGCGTACAAGTTAGATGATATGATAGCGTAAGAAGCTCCACACCCGAGGGCCGAGGAGAGACAAAGGGTCAAGGAGATAATCATCGAGACTCTACAATTCAGTGGATGGACCAGAGCTAGAAGCCGTGGATGAGCTAGAGTCGCAATCACCAACCTTTCCTACCCCGACCAAAAAATTCGATTGGGAAGCAAATATCGCTGAGGAGCGAGCAGTAAATCATCGAGCTACTCAAGGAAAGTAATGATGTCTTCGCATGGAGGGTAGAAGACATGAGGGGAATCAAGGAAGAGGTCGCTGCTCACGTACTCAAGTCAACCCGACCATAAAGCCTAGACCCCAAAAGTTGAGAAGTTTTGCTCGTGACAAGGAAGAGGCTATCAAAGCTGAGGTACAAAAACTTTTGAGTGCAGGAATAATCAAGGAGGCCACTCATACAACGTGGTTGGCCAACGTGGTCATGGTGAAGAAATCAAATGGCAAATGGCGGATGTGTGTCGACTTCACCACTCTCAATCTTGCCTGCCCAAAGGACGCTTATCCTCTTCCTAGAATCGACAAGCTAGTCGATTCCATTGCCGGCCACTCAACCTCGCCTTCCTCGACGCTTATTCAGGGTACCACCAGATTAAGATGCACGAGGACGACATAATTAAGACGGCATTTCAAGCAGCTGGAGGCATCTACTGCTACAACATGATGCCGTTTGGATTTAAGAATGCAGGGGCGACTTATCAGAGGATGGTGAACAAAGTATTTGCCTCGCAAATTGGTCGAAATATGGAAGCTTACGTGGACGACATACGGTCATCAAAACTAAGACTCGGACGTCACGTAGTCGACCCGAAGGAAACATTCGCCAACTTGCGAGCAAACGACATGAAGCTCAATCCCAAGTAAGCGCGTCTTGGAGTAGCGGCTGGCAAGTTCTTGGGGTTTATGGTGTCACAACGGGGAATAGAGGCTAACCCCGAGAAAATCAAGGCTATAGTCGATATGAGGGCTCCCACCAAGTCAAAGAGATGCAAATGACTTAATGGAAGGGTAGCAAGCACTTGGTCGCTTCATATCAAAGTCACAGAGAGATCTCTCCCCTTCTTCAAAGCATCGAGGGGGACGAAAATTTTTGAGTGGACGACCGAATGCCATTCGTCGTTCCAACAGCCTAAAGGATTACCTCGCTACTCCACCTCTCGAGTAGCCCGACCACCGGGGAAACTTTATTTGTATATCTATCTCGTAGGAGATAGGTCGGTGGCAAGCAGCCTCCCGGTTAGAGAGGATGAAAGTCGCTAGGAAACCAAGATACTACATCAAAGAAGGCCCTATCGATGTGGAGAGCCGATACTACAATGCCGAGAAGGTCGCTTATGCTCTAGTAGCGGCTTCAAGGAAGTTGCGAGCTTATTTTCTAGCTCATCCAATCGTGGTTCTTACTAATGCTCCTTTAAGGAAGATATTGCACAAGCCGGAGAGTTCGTGTCGGCTACTCAATTGGTCAATTGCCCTTACCGAATTTGACATCGAGTATCGACCTCGAAAAGCACCGAAGGCTCAAGCTCTAAGCAGACTTCTTGGTCGAGCTTACGTTCACCAAGGAGGACAACGAGCAAGCCGAGCTCCAAAGGAAAAGGCTAAAGTGGAAAGAGCCCGAGTCACGTGTCGCTATTAGCCTACCCGACGATTGCTGAGGGTATATTCAGATGGGTCACAACCAAACACGTTAGTGGAGCCGGAATTGTCTTGGCCGAGCCGTAACTGGAACTCGTGTATGAGGAATCACCGAGGTTCAAATTCGATGCTTCCAACAACCAGCCGAATACGAAGCTGATAGCAGCTATAGAATACGCCAAGTGTTTTGGAGCGACTAAGATCATGGCTTACTGTGATTCACAACTGATAGTTAACCAAGTCAGAGGCGAGTACGAGGTGCTAAGTACCACTTTAATCAAATACTGCGACTTGGTGAAAGAGCCGATAAAGGACTTGGAATTCCTGGGAGATTCGTAGGATTGATCGAGAAGACAACGAGCTAGCCGACCTCCTTTCGAAATTAGCCACCTCGTATGAGCCACACGATGAGCCCATCTCCTTCCTCGAAAATCCAAATTATGAAAGGGTGAAAATTCAATGCATAGATGATCCCTCGAGAAATTGGACTCAGGAGAAGTGTTGGATCGAAGAAATGAAAGCGTACCTCGAAAGTGGTAAGCTGCCAGATGACGAGAAGAAGGCTCGAGCTATCAAAAAGAAAGCTCCGAGGTATGTCATTCAAGAAGGCGAATTGCTCGTAAGATCCTATACTCGACCATTACTAAAGTGCATTCACCCTCAAGCAGGTCGCCCTATTGATACATGAAGTGCATAGTGGAATTTGTGGTGGACACCCGGGGCCAGGACTCTGCCGACAAGTTGATCACTTTGGGATACTACCGGCCGCACATGAGAACCGACACACACAACTTTGTTCAAGAATGCGATCAATGCCAAAGGTTTGCCAACCTACCTCATGTGCCAACAACCGAGCAAACTCCGCACCGCAGCTTGGCCATTCGACATGTGGGGCGTCGACCCGATTGGGCCCTTCCCTCCCGCCCGAGGAAATTGCAAGTATGTCATTGTCGCCATTGATTACTTCACCAAATGGGCCGAGGCAAAGCCATTAGCTCGCATAACGGAGGAGAATGCCATCAACTTCATTCATGACTTCATTTGGTGTCGCTTGGTTTTCCTCGAGCTATAGTGTCCGACAATGGTTTACAGCTTCTCCTGCACCTTCGGCGTAGATGAATCGAGTTGGAATCAAACATTGGAAATCTTCGTCGCCTATCCTCAAGGAAATGGCCAAGCCGAGGCAAAGAAATAAACTTGTTCTATCTTCGCTCAAGACAGACTCGTAGGTCGACGTAACAATTGGTTGGACGAACTCCCCGCTTCTCTTCGGGGCACCGTACAACCACTCTGGGGCCTACGGGGAAACCCCTTTGCTCTCACATACGGGTCGAGGCCACGGCACCCGCCGAGCTCGCATTCCCCACCGCTAGAGTGACTTTCTTCAATCAAGAGCAAAATGATACCAACAGATTGATCGACCCGGGATCTAGTCGACGAGAAGCGAGAAACACTTACCTCCGAATGGTCAACTACAAGCAATAACTAAGAGCTACCACGACAAGAAGGTCAAGGCAAGGTCGTTCCAAGTTGGAGATTATGTATTGAGAAAGATCGAAGCAACGGGTAAAAGGACCCAGCAGAACAAGCTATCTCCTAACCGGGAAGGTCCCTATGTAGTCACTCGAGTCGTCAAGGAAGGAACCTACATGATAGCTCATCCCGAGGTGACGAGTTGAAACATCCTTGGCATGCTACTCACCTCATCAAATACTACTTCTAGTCTTCGCTCAAAGTTCAAGCTTGTGTTAGTTCTAGTTTCAAGTTGATGTAAGCATGTTTCCTACTTCAATAAAAAGCGCAGCTTTATTCGATCAAACATAGTGTTACACCAATCCCAATGAGCTCGACTCTTAGTCGCCTTCGATTTAACAAGCTCGATTCTTAATCGCCTTTGTTCATTTAACAAGTCCGACTCTTAGTCGATTTCGTTCTAACAAACTCGACTCTTAGTCAGCTTGTTCCAATTAGCTCGATTCTTAATCGCCTTAGTTCATTTAACAAGTCCGACTCTTAGTCGATTTCGTTCTAACAAACTCGACTCTTAGTCGCTTGTTCTAATTAGCTCGATTCTTAATCGCCTTTGTTCATTTAACAAGTCCGACTCTTAGTCGATTTCGTTCTAACAAACTCGACTCTTAGTCGCTTTGTTCTAATTAGCTCGATTCTTAATCGCCTTAGTTCATTTAACAAGTCCGACTCTTAGTCGACTTCGTTCTAACAAACTCGACTCTTAGTCAGTTTGTTCTAATTAGCTCGATTCTTAATCAGCTCTACTATTTTAACAAGTCCGATTCCTAACCGACTTCAATCTAATTAGCTCGATCCTGGGTCGGCTTTAATAGTTTGAACAAGTTAGACTTATAGTCGATCTTGTTCACAAAGATAAGCCAAGTTTGAGGTCGACTAATTCAATAAAGATCAAGTCGCCTCTAAGCTCAAAATAATACATTTATCCTATCTACATCTAGCTCGACACTCGCAAAGAAAAGCATACAACATGCTATAAAGAGAAGTCAGCTAAGATTAAACACAAAGAGCCTCCCAAAGTGGGCCAAGACTGGTGCAATACAAAAATAAGCTTACAAAAGTATCATGCCTCCCAAAAAATAGGGCCAAGGCATCCAAGTATTAAAAACAAAAAAGCAAAAATGTTTGGAGCTTGTTCAGTTACAATAACCATCAAAATCAAAGTCTATTCAAGGGGAGTGCCTTCCACTGGCCAGCCGACGGATGCCGGATTGATCTCGCCTGTTCACCTACGTAGATGGCTCACCAAGAACATTCTCTCGTATGATAGACAACCTTCCTCGAGTCGTTGATTGTATACTTTGGAGTCTCATCATCGAAGCCTGGATCTTCATAATCTTCGAGCTCGGCAAGGATAGTGTCAAAATTAACTTTCTACTACTACAGAGGATCCCATGGTGCGGCTTCAGCCTTCTTCATCATCCTTGGCTATGAGCTCCTTGTCATTATCGGTATAAGGCACCAAGGAGTGGCCCTGTCGAGCCGCAAGGTTGTAAGGATCCTCGACGCCCATCGAGCGCCTTCTCGATTGATATATCAACCGAAGGATCCACGATGATACGCCGAGCCATACGGCTTAGACTCGCTTTGAAAAATACTTGGGCCTCCTTGGTGACATGTACATGAAGCTCGCCACCGTCTTTGTAAGCTTTGATGGCATCCTCCTTAGCGGTCTTCACAAAGATCGCCTGTGTCAACCTCCCATCGAGCTCTAGCAAGATCCAACTCTTCCCTGTTTCTTAGCCAAAGTCACGGAACCTCCTCCAATCGTTGCTTGGCCGCCCCAGTCACCGCCATCTTCTTATTCTCCTCCTTGAGACGGCGAGCTCACCGTTAGCCTCCCCAAGCTCTTCCAGCCTCCTCCTTCAACTTAATTTCATTATCTTTAACAAGTTTCAAGGCTTCATAGGAGCTATCCAAGTCGAGTGCTCCTCCCTTACCTTCTCAAGCTCACTGCAGCTTCTTCTTGTCCTCCCGCAACTCCCCTACCTTGGCTACCTCCTCCTCCAGCCTTCAAAGAACTCGCTATTCTTTTTAGCCAACATGGATTTGGCTAACTTCTCCTCGCTCCTCGCCAGCCTTCCAATAAGTGGTGGCCAAATCAATCATGGCAAGAGTCCGAAATGACGAGTAGATATAAGAGGTCGATCAAGTGAAAAGAAAGGAAGGAAAAACAACAGAAGATTAAAAATTAAAAGCATAAGTGGTTACCTCTGAGGAAGCCAAACCAACCCTAGCTCGACAAGCTTCGTGTCAATGGCTTGCGGTAAACTCTCTCGATCAGTCTTGGTCGCCCTCCTGACAACCACCGACCATATTCCAGCTTCCGGATACTCTCGCCAAGCCGTGACCCCGGTCAAAGGAGTCACTTCACTCGCTCAAATACCCGCTCGAATCAATTCGTCGTAAGAAACTTGGACAGAGAGGATTGGGGGCCCAAAGTCTCAGTGCCCGCTGTGCTCACCGGCATTGACTTGATCGCAGGTCGAGGTCGCTACCGGGGCCCGATCTTGATTACCTTGGCCGATAGGGGCACCATCGTCTTCATCTTCATCCTCATCCAAAGAAATGACGTGAGATTTTCTTTTGGAGGCGCCTTGGCCTTGGATTTGTTTTTCGACTTGGCTTCGAGCTCGGGTCCCGGCGCGGCCGACCTCCTCCTCGTGCCTCTACATTTGGCTCCACCCCATTCATGTCAGCAGCATGGGTCTCTTCTGAGCCTTGGGCATTATTACCCTCAACATTTTCCCCCACTGGGTCTTCATGCAGCTCTTCCAAATTATCCTCTATTAGGATATCAGCAGCAGGATTCACATCAACTGTCTTTAGTATCTCATGACGAAGGACGCTCTCTCTCTCTCGATGATTTTTAGCATTGGCTGCCCCGCAGCTTCTCTTGCTCTTCCTGACATCAACAGCTCGACCCATGTTTGCTTCTTGCTCGGGAGTTAAAACTGCACCAAAGTAGAAACAATAAAAAATTAGGTCGACATAAGTAATTTCCACATACGAGCAAATGGTTCTATGTACGAATTAAACATATGCGAGCTAATTATTCTACATACGAGCAGAATGTTCTATGTACGAATTCAAATTGCAAGTAAGCAAGCAGCGAGTTAAAATATATGCTAACTAATGAGTTCAACACCCGAGCAATTAGTCTAAGTATGAGCAAGACATCTACTTATCAACAAAGACAGGAGGTGTCAAGGGACATGGAATGGTCGAGTTCTTACCCCCGAAGTGTTCCACCTTTTCTTTACAGTGATCAACACCTTTCTTACAATAATGGCATTCTTTCTTGAATCTGAGTCGAGCTCCCTAATGGGTGACCCAATCTGGATATCTTTGGCATCTAACTACCGGAACCACGGGTACAACCTCCCCACTCCCGACCATCAATCCAAAGACGGATAAAGTTATTCTTGTTGGTCCCTGTGGCATGCCAACTAATAGGCCCCTTTTTGGTAAACTCCATCAACTTTCTACGCAGATCATCGTGCCAATAGGGATCCTGCAATTCTCCTCGCTCACACCAGCCAGACAAGACAGGCAAGGGAAATTCCCATCCCCTTCTACTTTCCACCGCAACTACGTAGGAGTTCCATCCGCCGGCCTTACCAGGAGATTGGCGAACAGCTTGGGAATCTTTGGCTTGGAGGGAGTACTTATCCCCCTATCTTTGTCGAACTTAATGTTGAAAAACTCCTTGAACACCCTCATACAAGGCTCGTATCCTAAAAATCTACAAACCATAATGAAACAAACCAGTACCCTGCAGGTGTTGGCCCCTAGTTGAAGTGGCAAGGCATTTGTGCATTCTAAGAACTCATTTACAAAGGGGTCCAGGGGTAATCTTAAACCAGCTTCAAATTGGCCATAATAGAAAGCCACCCTTGTGGGATCCTCCTCATCTGTATCCTCAAGCTGATTGAAGTAATCATTTCTGCTATACAAGGTGACATCGAATTCTTTCCTATCAACCTCGCAAAATTCATGTATCATACTCAAACCTTTGGAGGAGCATAACCCTGTTCATTCCTGCCCGGCACCACAGTGGTCTCGAAAGCATCCACGATGCGTGGGCTTGACGAGGTCGATGCATGAGCTTCACCTTGGGTCTCCATATCTGTACAAGAAGAGGGGAAACAGGGAATCGCTTCTACATGAAGTCTCGTGGAGCCCTAGTAGACGTACTAAGGGGCGACCTAGATTCCCCCGGAAATCCTATCCTATTTCTAATAAAGGAAGGCTTAATGACATCTTTGACATAAAACAAAGCTATATGATCGAGAAGCTCATGAAAAAGGTGAAAAGGCACAACCCTTGGGTCATCCGTTCCTAAGACACCTAGTTCATCCCCCACAGGCAAATCTAGCTCATTGAAACGCAGGCCCCAATGTGTCAAAATTGAAGAGCACTCCTCTACCGTTATCTCCCTCCACTCTCCACTCAAATATTTGTAGACTCTACGATTGACAATACAGTAACCATACCCAGCTTCGGCCTCACAACTAAAGGTCCTAGCCATGGCGAAATTAAGAAAATTGCAGAAATTAAAGCCCTAATTCTAAAGAATAAGGAGAATACCTTTAGTAGCGGAGAAAAACGGAACAATGGAGGGCAAAAACACCAACTTATAGCAAGAATCAATGTCCTTTATCACCGCCGGAATCACGCACAGAGTTCAGAGAAGGCAAAAGTTGTAAATGGGGAAGGATTCTTGATTTTATAGTCCTCTGAATTGGAAAGGGCAAAGAGAAATTCAAAATTAATTTTCCTAATTAATGGCGGAAACAGTTTTCTAGGCGGACTCTCAAACGTCAAAAGTGTAATCATGACGGCCAAAACGGCGCTCCTTCATCTGTGACCGTTCATCATCAACGTCCTGGATTGTGCCACGTCATCTTGGTCGACTAAAACTCCGAACAAGTAACGACCTGCGAGTAACAACAAATTTCCAACAAAATTTCATTAACTTCCTAGTCGACAAAGACAACTCGAAAGTTGGGGGCCACTGAACATACCAAAAGTGTCGAGTTGGGCCAAAGGAGTAAAGCCCAATCACAAACAGCTTTGGCCATCACATTCTCAATGAGGCTGACTCAATCAGAACAAGGCCCAAAGCCCATCTCTTGTATCGCCGACTAAGCCCACGGTCCGACCTATCGTGTCCCGACCTAACTTAGTCCGACCTCATGATCCATATCATAATTCGGGCACGAACCATGCTCTACTCGCCGCCAATGCCTGGCCATTCTACAAGTGGCGACCTCGACCTAATCATCAAGTGTCGACTCCGACACGTGTTGACGCACACGGGTCAATCTTTCCATAACAAAGATCCCTACACATCGTGACTACATGTGCACGTTCCTACGAACATAATCGCCGCTATAATTTCTGAGCTTATGTAGCCCCGTCATTAAACTACCTACACCAACTATAAATACTTCATCACTACCAATCTGCAAAGGTAACTCGCCATTTTGTTATCTCGAATTCCATATTCAATACATTTTGAGCTTTATACAATCGGTGATCTTACTCACGCCCGAGCGTCTTCGCCGGAGACACATCCGGCTAGTCGTGGGTTCTGATTTCAGGTCAAGGAGCCAGGTGATCGGTCCTGCCACGTGGAGGAAGATTGATAAGCACAATTCCTGCAGCATCAATTATAAATATTATTAATTATTAGAGGATCAACACATCCTTATATAGAGCAAGTACACTCAATAAATCAAATAGTTTGTCTAGTTCATTGGTTAAAGTGTTGGACTTTAAACTATTTGATTTATGGGATCGACTCGTATACTCCCTCCGTCCCACAATTTTATGGACTTTTGCAAAATGCACGAGAATTAAGGAGAAATTATTATATTGAAAGTGTTGTGAGTGTGAAAATAAAATAGGAGAGAGAATGAGTGGAGAGAATAGTAAATTATAATGGTGATGTGAGTATTAAAATAATGTAGGAGAGAGAATGAGTGGAAGGAATAGTAAAGATTCCTTTCCATTTTGGGAAAGTTAGATATTATTGTGGGACGCCCAAAATAAAAAGTTTACATATTATTGTGGGACGGAGGGAGTATAGTGTAATTTGTGCACTTACTTAAAAAGGTTCTAGGTCCGTCGCTATTATCAATAGTAATTTTAAAATTTTTACTTCAGAAAATTAATGATAATCTATATTATTGATCAAATTTCATTTAAATTAACTCTGAATCAAAAAGAGACTAATTTTTTGAAAGGGTAGAAAAAAAAAGGTTTGTAAATCATCAATTTAATCAGTTCTCATCATCTCACTAAAATTACAGTACTAAAGAGGGTTTTGCACGTGAATTACACCACACGGATGTGCTCTTTCAACCGACCGACACCTCTTCACGTTCTGCGCGGCTCCATTTTAAATACCACGACCCCACTCAATAAAGATATGTGAGTGGGACCTAATCTAAATATGGATCTACCTATTTATAGAGTTGATGGTTTGACGAAAATAAAATTCCTCTTCTTCGCACTCAGTCACAATACTAATTTCAGTGCGCAGATCTAGAATTTAAGGTGCACAAAATTTGGGGAGAAACGCGTTTCTCCGTCGCTTCTGAAAAAACGAGACTTGTTTTGTCGCGTGACATACTTAGCCATCACAACTGGATATCCTTTCCAAAGCTTCTGGTGGGGAGAAACGCGTTTCTCCGTCGCTTCTGAAAAAACGAGACTTGTTTTGTCGCGTGATATACTTAGCCATCACAACTGGATATCCTTTCAGCTGGATATCCGAGGTTTTCGGAAGGATATCTGTAGTTTTTGGAAAGGATATCCGTAAATCAAATATTTTTCCTACTATCCTTTCCAAAGCTTCTCGGGATATTCAGATATCTGTAGCTTTGGAAATGATATCCGTAAAAATATTTGGCTTCTGATATCCTTTCCAAAGCTTCTCTGATATCTTCCAAAGCCTTCCTGATATCCGTAGTTCGATGAAAGTATATCCAGAAACTGGCTTATTATGTCGCGCGACAAAACAAGCCCCGTTTCTTCAGAAGCACGGAGAAACGCGTTTCTCCCCGGACCGACTCTTTAAGGTGGGTGGGGTCAAACTTTTATACGTTGAAAAAAAACACACTAATATAATGCGAGTTGTAAATCTTACTTTTCAAATGCAAAAAAATAAAAAAAAATGACCTTTCACAAATATCGAAAGCTAATTCCAAAAATTAGGATTATTAAAATCAAACTTAAAAAATATCATCACAATAACTTAACTAATTAACAAAAAGAAAATATATTTGACATTAAAAAAACAAAAATTACTCCCTACGTGACTCACTCCGTAATGAATGTTTAAAAAATTTCAAATATTTTCATTTGAATTTTTTTTTTAAATTAAACGTTGATTCTGGGATGGAGATAGTTCATCTTATTTCTTCTTGCAAACTTCATGATCAAAACGAACAATAACACGATGGGGAGACGATTTCAATTTCAAGAGCACACACTTTTGTTAATCAAATTAATTAGCAAAACTACAATATGTTGGAACAAAATGATCCATTAAACATGAACCGTCTCATAACTAGATTAAGAAGAGAAGAAGATGAAGACGGAAGCGTGTACCTGAAGAATCCATGATTGTGTTCTTGATCTTGTTCTTGAATAAATGAAAAAGTAGGGAGATAGTACTTCTAAATGATAGTGCCCACACTTGTTCTTCTTAGATGAATGAAGAATGATTTTATGACTGAGTTGTAATGTAGTTAAGTCTCTCAAATGGGCTGATGGATAGCCTATATATAGATTGAGAAGGGGCACTTCATTTAGGGACTACACCCTTTCGTAAAGAAGGCGGTGAGAAGTTATCATTATGCCCATCATTTAATGGTACTTACACCTAATGGAATTCTACATATTTGGTCTATACTTTAACATTATTAAATGATTATAACATATGGAATTAAATAACACATATTATTAATCCATGTTCTAACAATCTCTCACTTGGATTAATATTAATATGTATCTTTTACTTAATAAATTCCTTAATCATTTATAACATGAATGGCAACCCTTATGTGCACGTTTATTGTCATCCAACACAATCTCGTCCATTAGTCTTATAAGTATAGGGACTAAAGGGACAGTCGTTGTAATTGATTCGCAACTAAACCCACATTAATCACATATATATATCCAACTAAATGACATAGATTAAATATAGATATGTAGCATGGAATATTAATGAATATATATGAAGAACGCATATATATATTCTCCAACTAGTCCTACTTAACCAAATGAGATCAATATAAATAAAAACAACACAAAGAAATAGAAAACAACACAAACTCCCACTGATTTAAGCATTATCAAAAGTTGTTTCACCCATATGAGTAGTATGCTCGTGAAACATCAAAAGAGATTACGCTTTATAAAATGGATCCAATAACATGGAGTTTGATCCTATAAGTTGTATATCTATTTGTTTATTTTATACTTATTTCTCTTAAATAAGAGATATAACCTTATGATGTCTTTCGACATCTTTGCATCCATTAAAATTAATCGGAATACTTAATGATCTCAAAAAATGATCCGATTTTATATACATAAGCATGCAATTTAATATTTTATAGGTACCTCATCATTCTTTTGGATGCGACTTAATGTTCTTCTTTTCCTAATTGCTTTGGTATTAACCAAGCATCCCAATAATAAATGCAAGATCTGGACGAGTACAGACTTGCGCATACATTAAGCTTCCTACTGCCGGTGCATAAGGGATATTTTCCATATACTTGGATTTAAAATTAATCTTTAGGACATTTACTTTAAACTGAATTTATCTCCCTTAGAGACAGGGGTGTCATGTGATTTACAATTTTTCATGCTAAACCTTTGTAATACCTTCTCTATATAGCTCTTTTGTGATAATCCCAAAATACCTCGTGAATGATCACGATGAATTTGGATTCACAATACAAAAGATGCCTTACCAAGATCTTTCATCTCAAATTTGTTTGAAAAATTTCTTAGTTTCTTTTAGAAGGTCCTTATCATTACTAGCAAGAAAAATATCATCCAAATATCATCCACATATAAGACCAAAATAATAAATCTACTTTCACTGAACTTATGGTACACACAATCTTCACCAAGATTCATTTCAAAGCCAAATGAAAGAATAACTTGGTTAAATTTTAAGTACCATTGGCGATATGCTTGCTTAAGCCCATAAATGGATTTCTTAAGTTTACAAACCAGTTGACTAGTTTGATCCGAATTAGTCACCATTTCTGATTTCTTCATATAGATAGTTTTCTCAATGTTGCCATTGAGAAAAGCTGTCTTAACATCCATTTGATGAAGCTCAAGATCATAATGTGCCACTAATGCCATAATGATCATAAAAGAGGTTTTAGAAGATATCGGAAAAAATGTTTCTTTATAATCAATGTCTTTCTTTTGAGTAAGTTCATTAGCAACAAGACGTGCCATATATCTTTCCATATTACCTTGCTAATCCCTTTTGCTTTTAAATATCAATTTATAACCAATAGGTTTTACACCTTCAGGTAATGGGACAAGATCTCAAATGTCATTGTCTTTCATTGATTTTAACTCCTCATTAATGACATTGATCCACTTATAAGAATTAGAACTATTAATGGCTTCATGGAAGGTGATTAGATCATCTCCCACTAAACCTAAGGTGTCCTCATTCTCCGCAAGATACATATCATAAATATCCGGAACAACACTTCTTCTTTCTCTAGTAGATCTCCTTAAGGGCACCGGTTCATCCTCATTTTGAGGTTGTTGAATTTTATTATGTCCAACATTTTCATGTTGTCCGTTATTTACGGGAGTCTCTATATTATTTTGAACTGTATATTCTTGTTGAATTTCAAGTACAATTACTTGATTTTCAACAGGAACTAAAGTTTGAGGAACATAGAGTGGTTCCTCTAACTCTTCAAATTCAAAATCATTACTATTTTTCCCACTAAATTCAACATCCTCAAAGAACCTAACATTGTCAGTCTCGAAAAATGTTCTAGTTTTCGGGTCATAAAATTTATATCCCCTAGATCTCTCGGCATACCCTACAAAATAGCTACTAACAGTCTTAGCGTCCAACTTTCCTTCGTTAGGTTTATAAGACCTAGCTTCGGCTGGACAACTCCAAACATGAAGATGATTTAGGGACGGTTTCTTGCCTGTCCATAATTCATAAGGGGTTTTGTCAGTACCTTTTGAAGGTGCTCTATTGAGAATATAAACTGCGGTTTTTAATGCTTCGCCCATAATGAGTGAGGTAAAGAAGTACAAGAAAACATACTTCTTACCATATCTTTAAGGATTCTATTATATCTCTCCACTATACTATGTTAAGTTTGCCCGGCATGGTGTAGTGAGAGACAATCCTACACTCTTCAAGATAGCGTGTATAAAGGACCCGGACGTTATTCACCCAATACGTTATACCGTCCGTAGTTTTCACTACCATGATCGGATTTAACGTTCTTAATAGTCTTTCTTATGCCTTAAAAGACTTGAAAACGTCCAATGATTGAAACTTTACATGCAGAAAATAATGTATCCATAACGAGAGTAATCATTCATGAACGTAATGAAATATTGTTGACCATTCCATGAAGGATTAATGAATGGTCCACAAATGTCCATATGAATTAGTTCCAAGACGTTTGATACTCTCAAAATTATATAATTTCCTTTAATGTTTGTAAATTTATTCTTTAAAACACTTAATGCAAAAGTTTTATCCGGAGTATCAAGTTGTTTTAGGATTTCCTCTAACATAAGCTTTATCAATTTTTCCTTTGGAGATATGACCCAAATGCCTATGTCATAGAATACAAGAATTTTCACTTGATAACTTTTGCTTAGTGCCTTTAGTTTTGGTTTCATTATTATGGGACTCATTCATTTCCTTGACTGTATCAAGTAAATTAAGATTATCGATATATGACAAAGTACTATTACCGACAAGATTGGAATTTAAAATAAAGATCACATTTATTATTACCAAAAGAACAAGAGTAACCTTCATTGTCCAAAATTGTGATAGATATTAAATTTCATCAAAAGATGGTACAATGAATGTATTATTTAATACAAAATAATACCCAGTACTTAACATTAATCTAAAAATCCCTATGCCTATAACTTCAATCGGATTTCCAGTTCCATATAGATGTTTCTCTCATCTTTACTGGGAATTCGGTAATTCAGGCAACCCTGCATACATGACCTAATGTTAGTTGTTGCACCAAATACAACCACTATGTATATTAAGGAATTGAAACCAAATTTGCCTTAGTACAAACAAGACCAAATGACATACCATTCTGAATTTGCCATTCGCGATACTTATGGTAGTCGTTCTTCATGCGAGTAAGGTCCTTGCAGAAGAAGCATTTCTTGACTTTATGACCCTTAAATGATCCCTTATGCTTCTTACTTGCAACCTCAATTTTCTTCCCTCTTCTCTTAATCCCACGAGAAGAAGTAAATGTTGAGTGAGTACTTTCTAACTTAAAATATTTCATCCTATCTTCCTCTAATGTCATATGTGAAAGTAATCCATTAATATTCTACTTATACTTTCGACATTTATAGGTCACCTCAAAAGGACCAAATTGAGGAGGAAGATAGATCAAAACTAAGTGCACGAGCAAATCTTCCGAAATCTCTAACTTAAGTGCCTTTAGTTTGATCGAAAGATGAAATAATTCAATAATGTACTCCCGAAGATTTTCGTCACCCTTGTACCGTTTGAAAACAAGTTTCCATAAGAATTCAAAGAAAAATTCAGCATTTTCGATCTCAGAGACATTGTCCAAAAATGTCTTTGAAATCGCATTTTCCATGATCATTAGACTCACGCGATTGGACCGTTCCCATTGCTCAACATTTTTCCGTTCTATAACGGTATTTCCTTTAGTGATAGCAGCGGGACTTGATTCCCCTAATGCATGATCGATGTCCATATTGTTTAATATCATCGTTATATTATTTTTTCAAATTTTAAGTTTAGTCCCAGTAAGCAAAGGTACATCATTTATAGCAGTAGTTACGGATGAAGCATTAATCAAATCTGAAGGAGAAGAACAAGAATGAAACAAAACATATATAAGAAACTACACAATGATTAATTATATCAAATGAATTCCATCAAAATAAAAGATAATCAAAATGACATCAAGACTAATCTTTGGATTGCGAATTGACTCACAACTTGATTTATCTTAGGATAAACAAATAGGTTAAACAATACATTTAAAATACTTGCCTTCCTTTGGGCCGGTTCAAGTATAGAAAATGTCCTAAAGTTTAAGGTACTTGTTACCCGACAATAAAGAATACAAATAATTTATTTTAAACACTCGCCTTCCTTTGGGATGGTACAAAGTATTTAAAATAATCAAATGTTTTATTCAATTATTACCCCATGAATGTAAATACTTAGTCAACAACAAGGCCCCCTTTGGGAAACAAGCATGTTATCACATATCAACATTTACATTCATCTTTTAACAAGTTTGAATTTAATCAACAAGGTCTCCTTTGGAAAACAAGCATGTTAATTTTTTCCAAAATGTTAAGGATATAATTAATCGGAAACAAAAAGCCTTAAGGTAATTAATGAAATTTATTAATAAAAGACAGTAATCCTTTTGTTCTACCCATCCATTCTTTATATAAGAACCGCCGAAGCGCGACTGGTGTCCAGATACTATGATTTACTAAAAAATTATCACAAAATTTTGGGCACAAATTAATGTGTACTTTACTCAAAAAATAAATGAAAATTGATCAAAATAGCAAAAGATTGAAAATTTTGAAAATCTGGTCAAAATCAAGTGGTGCTCGGCCGAGTCAAGGAAAGTGCTCGGCCGAGCAAAACACTCTAGAAAACACCCCTTTCTGATCCCTCACGCTCGGCCGAGTCCTTAGGGTGCTCGGCCGAGTCCTTAAAGGTGCTTGGCCGAGCACTATCCTTGACTCGGCAGAGCATCATGACCGTTGGATGGCGCCTTTTCAAAAAAAAAATTCAAACGTTGTGCTGATACAAATGGGGTACTCGACCGAGTCAAGGGAGGTGCTCGGCCGAGCAGACCCTGAAAGTCAAATTATCCAGATTTTTACTATCAATTCTTAATTTAATGGTGAATTAACATTCAACCAAAGCAAGTAGATCCGCACACTCACATCACATTTTTAAATGTGTGGCTATGCATTTGAACAAACTCACAACGTATTCAATGATGGTGGCTATGTCCAAAATAGAATAATCTTACATTAAGAATTGAAAGCCCTTTGAGTAAAACTAAAATTTAGAATTTAGAATTTAATACAATACTCTAGAATCTGAATTAGAGTATGATAATGATTCAAGAACACATGATAAACATGGAATATTTTCAAGAATTAAAAGCATAATAAAACATAAAGGTTTTTCAAAATACTCAAACTTGATCTAGAATATGAGTAGGTTCTGATACCAATTGTGGGAACAAAATGATCCATTAAACATGAACCGTCTCATAACTAGATTAAGAAGAGAAGAAGATGAAGACGGAAGCGTGTACCTGAAGAATCCATGATTGTGTTCTTGATCTTGTTCTTGAATAAATGAGAAAGCAGGGAGATAGTACTTCTAAATGATAGTGCCCACACTTGTTCTTCTTAGATGAATGAAGAATGATTTTATGACTGAGTTGTAATGTAGTTAAGTCTCTCAAATGGGCTGATGGATAGCCTATATATAGATTGAGAAGGGGCACTTCATTTAGGGACTACACCCTTTCGTAAAGAAGGCGGTGAGAAGTTACCATTATGCCCATCATTTAATGGTACTTACACCTAATGAAATTCTACATATTTGGTCTATACTTTAACATTATTAAATGATTATAACATATGGAATTAAATAACACATATTATTAATCCATGTTCTAACACAATCAAGAAACATGCTCATCCTATGTGCAAATTTTGATGTAGGGAATATATATCTTTCACATAGAAATAGATTTCTGATACAATTTAGTAAATTCTTTCATGTCCAACCACTGCAAATTTCAACCTTAATTTTCAATTTATGCTAGTTCTATTCACACCCTTTAACACAATTTTAAATACAATTTCACTAAAAATCAATAAGGGTTTTCAAATTTAAAGCCCTAAATTTGTTAAATTTGTAGAAATTTATAATTTAGGAGTCGAGTGAGAAATCCAGTGAGAGGGAGAAGAGAGGTATTGTTGTCACGAGGCGGGTTATGGCATGACACTACAGTTGTTGGGTGGTGGCGAAGTGCGGCGTCTAGGTTTGTTGTCGTTCGCGTTCGGCAAGCAAAGCGCAAAGAGATCGCTTTTTCAGGGAATTAACGTTATATATTAGGGTTTTTTTGCAAACTTTGAGTGTGGGGAAGGGGGGAACTGTTATTTTTCAGGAGGGCCATGTTGCAAATTTAAGGGCCAAAATTGAAAATATTCAAGGGTTAAACTGAAAAAGCTACAAAAGTCAGGGGCGCCAATTGATCCCCTCCCCTTCTAAGTAGATCCGCACTGTGGCATATCTAACCCTAATTTATAATATTCTCACTGGATTTTCCTGCTCAACTCATGCTTCTTATTTCCTCCTCACAAAAATAATAATAATTTTATTATATTTTCACAATTCTTAAGGTATTATCTTTTATAATATAAATGTTTGTAATTGTTGGGTTTTACGGGTCCATGCGCAGCGGAATTAAGCATTAAAAACATAAAACCCAAGAAGCCCTAGGATCCGTTCTATACAATTAATTTAAATTCCTATGAGATAGAATTAAACCAACCTCGAACGCTTTCCGTTCTTGAGCTATCGAACGATTTGATTATGTGATATCGAATCACAAACTTCGTTCTTCAACTTGCTTAAACTCTAGGCCTTGATCGATGAACGAGCGAAGACCCTCTTTTGGTATCCACACCTTTGAATGAATTCAAGAACAACTTCTTGATGATTGCTAGATCTAAAACCTTGAAGAATATTGAGAGTATTTTGTTGTGAATTTTTTTGATTGAAAATTTCGGCTAGCTTCTAGGTCTGACAGAACCCTTGTATTTATACTACAATAGTAAGAATACTTCTCCTAATCGTATTAGGAGAGACAGTTTGTCAAAAACGCGTACGGGCACGATATGTCGCGCGGTATATTAAGCCATTGGCTTAATATGTCGCGCGGTATATATAGCCGTATACGTAAACTCTCAACTATTCTTCCTCCGGTTTAACCAATTCATTCTAGTTGTGTGTGACCCAATAGGATTACATTATGTTGGCAATGAGTTCGATCATATCGAACCTCATAAGACATAAGCGGACTCTAGCAAGCCATTATGTCTACCCAAATAATGTAACGTAAGAGTTCACGTTTCCAATGGTGTACTTCCATTTATCCCTTTGTCTCACGATGTTATATTGAACACAAGTCATGGTCCTTGTCAACTTGTTATTGTTCAATGCTTTTCTCGATTCTTGAGTATAATGATAATTCCAATCATATTGGGGTACGGCCATACACTTTCATCATTATCACTCATCGTGGGGCCCAAGCATAACATCTCTCTTCTGAGGGACAAATTCCTTCTTGACTTATCATCCTTCCCATCATGAATCCGATCATGCCAATGATAGTCTTTATAGATATCGTGTTAAGATATCGTTTGACTAAAATCAAACATGACTTTCATCATATGTAAGGTTACGATAATCTTAGGTCTAGGAAATAAATGAAGTAACCGTATGAGATTTAAGTATGACATTTGACCATGACATAAATCTCATGCGGGTCATGTCCAAATACTTGTTCTCTAACAAGTACCCATAATTTCAATGTGCATCTCTATGCATATAATCATCATATGATTATCCATTGACAATTATACTAATTATTCTCTTAATAATCAGGGACGGAGATTATTACAATAAATATGCAAACTATATAATAATCAAATAATAAACATAAACGATAAATATGATACATAACGGTTTTCGCTTAAACATAACTAAAGCCTAGGGCATTACACCAACAAGCCTCCCACTTGCACTAGGCTCCATTTATGTATCGAATACTCATGGATCTAACATGCCCATCATGCTTCTGCCTATGCGAGTGTCTTTGTAAGTGAATCCCTTATGTCATCATCGGTTGATATTTTGTATATCTTAACGTCTTCTCATTCTTTATGAATTCCTCGAAGAACGTCTAAGTGAGTGTTTGGATCATTGTTGTGACCTTGGTTCCATTGTTTGCACAAGTGGCACCACTATAGTCATAACAAAAGTTTCATCGATTAGTGATACTTGGAACATTTCCAAAACACTAAGCGAACTTTTGATCCAAACCGCCTACTTTTAGCTACATCATATATTGCTAACATTTGGCCTTAGTAGTAGAATTGGCTACAATTTCTGCTTGGAACCTTTCCAATCAAAACCGCACCTCTTATAAGCATAAACATAAATCCTAATTGCGATTTTAAAATAACTTTGTCGCTTGGAAGCTAGCACCTATGTAACCCTTACAACAAGATTAAACTTCCAATCTTTCAAATCCCGAACGTATCCTTAGTTCTTCTTAAGTACTCAAGGATCATCTTGATCGCCATCCAATGGTTCTCATCACAGGATCGTATTGGTATCGACTCATCATGCTCAAAGCATATGAGACGTTGGGTCTAGTTCAAATTATGGCATACATGACAGATCCAAATGCCGAAGCATATGGAACTTCATTCATTCCCTTTTGCTCATCAATTGTCATAAGACAATGAGTATTGCTTAAGAGAAAATACCATGACCCATTGACAAGCCACTTTTCTTAGACTCTTCTAAGAACCTTGTCAATGTGAACACTTTGACTCAAACCAATTTATCCTTCTAGATCTATCTCTATAGTTCTTGATGCTAAGGATGTAAGCGGCTTTACCCATATCTTTCATTGAGAAAACTTTCCTTGACCAAGACTTACAGTCTTAAGTGTCGGAACTTGTTTTTCCAATGAGTAAGATATCATTGTAATAAAACAATAGAAATAATACTACGCTCCCACTGAATTTCATGCATACACAAGGTTTATCTTTGTTCTTCGACGAAGTCAATTTCTTTGGTCAATTCATCAAAACAAAGATTCCAATTCCTTGAAGCTTGCTTCAACCCATCTCATGGATCTTTGCAACATGCATACTTTATTAGAGTTTCTTGGATCGACAAACTATTCGGGTTGTGTACTCTATACATCCTTAATAATCTTTCCATTTAAAGAAAGTTGTTTGACATTCATTTGTCACATCACATAGTCACAATATGTGATGATGGCAATTGAAATTCTAATAGACTTCGACATTGTAACTGGCGGAAAAAGTTTCAACATAGTCAATACTATGAATTAACCTAAATCCCTTTGCTACAATCCTTAGTCATGAAAGTATACACCTTCACATCCATGTTGGTCTACTTGCACCCTTTAGTTTTTACACTTTTAGGTAGCCCAATCAAGTTCCAAACTTGATTGTTAAACATGGATTGTAATTTGGATTCCATGGTTCCTAACCATTTATCCAAATTAGGAGAGGACATCGCTTCTTGATAGCAAGTAGGATCGTCATTCTCAATGACTTCCACTTCATCACTTTCCGCAACGAGAAATCACTATTTCTTGAGTTCGGATCGTAACCTATCCAATCTACGATGGACTTGTGCATCTTGAACCGGTTTCACAACTCCTTTGTGAACTTGATTCTGTCTCTACTCTTGGTTCCATATTATTTTCGGGTTCTTGAACTTCTTTCAAAATTAATTTTACTCCCACTAGAAACTATTTCTCAAGAAACAAATCGTGTAGAGCAACAAACATTTTGTTCTCTTTGTGATTGTAAAATCAATATCCGAAAATAACCTTGTCAGATTTGGTGCTAACTTATAAGAGACAAGTCTCTTTACATAAGATTCGCAACCCCAAATCTTCATGAAAGACAAACGAAGTTTTCTTCCATGCCACATCTCATGTGGGGCCTTAGGAACCGATTTAGTAGGGACTCGATTCAGTGTAACCGCATTATTTCTAATGCATATCCTCAAAAGGAAATAGGAAATAGGAAAGTCTAATTGACACATCATCGAACGAACCATGTCCTACAAGGTTCAATTCCTCCTTTCGCACACACCATACAATGTGGTGTTCGTGGAGTCAACTTTGAAACGATTTCATAGTTTTGAGATGATTGTCAAATTCTTGGCTCAAATATTCATCACCTCGATCTAATCGAAGTACTTAACAGTTTTACCAAGTTGTTTTGTACTTCATCTTTGAAATGTTCAAAACATCTCAAACGATTCACCTTCGGACTTCATCAGATAGACATAGTCATATCTAGATAAGTCTTTAGTGAAATGTGATGAAATACCGAAGTCTTCCCCTAGCAATGCTACTTAACAGTCCATATACATCTCATGTATAATGACCAATAAGTCACCATCCCTCCCACTATTCTTAGTGTAGGGTGGTTTGATCAATAATCTCAATAAACAAGATCCACATTCCTCAAATGATTCATCGTCATATGAGTCTAAAAGTCCATGTTAATGGAGTTTAGATATATGTTTCTTATTTATCTGACCAAGCCGGCAATGCCATATGAACGCGTTGTTCATATTGTTCGGTTTAGATTTCCCATTTATATCATAGATATCTTCAATATTATTTTGTTTCTCATCATCAAGGATATGAAGACCATTTAATGACATATGCATTACAATAAGGCATATTATTAAATAAATATAAAACTTCTTATTGAAAATAAGAAAATTATATCCTTCATCATCCATTTAAGAAACAGAAATAATACTCCTACTCAAATCTGGAACGTAGTCATACTTGTTCAAAACAAGTACTACTTCACAAGGTAAAGTGACTTCATAAGTCCCTTATGGCTAATGTTGCAACTCTTGCTCCATTCCCATGCATAGGTTTAATTTACCTTATTTGAGTAACTTTCTATTCTTTGTTCCTTGCACATTTAAACAAATGTGGGATCCAATCCGGTATCATATACCCAAGAACAAGAAGTCGAAGGGAAAATATCTATCATATAGATATTTGAAGTAGTAGCAATCATATTGCCCTTTTTCACCTTTTAGGCCTTCCTAATAAGCCTTGCAACTTTGCTTCCAATGACAATCTTATTGCAATGATAGCAAACTGCATCCTTTTGAGACACTTTGGGTTTAGCCTCTTCAGCTTTGACAACTTTTGTCCTAGGTTTGGCAACCTTTGCTTTACCTACTTTTTCCTTCCTTTATGAACCCTTTTATTGTGTCAACCATTAACACAATTTGCGGATTGCTCCTTCTTTCATCATATGAATTAAGACCACAACATATATATCTTTTGCCTAGCTTGCACTTGGAACATTTCCCTATTTGCGTTATGCTAGAACAAAAGATTAATTATCATGTGCCCAAGGTTCTTCATAAGAGCCTTTAACCATGGTGGCAAATACAAGGCAAGCAATATTGTCAGAATCATCACTATGTTTCTAATGTTGCTTCCTTATTTGCCCTTTGCAACATTTGCAATGGGTTCGGGAACGGATTCGTCAAGAACATACACATTATGTATTGTTCCTTTCGAACTTTGTCCTTCATAAGGACGAATCACAATTATCATTATGTAATGCTATTTCTACAACAAAATATACAAATTATATGAACACATATCAATATCAACACATTTATCATTTAAGAGCAAGTAATGTATTTTACAAATACTCCCACTAAATCATACACCTTCTAATGCTAATAAGCATAATATGCATTGTAACGACCCTAAACCTAGGCACAATTTTAGTATAATCTTATATGCTTCTAATCTTAATATTAACTTATGTGTCTATTCTATGTCTTTACATTCTTATGTCAATATTAAATGATTGGAAAATAATTTAGAACCCTTAGAATTTCTAAAGAAATAAAATAAAGCATTGAGAAATTATAATAATAGGAAATGAATAAAATGTGGAAGGAGGATCATATTATGGGGAATGAATATTTGAGTAGGAGGATTTTAATTTAAATATTTTGGGAATATTAAAGAAAAAGGGTTACACTTGGTGAAAGCCTTGGGAAGGATAGATTAGAGTGGGGGACCTCCTTCCCTAAATCACTCACCTTTTTCCTCATTTGTCAAACAAAACCCATACCTCCCCATACTCCCCTCCATGTCCGGCCCCCCCCCTCTCCCCTTTACCACTTTTATACTTCATCCTCCTTCTTCTTCTTCTTCCTCTTCACTTTCTCCCTCATACTTTCCATGGAACCCATTAATGGAGCTTCATCTTCTCAAGCTCCTACCAAGCTCAAATCTTCACCGTTTTTCAATCCGGGAGCACTTTTGGAATCGGGAGACCAAGAGGAGTTCATCAAGCTAAAGAAATCCTTGATCCATCTCCGATTTTTAAAGTGAGTTGTTATGACCTTCCCTTCTTTAAATGTTCATGAATATTTAATGTTGTTATTGTTGTTCTAATGGCTATTTGATGCTTTGGGGAAGCCTTCTTGGATTTGAGGAAAATGTTAGTGTTATAGAAAGTGTTGTTGTTCTTGGAAGTGTTAAAGAGTAGAAGTAAATGGGTTGGATTGGATTAAATGGAAATCTTGAAAAATTGTAGTATATTGGATGGAAATCTAAGTGAGAATGATTTAGAATTAGGAAATGATACTTTGGGATTAAATGAGTTAAAATGAATTTAATAAAGTTAGAATTTCCTTTAAGTTCACAAATTAAAGCTCACTTGGTTGAAAAGTTGGTTTCTTGAGAATCATGTGATAAATGACTTAGAATTATAACACATTTGGGTTTAAAATGATTTATTATGTAAAAAATGAAGTTAGTAAGCTTTCTAGGTTTACACAAAATAAAGGAAACTTGGTTGGGAACAAATGGGTGTAAGTGATGAAGGATTTCTGCTTCTATGTTGATTACAGGCTCGGGTCACGAGTCGTGCCCCGTGGCACGAGTCGTGCACGAGGTGTGGGACGAGTCGTGACTAGGGTTATAAGGAAGTCGTGCCTTGTAAGGGACGACAGATTCAGAGGAAGGTGCAATGGGCACGAGTCGTGCCCTGGGGGACGAGTCGTGCCCTGGCCTGGTTTTTCACATCAAGTTTAGAGTTGTTCAAACCAAATCAAACCCGAACCAAAATGGAATCTCTTTAACCTAGATTAAAGTAGAATACTTTGGCTACACATTGACATCCTAAGTGATCAAAATGGAATTGGGGAAGTACTTTAAATATTGCTTGGACAGCGCTAGTTAACCTAGTTTGGTAACTTAGCAGAAATGATTCTAACTTGGTAAATTGAACTTGGATCTTCATAGAGGCCTTGTATTATTGTATAAAGACCTTGTAGGATGGATTGATGGTATTTCCTTGCCTTACTTTGAGTTCATATACATTGGTTATATTATGCATAGTGTGTTGATTTATTGTTGCACTATGATATTGGTTGGACATGAGTATATTTACCATGTTGATATATTGTTATCCCTTTTTGTGGATTGTATTCAAGTATCTATTATGTGCTTGATAATGTTGAATACTTGTTATAGTATTTACGTCGTTATGATATTGTTGTAGGATTCCCTACTTTGGAATTCCTAAAGCTGTACATGTTGATACAAAGATTTATAGCCGTTGTGCTAATATGTTGAATACTTGATATAGTATTGCTATCTTCATGATATCTTTGTTGTGGTATGTATCCCTACTTTGGATCATACAATGTTTGGTTAAGCAAGTATGTTATTACCGTGCTTAGTTATGTAAATCCAGTGGTATTGATTTATTTGTTTGTTGGACAATGTATGGAATTATAATGGCACCGAGCCAAGTTCATTATAATTCATACATTGGTAACCCAATTGTCCCCCTTGTGTGGGATTTGTGGGCTAGCATCTCCTTTTGAGGTAGATGGTCTAGTTTCACCTAGGGGATATGAGCGTGTGTCGAGAATTCCTATGGTACTTGTTATTGTTCATGGTTCGGAACCGCTTCTTCAGCTATTCTTCTTTGCTCGGTTGTGTATATCCTTTTGGAGATGAAACCTTGGCTCAGTATCCTTCTAAGTGTTACTTTATCGTACTTATGTGTTGTGATATATTCATGCTGAGATGGTCGTTGTTTCCAACCCGGTATGGGACGGTTGGCGGCGAGAGCCTCTCGGGTTATGTGGATATGTCTTTTGATGTGTTGCATCTTATATGGCATATTGCTGCATTCATAATAGCTCATTGAGATTTATTCTCACCCCTCTCCCTTTACTGTTTTAGATTCCGAGACAGGTGGACCGACCAAGTAAGGGCGGAAAGGAGTTTAGAAGTGGTATTTTGGGAATTGTCGGGTTATGTTAGATTGGTGTATAAAGTGTTTGTTAGCATAATTCTTTTAAAGGGTTGTATTCATAAACTTTAATTTCATACTATATTCGATATCTTTTGTAACTAAAACTGTTTATTATTTTCGTGGTTGGTTAACTCTCCCTCCATTGTGGAAGGAGTAGAGTTACTTTGAAATGGTTGTGTTTAAGTTTTGGAGATGAAATCAAAGTTTTTTTAAAAAAAATTAGGAGAATTGGGTTAGTTTGAGGACGCTCCAGCTCGGGACACGTGTAGGTTCCGGGTCGGGGTCCTCACATGCATTTAATGGGCTAGGATCCAACTTTAATTTAATCTCAAGTACGCTATGGCGCACCGCTCAAGATTAAACTAATTAGGTAGAAAACATCAATCATATCGTATATGACTCTTAGGGCTAAGATCCAACTTTAATTTAATCTCAAGTACGCTATGGCGCACCGCTCAAGATTAAACTAATTAGGTAGAAAACATCAATCATATCACATATATGACTCTTAGATCTTTTATGAGATCAATTCAAGACATCATATGTCTAGGCATATTTTAATCTCATCTTATGCCTTGGGTCCAAAACCATTTTGATAACCCAATTAAGTTCATTCACTTTAAAACGTATAGGAACCACCATTTCCTCATCTTGCTCGCATTCGAATAGAATCAAAGCACCTTGCTATGGCAAGCCCACCCAAAACTATCCGAATGGTCTCAAGTGTTTTTAATCATGAATTGGCATAAAGAACTTAAAAGTTAAATGAAGGTTCTTTAAAGGTAGATTATAAGCATGTCAGAAAGATAGTCAAAATCATGCACCGAGGTAAGTTCCCGGGAAGATAGGTGAGCCACAAGGACTTCTTAAGTACCAACTCTTCCTTTGACGAGAACTCTCCTAGACATGCATAATTAGAAATCAACTACGATTAGGCAACATAATCCCTACCTTTTATAAACAATCAGTTTCCTTTTAAATTTCGCGTATTTATGACTTGTTTCCATAAACAATCATAAGATCCAAAATTTACAATGTCTAAATCTAAACATATTAGGAAACTAAATATCATGTTTCAACTAAACATCTAATTTAAAAAAAAATTCTTAACATGTAAGAACAAATAAAACATGCATCGCAATAATTATTAAAATCATATTTTAATCAATTAATCATGCATATTAATGAATCAATCTAGCATGGACTTATAAACTCAATTTTATAACATCCAGATTTTCATATACATTGCAATAATTATTAAAATCACATTTTAATCAATTAATCATGTATATCAATGAATCAATCTATCGCGGACTTATAAACTCAATTTTATAACATCCAGATTTTCATATACATTGCAATAATTATTAAAATCACATTTTAATCAATTAATCATGTATATCAATGAATCAATCTATCGCGGACTTATAAACTCAATTTTATAACATCAGGTTTTCATATACATTGCAATAATTATTAAAATCACATTTTAATCAATTAATCATGTATATCAATGAATCAATCTATCGCGGACTTATAAACTCAATTTTATAACATCCGATTTTCATATACATTGCAATAATTATTAAAATCACATTTTAATCAATTAATCATGTATATCAATGAATCAATCTATCGCAGACTTATAAACTCAATTTTATAACATCCAGTTTTCATATCAACATATCGATTGTAAACACATCCACGGAATAAGCAGAAAAATTGAACAAAGCGGATTACGCCCGGTTTTGGCTTATTATGTCGCGTGACAACATTAGCAGAGGCTTGATATGTCGCGCGACCTAACTAACCGATTAACACGAATTCCACATGGCTCAATATGTCGCGCGACATAAGCGGCCAAGTAACGAGGATTTCAGTTCGAACCAATACAGATTACATGTAATTAAATCACGTAAAACATCCTTTTACGAGATTTAATTCGGCATAATTCAACGATTTTCACATTGTTTCACATAAACAATTAAAAATTCTATCGCATACAAAACATGCAATAAGCATATAAACAATTTATATCTTAAATCTAGCATGTTAATTCAAACTTAACCATACGAACCGGGCTCTGATACCACTGTTGGGTTTTACGGGTCCATGCGCGGCGGAATTAAGCATTAAAAACATAAAACCCGAAGCCCTAGGATCCGTTCTATACAATTAATTTAAATTCCTATGAGATAGAATTAAACCAACCTCGAACGCTTTCCGTTCTTGAGCTATCGAACGATTTGATTATGTGATATCGAATCACAAACTTCGTTCTTCAACTTGCTTAAACTCTAGGCCTTGATCGATGAACGAGCGAAGACCCTCTTTTGGTATCCACACCTTTGAATGAATTCAAGAACAACTTCTTGATGATTGCTAGATCTAAAACCTTGAAGAATATTGAGAGTATTTTGTTGTGAATTTTTTTGATTGAAAATTTCGGCTAGCTTCTAGGTCTGACAGAACCCTTGTATTTATACTACAATAGTAAGAATACTTCTCCTAATCGTATTAGGAGAGACAGGCTGTCAAAAATGCGGACGGAGCACGATATGTCGCGCGGTATATTAAGCCATTGGCTTAATATGTCGCGCGGTATATATAGCCAGATACAGAAACTCTCAACTATTCTTCCTCCGGTTTAACCAATTCATTCTAGTTGTGTGTGACCCAATAGGTTTACATTATGTTGGCAATGAGTTCGATCATATCGAACCTCATAAGACATAAGCGGACTCTAGCAAGCCATTATGTCTACCCAAATAATGTAACGTAAGAGTTCACGTTTCCAATGGTGTACTTCCATTTATCCCTTTGTCTCACGATGTTATATTGAACACAAGTCATGGTCCTTGTCAACTTGTTATTGTTCAATGCTTTTCTCGATTCTTGAGTATAATGATAATTCCAATCATATTGGGGTACGGCCATACACTTTCATCATTATCACTCATCGTGGGGCCCAAGCATAACATCTCTCTTCTGAGGGACAAATTCCTTCTTGACTTATCATCCTTCCCATCATGAATCCGATCATGCCAATGATAGTCTTTATAGATATCGTGTTAAGATATCGTTTGACTAAAATCAAACATGACTTTCATCATATGTAAGGTTACGATAATCTTAGGTCTAGGAAATAAATGAATGTAGTATGAGATTTAAGTATGACATTTGACTATGACATAAATGTCATGCGGGTCATGTCCAGTCACTTGTTCTCTAACAAGTACCCATAATTTCAATGTGCATCTCTATGCATATAATCATCATATGATTATCCATTGACAATTATACTAATTATTCTCTTAATAATCAGGGACGGAGATTATTACAATAAATATGCAAACTATATAATAATCAAATAATAAACATAAACGATAAAGATGATACATAACGGTTTTCAATTAAACATAACTAAAGCCTAGGGCATTACACCAACAGTAATCTCAGCACACATTCTCCAATAATACAATTGTTTGTAATCTCAGTATGTTGAATGTGTGGATGAAAATTGTAGCCATGGTGAAGGTTAACGGAGGTTGACGGCGGTGATGGGCTGTGGTGGTGACGACGGTATCGGCGGCGTTTATGGAAAGTGGTTATGGCAGTTTATGGAAGGTGGTTATGGCGGTGATGGTATGCAATGGTTGTTTAATGGTGGACATATTATTTGAGTGCATTGAAACAATAATTAAAATTTATTAAAAAACAAATGTCTTTAATTATCATTAATTAGATGTATTGAAATAATACTTGAATGGAATAAAAGTGACGGGCTAAACTCAACATACGAAACCCAATTATTTAGACATTATTGTCACCACCTCCTTAGTGGGTCGGCCCAAGTATTATAAGGCCCAAGGCCCATCAGCCAAGATCAGTCGACCTAGCTCATTGTCTGACCTCCTTGGTCCCGACCTAGCTTTGTCCGACATACGATCCGTATCTCCTACGAGTATTAGCCGGCTACATCATTCAGTCAGGTCGACCTAGACCCAAACAGGCGACCTCGACCTACAAGGCGTACGTCGACCTACAGAGTCATAACGCATCTACATTTCTTTTCATAACAGAAGTCCTACAAATCAAGAGTTATTTACGTACGAGATCTCTTACTCAATCTGATCCGTGATTCTAGGGATTTCATGCAATCCTACTACAATTATAACTCATATTGACCTCGAAATTCAAACAAACCGTAAATCATTGTTTCTGACATACACGCCGCTATACCCTCTACTGAGAGCGAACAAGGGAATGCCGGTGGAAACCTGGACACCGGTGCGGGAAATCATAATACCAATTTGCCTCCTCCCCCACCACCACTCCGTGCCAGGAGGGCAACTCGTTCTAACAGCGTTGCAGATGGCAGGGGCTTGCCAGATAACAAAAGAGAAAAGAGGCCTATGCCCGAGACAGAAGCACAGTCGCAGCCAAAACGACTACTGGTAGGACGAACGGTTGCCGGCGACAATCCTGGTCCCTCAACTGATCACCTCAGTAGGAAATTTTTTTTTGAAGTGGGCTACATTGCTACAAAGTTTCTTTGGATGTTAATGATGAGTTACTGGACATGCACGAATCTCCCGTGGGTAATAGGAGATCACGTCGGCCTGCTCATACATTTACCTCTCACAGACGAGCTGATGGAAGTGCTAGACCGAATGGGAGTGCTAGGCAGAATGGCGAGCAGCGAATGATCGAACAACCTGTTTGTTCCCACATATCTGTTCCAACTGACGATCTAAGAAGTAGGCTCAACCAGAATAGGGAGCAGGAGGAAGAGTCTGCCTCGAGGCGACAAAGGGAGGCCGAAAGGAATATGCGTAGGTCGCCTGCCAGAACGGAGATGTCGCAGTCCCACTGAGAGAGAAATGGTCGCATGTCACCACAAAGAAGAGATAGAGCAGTTTCCCACCGGGGAAGGAGAGAAGCAACTCCACATAGGAGTGAAAGGCATAGAGCCTACTCTAGGGGTAAGCCTCACCAGGAGGAGTGGCAAATATCTAACAACGTCTCCTACCAGAGGAACAACAACCCAGATGCTAGGGAGCTGCTGAATCTGAAAAGGAGGTTGGAAAAGATGGAGGCCGACAGACAGGAGTACGACGGAAAGGGCGAACGAAACTATAATACTCTTCGACCCTTATCCAGAGAATTGCTCGAGCTACGACCTCTTTTGGGCTTCAAGTTTCCCTCGCTAGATAAGTATTCAGGTGCGACCAACGCCCTGAATCATATGCAACACTTTGAGGCCACCATGTGCTTGGTCTCTTCTGAGGATGATGTACAGTGCAAGGCACTAACCAGCACCTTCACAGGTGTATCACTGACTTGGTTCCGTGGATTGACGCCGGGCTGCATTACTTCATGGGAGTACATGAGGAAGAAGTTCCTAGATCGTTTCTCGATAGCTGGGGCCAGAAAGAAGACAGTCACCGACTTGAACAACCTGACTCAGGGCAAGAATGAAAGCTTCATGACTTACTACACAAGGTTTAAGGAGATGGTCGACCAAATTGAGAAGGACCTAACAGACAGGGAAGTGATAAACTGCTTTAGGAATGGGGTATCCTCTCCTGATCTAGACTACGAGCTACAGGTTAGGAGGGTGAATACCAGGCAAGAGTTGTTTGAAAGGGCCTATGATGTGGCCATAGCTGAAGAGAGAAAAGAGAAGAAGAAAGAAAAGGGCTCAGCGATCAGGTCTTTGGAGAATCTAATAAAGGGATCGGAGCTAAGAACGGCAACAACAACAACAAGGGGAAGAATAGAACAAGGGCAACTGAGAGAGTGCCTGAGAGGTTCACCCCATTGAAAGTAAGTCGAATTGAGATCATGAATTCGGTCGAGATGGGTCCACATGCTCCAATGAACCCATCAAATAAATTCAGAAGGGACAACGACAAGTATTGTGAGTTCCACACGGATACGGGTCATACTACTGAGGAATGGATGAGCCTGAAGCGTATCATTCAGAAGTGGATCGACAGTGGGAAGCTGGACAGGTTTGTGAAAGGAGCTCGACCCAGCGGAGACGAGCGAGCTGCATGGGGTGTACTTGAGCCAAGACAACCTCGGTTGAATTTAGGGCGAGTAAACAAGAAACACTGGTTTAAAACATAAGATTTTCCAGCTCACCAAAACTCTGTATGTACCACCTAGGAGCTACATCAAAGAGGAAGTAATCAGTTTCTTTCCTGACGAGCTAGCTACACCCATGGCTGCCAGGGAGCAAGTTCTAGTTATCCCGGGGTTGGTTGATGGGTGCACAACGAGCAAGATATTGGTAGATACAGGGGCTTGCAAGGACATCCTCTACTACAAGACTTTCAAAGAAATGGGACTAACGAAGGAACGTTTATCGCCCTTCGATGGTTGGCTTGAAGGCTTCACCAATCATAGGGTGAAATCCAAGGGGAAGATTGAGCTGGAGGTCGACCTCGGAAAGAACCCTTTCAGGATCGTGGCTAAGGTAACTTTCATTGTTATAAATGTGATAAGCGATTATGCTGCTATCTTGGGAATTCCTGGCCAGGTCGTAATAGGAATGGTGGCTTCTGTTCCCCATCAACGGGTAAAGTTTCCTACGTTAGTTGGAGTAGGCTGCGTTCTGAGCACAACCCGAGCTTATCTTGATCACGTCCTTCGAACAAGGAAGAAAAGGGAACTAGAAATTGAAACTCTTGAGGCCAGCTGGAAACTGTCAAAATCTGTCACCACAACTTCACAACCATCTACGATCACTTGTGTAGAAGAGGCGACCTATCACTCACATGACCATGTCATGACTGAGCCGACACATCCCTCCCAAAACACTATGGTCGAAAGAGATGCAGTTATGGTCGACCAAGTCATCATAGGCGAGCTAAGCTTACAGATCGACCAAAACTTATGGGCTACCACTGGTGAGATTGCGTAGGAATTGGACGACAAGATAGTTGAAGAGGCTCCACACCTGGGGGCCGAGGAAAGACAAAGGGTTTGTGAGATCATCATTGAGACTCTGCAGTTCAGAGATGGTCCAGAGCTAGAACCTGTGGATGAGCTAGAAGAAGTGGTAACTAATCCCTCCTACCCTGATCAAAAAATTCAAATTGGAAGACAGCTGTCAGCCGAGGAAAGAGCATAAATAGTCGAGGAGCTGCGAAAGAAAGCACGGACGTATTTTCTTGGCGAGTAAAAGACATGAGGGGGATCAAGGAGGAGGTCACTGTTCATAGGCTGAAAGTTAATCCGACTGTCAAACCTAAGGAGCAAAGGCTACAAAGTTTTGCTCGTGACAAAGAAGAGGCAATAAAGCTGGAGGTAAACAAACTTTTGAGTGCAGGTATCATCAAGGAGGCCTCCCATACCACCTGGCTAGCAAACGTGGTGATGGTGAAGAAAGTAAATGGCAAATGGCATATGTGTGTCAACTTCACTAACCTCAATCTGGCCTGCCCAAAGGATAGCTACCCACTGCCATGAATTGACAAACTGGTGGATTCTATAGCTGGGCATACTACTCTGAGCTTCCTCGACGCATATTCGGGCTACCATCAAATAAAGATGCATAAGGATGATGTGGTGAAGACTGCCTTCCAAGTCGCTGGGGGTATTTACTGCTATAATATGATGCCCTTTGGGCTAAAGAATCTTGAGACTACTTACCCGATGGATGGTCAACAAAGTCTTTGCATCCCAAATTGGCCGAAACTTGTGGAGGCCTACGTCGGCTGACTATGGTCATCAAAACAAAAGGCCGGATGTCACGTGGTCGACCCTAAGGGAAAGCCGTTCGCCAATTGTGTGGAGTAAAACGACATGAGAAGCTCAATCTGCTAGCAAATGCGTATTTGGGGGTAGCGACGGCGGGGAAGTTTCTACAGGGTTTCGTGGTCTCTCACGGCGGGGTATTAATGCCCGATCCTGAAAAAAAATCAAGGCTTTGAGTACGACCATAAAGGAGCCTACATGTTGTAGGAGGGCTGCGAACGGTAGGGTGGCAGCCCTAGGTCGGCATTATTGCCAAGTCGGCGGAGATGTCTCTCCGCACTTCAAATCTTTTAGAAGGGGGGACTGAAAAATTTTGAGTGGACGGCCGAATGTTCATCGTCGTTCCAGAAGCTTAAGGAGTATCTTACCTCTCCCCCATTATCCTGGGCTGGCCGGTCTTGGGGAAACGTTTGTTTGTATATGCTCATGTCGGTTAGCGAAGCCAAGTTGTGGCGGCCGTGCTAGTTTGATAAGGAAGGGGGATCCGAAGCTGCGTTTATTATGTGAAGTAAGGCTCTCTGGGCAGACGCAGAGAGGCGAGGTATTTTAATGCCGGAAAAGGTGGGCTACGCCTTGGTCGTTGCATCCCGAGGAAGCTACGAGCTTATTTCCCCAGCTAAATCCCTATTGATGTGTTAACTAATGCCCAACAGGAAAATTCTGCACAAGCCCGAGAAAGTTGAGTGAACTACTCAGATTGGTCGATAGAGCTAACGGAGTTTGACATTGAGTATAGGCCTCGAAAGGCGTTGAAGGCTCAAACCTTTAGCGAGACTTCTTGGTCAAGCTTATGTTCGCGAGGAAGATAGCGAAGTAAGAGCTTAGAAGGAAA